>OY978525.1:41956053-42321053 GCA_963854835.1 Megamerina dolium
ATTTGTGATTTTTAAAATGTAAAAAATATGTATAAAAGTGAAAAGATATTCAAAATTACATTCTTTGATTTCCATATTGTATATTGTAAAAACAAATTACGAATTTATTGAGTAACTGGGATCGCAAATTTGAACTTTGCCCTGGCCTTATGTGGGCGTTGCCAACAAAATTTGTTTGTTGTACTCACAAAAATAAGCACTATACGAAGCAATTTATTTTTATTTTTTTTTTCGTTAGGGTGTGCTATTCTGCACTTTGCCCAGAACGATATATATTATCACACTGCATTGTGTGTACACTAGAATCCTGCATGATTCACTACTGTATCACACATATGTTGTAGCAGCAACAACCACAACAACAACAGTAGAGTACTTATACATTTTTAAGTAATTATCTTTGAATCGTGACTCCTTCTCGTTACATCACGAGCAATAATTGAGTGAGTGTTATGCGTCGTATGCGAACGATATACAGGGTGATATTTTTAACAATTTTCTTTTTGGCAACTCAGCTGTTTTCGTGTAACGTGTTACTGTCAAACATGTTCAGTTTGGTCTATAATTTAACCATGAATCGACTTACAAACGAACAACGCTTGCAGATTATTGAATTTTATTATCAAAATTCATGCTCGGTTAAGAAAATGCATCGTGTACTTCCTCCATTTTATGGTCAGTTTGGGCGACCTTTTGAGGCGGCTATTCGGAATCTTGTGACTAAATGTCGCAACAAATTTACATTATTGGACATTAAATCCTCATCACTCATACGTAGAGTGCAGACAGAGGAAAATATCGCAGCTGTATCCGCCAGTGTTGTTGATGACCATGAATTATCGATTCGCAGCAATTGGGTCTCTGTTCCTCCACTACGTGGAAAATTTTGTGGAAGGATTTGGGTGTAAAACCTTTTACAATACAGCTTGTGCAAAAATTGAAGCCACACGACCTACCACAACGGCAAACTTTTAGTGAATGGGAGTTGGATGAAGATCCACTTTTTTATAGGAAATTTGTGTTCAGCGACAAAGCTGAATGGATACGTGAACAATCAAAATTGCCTTATTTTGTGTAAAGAGCAGCCAGAAGCATTGAAAGAACTGCCAATGTATACCGAAAAATGCACTGGATTATGGGCCAGTGACATCATTGGACCGTACTTTTTCAATGACGACGAAGGCAGGAACGTTACTGTGAATGGCGAGCGAGCTGACATGTAGTTTCAACAAGACGGTGCCACATGCCACACAGCACGCGAAACAATGTCCCAATTAGAGGAGAGTTTGGTGAACAGTTTATTTCACGTTTGGGCCGGTTAATAAGCTGTCTAGATCGTGCGATTTAACGCATTTATACTTTTTTTGTGAGGCTATGTTAATGCCCATGTCTATAGAGACGAGCTCGCAACGGTTCACGCACTGGAAGCCAATATTGAAGAGTTTATTCGTGAGATTCCGGCCGATATGCTGGAGAGAGTATGACGAAATTGGATCCAGCGTATGAACCAGTTGAGGCGTAGCCGCCGTCAACATATACATGAAATCATCTTTAGACATTGAATTATATAGGTCGTTCTATCGACTCAAATAAAGATTTCATACATTTCTCTAAATTTTATGTTTTTTTTTAATCAAGTCCGAAGACTATTAAAAACTCACCGTGTACAACAAAATTGAGTTTGTCGAAGCACATATTTTCGTCTGAAAAAGAGGACATACAATAAGTACCAAACGACTTCACTTGCGTTTATGCAATTAGTATATCGTATTCATTCACATCGTACTCAGCGAGGGTTACATTAGTACATTTTTATGAGCTCGAGCAGAACTCTGGTGTACACTTAAGAATGAAAATTAAATTTATTATAGAGCCACTGTGCGCATAATGCAGCGACTACAAATTTTATGGTGTTCTCTTTCTTTTGTGTGTATATCATCAAAGGCGTTAACACTTTTTTCATTCATAGAAAGAATTAGAAGGCGCAAAGCGTTTAGGAGATAAACGCGGAAGAAGAAAGTTTAATCCGGATATTATACTATCAATGCTTTACTCTCGAATAAGTGCCATTGTTGTGCTACAACAATATTTGCATTGGCTTAACAGAAAACGTTGGTAGTGTAATATGCCCATAACTTGCTATCACTACTACTGCTGCTGCTGTTGGCGACGATTAATTATCACAGCTGAGAGAATGCATCACAAAGAAGTATTTCTCACATAAATTGTTTTTCCATTAAATTACATATTTATATTCCTCCCAAAAATCACGAATAATACATTAATGACTGTCTATATTATGTATCAAAAAAGAGTAAGTTTGTTAAATCAGACATATTTTCAACCAAGTAAAACGATTTATTTTGTTAGCAGACACCATACATTTACAATTAATTTTTTTCGTACGCATATTTTGCGCTTGACTGCAAATCTGAATTGTATTTTACCTCATTTTTATTCATCTTTAAATGTAAGTATAGTGTTATCAATAACACAACTTAGTTGCATTACACATATTTACAAAAAAAACACATATATGTTATGTATGAAAAAGGAACGAGGGGTTCCTTTTTTCAGCTTGTAATTTGCCGACTTAGCCGACAGATAACGATACACACACTCGCCGCAAATCAACAATCACTAATATATTTCCACTTCGTGATTTTTCATTCGTCATATTTTCCAGACACAAACATAGTATACCAATACAAGGTATAGAAATTCGACAGATAAGTTAGTTATATGTATATACTCTCACGATTGAAGTAAAGACAAAAATAAATGAAATATGGAAAGCAGGAGAAAAGTAAAGGTAAACCACACGTTTTGGCTTTACTCGAATACGCCAAAAGAAAAGATTTCCAATTGCTTTGGCTCAGTAATTATATATTTACACAAACTTGTATTTCGGTCAAACTGAGATCGTTGACGAACGAGAAGACGCGAAAGTTTCAATTGAACTCGCTTATATTTTAAGTTACCTCAGTTATAGTGTTGCAAAGTAAAAAAAACAGCACTATTGTGAATAGGCTACTGGAATGTGCTTGGGAAATTTCAACAGCACGTCAAATTATTGTAAATACAAACAAAAATAAGCAAAATAAAGCAAGTGCAAATAAAATTGCTTCTTTTTTGTTTTTATTTCGTTTATAAATTCCACGAACAACCATATATACCACCTACCACATTGCTAAGTAACTAAAGGGAAATTATATTCAAGTAAAAGGGAAGTTATATGCGAGTTGGTGTTCTTTTGCAACTCGCTTACAAAAGAATGTAGCTGTACTTCAAATTTAACTTGTAACTTTGCATTTACTTAGCCGTCTGTTCTTTGAAACTCGAAATTGAATTGGCTATTCCTCGAGAACAAGTTTTAATGCTCCAAGTACAATTTAAATTTAACTCATATGATCCTTCCCAATGAGTTTAGTTTAGGGGACAGGCCTTTCTTTCGTTATGCAGATTTTGCCATTGCACACAGAATGCCCTTGCTACGGAACTTTCATTAGTCCTTTCTTACCAATCTAGACGTATACCTAGTTTATTGTACTCCATAATCTTTACGAGACCTGGTTCGTGCCACTGATCTTCTTGTTCTGGTTCGGTGGTCCAAAACTCTTCCGGCCAGACATTCGTAGGTCGACAATGAGCTCCTTTCTTTCTATTTGAGAACAATATTTACTACCCATGTTGCAAGTACGATGAGATGGAACATCAATATTACCTCGAAGACCTGCATTATGGTCTTCCTTTTGTTTATATGGAGAATTAGACCTTTGTCGCTTGGTGCACCGTGAGCACCGTCCTTTCGTCTCGCACGTCGAGAGGACGTTCCTTTTTCCGTCTATTTTCAATAAACACGCCAAATATATTTATCCATACAATTTCTTTTTCCGCTTTGCATCTTTTCTTTTTCTATTTTTATGCACTTAGCGTTTTTTCTGATAAAGCAAATTTCTTCTTTTTGAATCGGGGAAGAAGGTAGCATAGTTAAGTTGATTGATATTAATAAATAAATAAATTCTTAAGGTATCAAAGCTTTTATTTTATGAACTGAAAACTTGTGTCTGAAGACACAAAAACACACCAAAGACACACCAAAAAAATTATTATCATCTATGGTGATAAATGAAAACAAAAAAAAAACAACCAATACGATAGAATTCATTTAATTTAAAAATATTAAAATTTGCAATATTGCCATAAGAAATGGAAGCAAAGCAAAGAAGAAAATAGAATAAACAATCATGTAATAACAAATGTGGTATTAAAGCAGATTTTAATTGCATATACAGTATGTCAAGAAATAGTTTACACATTGAAAAAAATTCAAATTTTCAACTTTCTTAGCCAAAAATATTAACTTTTATTTCCATATACACATTTTTTTTTATTAGTTACAGATATTTACAGTAATTATTGAAGATTCATGAAAAAAAATTTCAAGTTCTACGCAAAAGAAAAGAATAATACAAAAAATAGAAATTTTACTCAGTTTTATAAGTGTCAAAAAACTCTTTTCACAAACGATACAAAGTCTTTTTTTATAATATTTATTAGTTAAAATTTGATCAAATAAAATATTTAGTATTTAGTATGGCCACCTTTAGCATCTATCACGGATTGTAGACGTTTATTCATAAAATAAACCAACTTTTTTAGGCCATAATTGCTCGGTATATTTTGCCACTCTTCCAATATAGCAGTTTTAAGGGCCGTACGGTTTTTATGTTGCCTTTTAGCCACTTTTTTCTTTATGTAGACCCACAGATTTTCAATATGGTTAAGGTCTGGACTTTGGGTTGGTGTATCCATAACTTTACCGCAGTTATAAAGAAGCCACAGTCGCACCCTACTCGCCTTATGCTTTGTGTCATTATCTTGATAAAATTTGAAATGCGGTTTGCCCTCTCTGATGAACCCACATTTTTTCGCACTACTGATTAAATGACTTCAAAATACCTAAATAATGTTGTGCGTCCATGGTTGACTCTATAAAAGCCAATTCTCATACTCCTCTGTTTGAGATACATCCCCAAATCATAATGGACATTTTTCCAAATTTAACAGTAGGAATTATGTGTCGATTTTCTAAAGCTGTTAATGCCTTGCGCCACCTCTGGTCGGTCCATCGTTGTAATACAACATCATTTTTGTTTCGTCACAGAAAATTACGTCGTCCCAATATTCATCAGGTTGAGAAATGAGCCTTGAGGCGAAGGGGAAACGTCTTTCAATATTTTGTGCTGATAACAGCGGCTTCTTACGAGCAACTCTTGATGAGTATTTGTTTCTCAGTATCGCCTGTCGTACAGTTTCATGGAAAACCACTATACCACACTCTTCCTTGAGTTTCTCCGCAAGCGTTCTGGTCGAAATTTGTGGATTTTTGTGCAGTTCCCTCATCATTAAGCGCTCTGCCCGACCAGTAATTTTAAGCTTTGGGCCACCTCCACACATTGGCTCCAATCTACCCTCATTTTCAGAAAGATTTAAAACATTATAAATTGTCTTACGTGTTACAGAGAACATTTCTGATAACTTCTCCACATTTTCTCCCAATTGGCGATTTTAGTATATAAGCTGAACCACTTCAGCCGATAATCTTTTGCCTGGCATTTTAAAAACACAATATTTAAACAGATGATGTGGACAAAGCAAAAATTAATCACAAACTAACAAACAAAATCATAGGAACGGGTCACTGCAACGCGTTTACGCAAGTAGATAACTGTAAATGTACCGTTAGTCGATGAAGTGTTGCATAAAGGAATTAAAAAAATAGTTGTGAAAAGAGACACTTGTAAAATTGAGAAACATTTCATTTTGTTGCATTTTTCTTTTCTTTTGCGGTGAACTTGAAATTTTTTTTCATGAATCTTTTATAAATACTGTAAATATGTGTAACTAATAAAAAAAAATTTGTATATGGAAATAAAAGTTAATGTTTTTGGCTAAGAAAGTTGAAAATTTGAATTTTTTTCAATGTGTAAACTCATTCTTGACATTCTGTATATATGAAGGTAGACACATAGATGCATATGTAATAAGTGATACAAGAGCGAAAAAAACCGGAACGTTAAAAGACGGACAAATTTTCTTAAGATTTGAAAAAAATATTTTTTTTTAATTAAAATTCCGTATAAACTTAAAATAGTGTGAAAAATCAAAAAATTGCAAACGAAAAATTGGAGGGAAACATTGCAGAATAAAGCATAAAGTTTCTGCATTATTGCCGAAAGAAAAAAGACAATCACAACAACGTTTTGAAGCCTATGAGAAACTAGCAATAATGGAGGACTTACAAAAGAAATTAGCCGAAATGGAAATAGTGCCGCGGCAGCAAGAGAGGAAAATCTTGCAGCAAAACCAGCAGCTGGCGTCAGCAGAACATCAACAACAACAGCAACAACAAGAAAAACTACGGCTACAACAGAGACAACAACAACAGTAGCAACAAGAGCAACAACATGCAGTTCCAGCAACAACAGGAGCCACAAAGCCATCATACAGCTGCTCTGCCGGTATTCTACCAACAGGAAGATGACGTCCGCAAAGGATGTCATCAATCAGTTTCGGCGTTTGAAGCCGCTTTCAGGGAACCACAACTCAAAGGCATTTACAAATGGCGCTGTGTGGAACAAACGCAAACCTAATAGAGTTTTGCCTCAGGATCGTGGCAGACGAAAAGACTTCATGGGACTAAATTAAATCAAAAATTATACAGGAATCGAAGCCAAGGGAAACGTATGCAGAAATTTTCAACCTTTGCCGTACCATTAAAGTAAGAAATTTAAGAGAACTATTTAATGTTTTTGAAAATTGCAAGTTCGATATTAATGATATTTATTTTTCCGACCCACTAAAACCCGGAATTTACAGACCAGAAAATGTGGACAGAGACTTAGTAGACATATTATAGGAAAAATAAATGGTCCGACTACAGCACACCTAAATGACAATTTAAGCTTGAACGAAAAAATAATGAAGTATACTACATTAAAGCTGACAGTAGAGCAATTTCCTATAACCACAAAAAACTATCAAATAAAAACTACTCTCATTTCGAAACACGAACAAGCGGTAATTTCCGATTTCCACAAAAAACAAATCAATTTAATCTTAACTTCGGACATATTAACCCAAGACCATTCTTTAGAGGTAACGATAGGAGACAGAGCGAGAGTCAGCCGTAGCAAGGTTGTAATTTAAACATTTAAATTATAGTGAGAGTTGGCGAAATAGCCAACAGAAAATTAACCAATATACTAGCAATCCAACTTATACTCGACAAATATGTCAAAATAATAATTATCAATATAAGCACAACAATAATTATAGGCAAAATAGCCAACAGTGAAATAATGCTAATAATACAATTAGCGGGGAAAATCAGGACAAACTAGAAATTCCCACATGAGTTTAGATTCTAACAGAACTTCAGGGTATTCTGTGTATATGGAAGTAGACACCATACAAGAGCTAGATAAAGAAGAGGATGACGTAAATTTTCTTATAACGGTCCAAAATTCAGCCCTTACCATTGGCAAGCAAAATATTAAATGTCTTATAGATACCGGTGCAAATACCAGCTTTATTAAACCAAGCTCCTTAATAGGGTACGAACATCAGAACTTAATGAAACCACTTTGGCTCAGAACCCTTAATGGCATGAATAAAGTAAAATATTTCGTGGTAATGCCAATACCAAAACAATTCGGTGCAACAGGATCTATTTCATGGAAAATAATCGATTTTAAAAACAAACACTATGAATATGTCAGTGAAAATTTCACTCAAGTTTTTAATAATAAAATATTCTTCGAAAAAGCAAAACACCCATTTCCATACGAAAATATTTATACATTAGAGAAGATTGATAACAAAAGGAACGTTTTACAAAGTTTTAACTTTAACCATTTAAATGGTGAAGAAAACGAATTAATATGAAATTTATTATCCCAATTTCACGAATTATTTTTCAAAGGAGATATTTTATCAGCAACACATGGAATTGAACACGAAATTGTCACAACTGACAAGCATTTATATTCGAAAATATATAGATAACCTGCCATTCAAGATACTGAAATTGAAAGACAAATAAAAGAAATGCTCGATAGCGGAATTTTTCGGGAATCAAACTCACCATATCACAGCCCTTTGTTATATTGTTCCCAAAAAATCCGATAATTCAAATAGGGAAAAATGGATATTAGTGATAGATTATCGTAAGTTAAATCAGTATACTGTTGCTGACAAATTTCCTATTCCCAATCTTAGCAATATCCTGGATAAACTTGGTAAGGTCCAATATTTCACAACATTGGATCTTGCACAGGGATTTCACCAAATAGTGGTAAGAAAGGAAGATAGAAAAAAGACTGCATTTTCAACTCCATTTGGACATTACGTATTCATTTGAATGCCATTCGGATTAAAAAATGCACCTTCCACCTTCCAGGTTGCTGAACACTGTTTTGAGACAATTCATTAATAAAATATGTGTTGTTTACATGGATGACATTCTTGTATTTAGTACCTCATTAGAGAACGCCCCATCGCATACGTCAAAACTGGTCCAAAACTACTTGGACACACTCAATTGGGAGGTACTACCTCATCCCGCTTATTCACCAGACCTGGCCCCTTCTGACTATCACCTGTTTTCGTCGATGGGTCACGCGCTTTGATTCTTATGAAGACGTCGGAAAATGGCTTGACGTATGGTTTACCTCGAAAAATGAGGAATTCTTTTGGCATGGTACACAAATTGCCCGAGAGATGGGAAAAATGTATAGCTAGTGAGGGCAAATACTTTTAATAAATTATTTTTTGGCTTTCTATAAATAAAAGTAGGTTTTTTTTTATCGAAAAACAGAGGTTTTAAGTTTGTACACCTGGTACATACTATATTTGTTTTAAGTGTGGTGGTACCATATGTTCATCATAAGCTTACTAACTCCATTAATATAATTGCACATTCATGCACACAAAACAAACAATAAATATGCAATAATTACTTTTTCGGTCACAAGCCACACACGGTGTCAAGTGACGACCGTGTTGTCACTTGATATTGTGATCGCTGTTGTAATCGAACCCTAATAAAATGTAATTTATTGCCGGACTATACACATATGTGTACTATATGTGTTCATCACCAATAAACGTGTCAATGCTTATTGTTGAAATATGTGGAATTAACCAATTACAAGAAATGTAAAAATAATCACAGCAGCCTATGCGCTTGTTGATCATTAGCAAAATAGTGGGGTGTAATATGGAAATACTGGTAGATTAAAAATACTATATATACTACATTTGAAATAAAAGACCAGATTTTGTTTATCACTGTTAACTGTAAGCTGAGTTACAAAAAAAATATAAGTGAAAAAATTGCTCTGCATCTGGGAAATTTCATTATATTTCCCATGTTCGCATCAAATGTCTAGCAAAAAATGTAGGAAACGTCACGGCGGTTATTTCCGAAATAGAAAAGGATATTAATCCTTAAATGTAAAAGTACAGTACAGTACTCTCACAAGGAGAGATAGGTCTCGATTTACCAATATCCTATGCAAGCAAATCTCTACAGAAGTATAAATAAACCAATAATAGAAAAAGAATTACTAACCATACCATACTAACCATAGTGATGAGCCTTCGGATCTAAGTTCGATGCTGGAGAAACTACATCGTTCTTTATGTAAATCACATATTAAGAAGCTAGCTCTTAGTGATACTGATAATATTTTGAAATTGATCTATATAAATGCATTCAAAACTATATACAACCGGTTGCAAAATAACAAATCCCCGCCAATACACATGTTAATACAATAGCGCTACAATACACTTCTATAACACTGATAGATGAATATCACAACTCATGTACGTTAAGACATTAGGCATAAGAAGAACAGTTCTGAAATTGAAGCAAAGATACGTATGGAAAAACATGAGACAAATGGTAAAAGCATTTGTAAACTATGCGACATGTGCCCATAACAGACGCACAAAAAAAAGTTTTGAAACAATATCAATTGACACAGTAGGACCATTGAGATTCGCAAACGGTTGCTGACCGTTTTATTTTTGCTCTTAAAAGGTTCATCGGACGTCGAGGAATACCACAAAAACTCTATCTCATGTACGTTAAGACATTTAGGCACAAGAAGAACAGTTCTGAAATTGAAGCAAAAATACGTATGGAAAATGGTAAAAGCATTTGTAAACTATGCGACATGTGCCAAAAACAAAACAACAAGGTACATAAAAAAGAATCTTGGAATAACACACACCAAAAAAAAGTTTTGAAACAATATCAATTGAGACAGTAGGACCATTGAGATTCTCAAACGGTTGCAGATATATACTAACCATGCAATGTGATCTATCGAAATTCATTATATAGTAGTTCACTCCATCGGAACAAAGAAGCAAAACAATTGCAACGACCCTAGTTGAAGAATTCATACTTAAGTATGGTTGTTTTAAAACCTAGCCGGCCAAGAGTTCCACAATGTGCAGTTTGCCTTCGTGTTTTCACACCAACGATAACGATGTGTAAGCACGATGTTATGCTTTCGCTTCTCAGATGCTGTTTAACTTTTGACGAAGTAAGACTGTTGCGAATGTTCACGTACTGCCTTTGACACACCCACACTAATGGAAATGTTTTGGTATACATGTGGTCGGCATTGTTTTAAATCAGCCCAACTGAGTTGCAGTTGGGTGTGAAAAAGCTGATAAAGCACTTTTCCACACAATTCGTATTTCTGCTGAAGAACAACAAAGCTGGAGGTGCTGATGGCCTGCCTGCCGAGTTGTTTAAGACCGGAGGCGATGAGCTGCTCACCCGCATGCACCAGCTCATAAGCAGAATATGGTCGGATGAAAGCATGCCTGATGATTGGAGACTTAGTGTTCTCTGTCCTGTACATAAAAAAGGAGACCTCACAATTTGCGTCAACTACCGTGGAATAAGTCAAGGTTCTATCGAGCGTACTGTGTGAAAGGTTGAAGCCTAAGCTCAGCAACCTGATTGGACCGTATCAGTGTGGCTTCAGACCTGGTAAATCCACCATCGACCAGATTTTCACACTGCGCCAAATCCTGAAGAAGATCCAAGAAAAACTGATCGACACACACCACCTATTTGTTGATTATAAAGCCGCTTTCGACAGTCCGGTAAGGGATTACCTCTACGCAACAATGTCTGAGTTCGGTATTCCTGCAAAGCTCATTCGACTTTGTAGAATGACACTGCATAACTCTCGTTGTGCAGTGAAAATTGGGAAGGACCTCTCCGCACCGTTTAATACCGAACGGGGTTTCAGACAAGGTGATTCGTTATGGAGTTATTATGGAGAAAATAATACGAGCTGCTGATCTACGACATAATGGCACTATCTTCAACAAAAGTGTCATGCTGTTAGCGTATGCCGACGATATTGACATAATCGGCATGAACACGCGAGCAGTCAGTGCAGCATTCTCAGAGTTGGAAAGAGAGTCGCGTCGGATGGGTCTCACGGTGAACGAGGGCAAGACGAAGTATCTAGTGTCAACAAACAAAGAGTCCCGGCGTCTTGGACAGCACGTCACTGTTGACAACTACGCTTTTGAAGTAGTAAGGGACTTTGTCTATCTTGGAACCAGCATTAACAGCAGTAATGACGTCAGCTTGGAGATCATGCGTAGGATAACTCTTGCTAACAGGTGTTACTTTGGGCTGAGTAAGCAATTGAAAAGTCGAGCCCTCTCTCGAAGAACGAAAACTACACTCTACAAGTCTCTCATCATGCCTGTCCTACCATATGGCGCTGAAGCCTGGATAATGTCCACCTCGGATGAGCGAATGCTTGGAGTTTTCGAGAGAAGTCTTACGCAAGATCTTTGGACCTATTTGCGTTGGTGGCGAGTACCGAATAAGGTACAACCATGAGCTGTACGAGCTGTATGTCGATATTGACATAGTAAAGCGCATCAAAATCCAGCGGCTGCGTTGGCTAGGTTATGTCGAGCGAATGGAAGAACACGCTCCAGTTAAGAAGGTGTTATATTCGGAACCCGCTGGAGGACGACGCAGAAGAGGAAGACCAAACCTCCGGTGGAAGGACAAGTACTGGAGAACCTGACGGCGCTTGGAATTTCTAACTGGCGCCAGCTAGCGAAGAACAGAGATGGCTGGCGAAGCATGTTATTTTCGGCCTAAATCGATATTCGGTTGTTATGGCCACATAAGTAAGTAAGTATGTATTTATTGGCCATTCTGCAGGGTCTTCTAAGAGGAAGTGTGGTACATTAAACCAGAAAGAGATCGTCAGCTCATCTATATTACAACCCCGAGACACTAGATCCGCAAGATTTTGTTTTGTTGGCACATGTCGCCACAAAATATTTTGTGTCCACTATTGGATTCCGGACACTCTAGTAGACACAAACGTGCTTAACATTGATGGATGCATTTTAATCCAATGCAATGTGATTTCTGAGTCTGTCCAAAACATGATTTTCTCAAATTCGTGATTCAACATTGGCTCTATACGTGACCATAGCTTAGACAATAGATGTGTCGCACAAAGCTCCAAACGTGGAATTGACTTCGTTTTAAGCGGCGATAATTCAGACTTTGCAATCAAAAACGTAATTGTGATACCGTTCGGCGTTTGACTGCGTACATAAATGCAGCAATATGCTCTCATAGAAGCATCAGCGAAACCGTGATTCTGGCAGTTTGAGTTCGAATGCATATGTACATATCGAGCTATTTTAATTAACATAAATTGGACAGATTAGCTTTAAATTGTTTCCAACTGGTATCAAGGGCAAGCGGGTCGAACACACGAGCAGAAACGGACAGAATGTTGCGTTTTGTAGTTCGAAGATCGTGGAAGTTTTCATTAAGCACAAAACAAAATTTATCATTTTTAAGAAGCCATTGGATTCCCAACGTTTTTGTGGAGCCATTAAATCGAAGTGATTTTTCAGACTCCTCTCTGTTTAAAAAACTAGGATGGATCAAAAACCATTTTGTAAGTTGAAATCCGGCTGATTGTAAAATGCTTGTAACGTCACGTCGTATATGTTTAAGCTCTTTAATGGGTGAGCACCAGTTAGCATATCATCGACGTAGAGATCGTTCCAAATTATATTTGACCCAATAGGGTGCGATTTCTCGTTTTTATCTGCTACGAAATTCATGCACCTTATAGTTAAAAATGGCACTGGCGATATTCCGTGTGTCACCGTATTTAGGCGGAAAATTTGTAATGGTTCTTAGGATTTTTGTCGCTATACTATGAGCTGAAGTTTTCTATCGTCTCCGAATACCATTACTTGTCGATACATCTTTGTGACGTCCGCAGTAATTGCATATTTATGAAGTCTAAAACGTAAAAGAATATAACTCCTTGAATGGTAGGCTCGGCTCTACCATCAATATGTCATGCAATGCTACTTGGGTTGAAGTACGGCATGACGCGTCGAAAATAACACGAAGTTTCGTACTGGCACATCTGGCCTTAGTACACACTGATGTGGAAGGAAATAGTGCGGATAATTCGATATTTCATTATTCTCATAAAGTCCATATACATTTCCCTAAGCTCAGGATTCTTCAATAATCTTCTCGAATGACAGAAATCGTCGCTGAGCGGTTCCAAAGGTCTAACCAAGTGAGCTAAAGCTTGATTTGAATGGCAGTCTAACTATAAGACGACCTGACGATAAAAATCGGGTATTCTCGACGAAAGTTGTTTCACATTGTTGTAGTTCTGGTGTGAACATGTTTTGGTTCACCGGAATTTCTTCTAAAATCCAAAATTTCTGAACAGTCGAATTGATTTGCGAAAAATCCTCGGGTTGGCATAGTGCATTGATTATGTGAGCACGAGGATTATCATTATGGTGATATTTTCCGGATACTATCCAACCAAGGAGCGTTTTCTTAAAAGTTGGTATGTTCGAAGCAGTTTTTATTTGACCAACCAACCCAGTAACAAGTCAACCTTTTGTGGCTTGTGGAAGCTAGGGTCAACTAATTCCACATTTTGTGGAATATTCCAATTCTTATTGCTGACTTTGTGATCAGGATGATAACCTGATATTTATTTCGAAATCCAAAAAAATATCATAATCGTTTAGCCGCGATTTAATTTTGCCCGAACAGTTGTATTAACTTTGCCAATTCCAATCACTTTAAGTGACTTTTCTTCTTTTCAAATTCGCAACCTTTGGGATAACTACGCACGCGCTAAAATGTACCCCCTGAATTTGTTTTTACTTCGATTACAGCTGTGGCCAAAATCACGTGATCACTGGATTCATTTATATGCATGGCATGCGATGTCGGAGGTTAAATTGACGCTGGCACAGTTTCAAATGATACTGTATGTTGATGCAAAAGCGTGTGGTGGGAATGATTATACTGAGCTGATTTGCATTTTGAACAGGAATGGCCTCTACGTAGGCAATTTATGTACAACGGAACAGACTTTGCTAACTCAAATCCCTGCTGTACAGAGAGCGACAAAAAGACGGGCACGAAGTTATATAATGTTCTTAGTAGTTGCAATGTAAGTACATTGAGGTTTTTTGCGGTTTTGTGGCTGCAAACGAAGATTTCGGATTTCGTTTGACCATTTCAGCTTTGGATTTAAATTCGTTTGTCGCTGGTTTGGGTTTTGACGTCGAAGCTTCAAAGTGATGTCACAAGTGTTCTGCCCTTTGGGGCTTTAAGTGCCACATATTTATTTTTTATTTTCATTATCTATAAATCCATTATAATCATAAAGAATTATGAGATTCTTAGAATTTGTTGCCAAAATTTGCACCAGTGAAACGGTCGGTGCTGAAGAATTTTGGATTTTCTTATGCAGCACAATACCAACGAAACGAATATCTAGATTAGCGTAGACAACGAAAACAGATGTGCTCTAAGTGTAATATGTATTATGCTTAATTGGTTTCGAAAAACAAATTGTATTAGGGTGATTGTGAGAGCAGAGCGCATAAGTCGTTATTTACTTTGTTTTGCTTCTATGCAACAACAAATAGGCAACAATGAAAGTAAGTTATTTATATATCGAGTTTCAATAACTCGTAGTGCCAAGATAAATAGTACAATTACTAAATAGTTTTTGAATTGTTTTATTTTATTTTATTGTATTTATTGTTATTTTATTAATTTTTTTTTTAATTCATGTTTGTTTCTATAAATGCTTCAAACAAAAAATAAGTAAATATGCAGGTATATTCTGAATTTCACTTTTTAACGATTTGATTGATTTGAATTTCTGATCCACAATAGTATTGCATCTATTTATAATGAAAATTATTAAACCTTTTCTAATCTTTGTTTCATTTGAATAAATCGATAAATTGGGTTCATTAAATAACTACGCAAATTGCAAATAAATTTATTAATATCGCACTTTACAACTTTGCCCACCGTAATATATTCACTTCTACAATTGCATATAAAAATACGAGTACAAAAAGATGCTAAAACTGAAAGTGTGTTATTGTTATGGCCTTTGATAAATGTCCAGCAATTAACAATATTTTTACAAATAAACAGCTTTCACTTATGCACTCTATACCTTATGTATTGCAGTTCTACCAGCATCCACTTCCCTCTTGCATAAAATGCAGTGATGAACCATTTAGGTGTTGTTCTTCAGTTGTTAAGAGCAGCAACGACGACAGCGGCAGAGGCAACCAACAGAGATGACGGCGGCAAAGCAGGTAGGACAGCCAACAGCAACAGAGTCGGAAGTAGCAAACCGATAGCATCAGAGGCAAACAGCATAGACGACGGCAGCAAAGCAAGCAGCGCAGGCGACAACAACAGAGTCGGAAGCAGCAACACAATAGCGGCAGAGGCAAGCAGCATATATAGAAATGTACTCGTATATTATCTTGATGCACGTTTTTATTAATTTATTCCGTAATTTTTTCAGGCTTTTATTAATTTTTTCCGTATTTTTTTCACGATTACTCTTAAGAATGCGTGTCGTGATTTCTTTTTTTTTAACCGACTATGGTCTTTGGACACAATTCTCTAATAACTTCACCAAAAAATTACAATAGTTTACGTTTTATTTCAATTTCAGCAAAATCTATAAAATTTGTTCTTTTTAACTATGTATAGTTCCTGCTCGGACGCCATGAAAAACAAGAACCTTTTTTTTTATATAAAAAAGTAAGAATTTTAACTTTTATGATTTTTCTAAAATACAGTAATTAGTGGCAAACGAGAGAAATGCGGCCGATTTTTTATCTGTTATGCTTCAAAAACAACTGATTTTATTATACGTTACAAATTATGTTCAAGCAAAGAGAATCGTTTGTACAGATGAATAACAGTTACATTGGCGCAGAGTATAATATCAAATCCCGAAACTGATCGAGCAAACAGTATCAGAGGCAAAAGTTGCAAGTACATTAAAGGGTTATTGTAAATAGTTGATTGTAAATATAGTTCATTAAATAAATTGTTGCTGTATATAGTTGTACAAAAATAAGTGTTGCAATTATTATTGACAGAATCCAGTGATCGAACAAGGTTGATTCAAATAGAATTTAACGTTCAAAATAAAAAACGTAACAATTGGTGTCAGAAGTGGGATTCTGTTAAGATTGTGAAAATTGACCAACTGAAAGTGGACCAACTTAAAAAGCTGTTGGTAGAGATGAATCTATCATCATCCGGTGCCAAGGCCGAACTGCTGGTGAGGTTAAGGCAAGCCATGGAGGCTAAGGGTATTAATGTAGAAGAACATGAATTCTTTGAGGAAGCCGAGATACATGCAGTCGTGAACGCTGAGGAAGAGCGCAAGATAGATTCGAGTGGTCAACTTATGGATTTTATGAAAACCATGATGCTTCAAAAAAGTTCGTCTAGCCAAGAAGGCGTTATTAGCGAATTGCGTATGGAAATTCATTAAGGTTCGTCTCGCCAAGATGACGTTATCAGTGAATTGCGTATGGAAATTCAAGAAGGTTCATCTCGCCTGAAAACATTATGGGAGAGTTCCAGAAAACAAGAACACGTCGCCAAGAACACGTCATCGAAAATGTAAAAAAAGTAAATGAACTCAGATTTCAGGAAATTTCCGGAGCTATTAATGACAAAGTTACAGAGCTGAAAGAACACGTGGATGAGTTTGATGATAAGCTGAAGGAACATGTCGACGCCTAGGAAGATAAGTTTAAGAAATTAGAGCACGAATTCAATCAATTAAAATAAGCGGACCATCTATATCAGTGATTAGAGAATCATGTACAATTAAACTAAAGCCACCAACATTTGATGGAACCACACTATTCAACATCTTCAAACTTCAGTTCGAGACAACAGCTTCGAAGAATCAATTGGAGGATAGTGGCAAGACCGCTGCTCTAATAGTGGCATTAAAGGGCAATGCCTCAGAAGTCTTGCAGATGGTTCCAGAGAAATATCGTGGTAGCTACCAGTCACTAATGGACACGCTCCATTGGAATTCCAGTGGATTTCAGATCACAAGTAATGAAAGCCTTCAGGAATTAGCTTCCAATATTGGGCGCTTATGTCATCTGGCGTTCTCCGGTAATTCGGAAGAATTAATCGAGAAAATAAAAGTAGAAGCATTCATAGACGGTATACGTGCTGGAGAGAATAAGCGTGCCCTAGCCATGTCACCAAGGAGTACATATATCGAAACCATATCAAACAAATCAATCGTTATACTAAATATAGTCAGTTCAGGGAGGCGTGAACTGACTAGATCATTCACGTTCACATTTCACAGCTTGACTATTTCATTCAAATAGTCAAGCTATGCCAATCAGCTTGATGGAATACTGGACAATATGGAGGTCATGTTAACTCTGGATACTGGCGCACCATATTATATAATCAAGAGCGATTTGGTGAAGAGCTTTGAGCCTTTACTTTAAAATTGCGTACGGCAACAGGTGAGGATGCACAGATTCGGGGTAAGATAAAGAACCAATTATCTATTGGAAATTGCGCGTAGGAACATGAGTTCGTTGTGGCCGGCATCATCGATGATGTAATAATTGGTATTGACTTTATGATTGATAATGGATATACGCAAATGCCGAGTTACTATTGAGCATCGGTCACACGCGTAATGGAAATATCAAACGCCATGTCAAAGCCAAAAGGTTCCAGCAAAATCAGAAACGGTAATTTGGGAACAGATGAATGTGGATGAGGGGACAGGCAAGTTGTGGGTAATAGAAACTGATAAAGAAATAACGCATAAAAACATTATACTTGATAAGACCCTAATGAAATCTAAAGAAAAAGAATGGTACCGATGCGAATACTAAATCTAACCAATACATCTGCAGTTGTCATTGCTAGGAAGTTGCTGCCGTAGTAGACTGCAAAATGGGTTCGTCGATGAAAGCTAGAGCGGAATTAAAAGCACAAGGAAAAATTGGCTTACCAAGCAGCAAAAAGAAAGAGCTTTACACGCTATCTCATGCAAAGTGGTGTTCATCTCTTGATTTGCAAAGTGGCTACTGGCAAGTGGAATTTGGTGAGGAGGACAAAGAGGAAACAACTTTTAGTATTGGCGATGGTCTATGGCAACTTACAGTGATGCCATTTGGCTTATGCAATGCGCCAGCTACTTTCGAACGTTGGATGGAGCGTGTACTCAGAGGCTTACACTGGAAAACGTGCTTGGTGTACCTCGATGACATTATCATGATGGAAAAAGATTTTAACGACCACCTGGAAAAGTTGAAAGAAGTAGTTCTGCGTATACAACCAGCATGGCTTAAACTGAATATAAAAAAGTTTCAGTCTTCAGGCGAGAATTTAAATATCTGGGTCATAAAGTAACAACAGAAGGGATACATACCGACGAGGAGAAAGTAGCAGCAGTACAAGAATGGCCTAGGCCTATGTACCTACTATAGACGATTTTTTCCTGGATTTGCAAACATCGTCAGCAGCCTACATGAATTAACAAGAAAGAACAAACCATTTGTGTGGGGCGAGGAACAACAGAAAGCATTCGAACAGCTGAAAGAAAGACTCTGTTCAGCACCAGTATTAGCTTGTCCAGTACCTGGTCAAAAGTTTGTGTTGGACTTAGATGCGAGTGGCTATGGAATAGGCGCTGTCTCAGATCATAGATGGGCAGGAAAAAGTAATGGCATACTACAGTAAAATCCTGTCGAAGCCAGAAAGAAACTAATGTGTCACTCGAAGAGAGTTGCTCGCAATACTGGAATGTGTAAAGTATTTCCATAAATACTTGTACGGTCAGTCATCTCATCTACGAACTGATCACGTAGCGCTAAGGTGTCGTTATGGATTTTAAAAATCCATAACGACAATTAGCGCGCTGTATTGTACGTCTGCAGAGTTATGACTACAATCGAGTATCGTAAAGGAGGATATCGCGGCAACACGGATGCTCTATCTCGTCGACCTTGCAAAATGGAATGTAAACATTGTTCTCGACTGAAAAGCAAGGAGCACATTGTCGACATACGACTTACGAATATATTGCCGGAGGAGTCAAGGACCACCGAACGAGTGCAAGAAGATCAGCGGAATGACCCAGATTTCGTAAAGATTATGGAATACAAGGAGCAGGGCATACGTCCAGATTGGCAAGAAATTGCTAATGAGAGTCTAATAGCAAAGGCATACTGGGCGCAGTGGCAAAGCCTGCATTTACGAGACGGATGTTTATTCCAAGCATGGAGAAGTGAAGATGGAAAAATCACTAATAATCTCGTGGTACCCAAGGCAAGAATAAATGAAGTGATAGCTGAGTATCACAATGCCTCTGTTGTGAGTCAAAATAATGCTCGTCTAATTTATGCGTTTTGACTCACTAGAAATGTTACATTAATATTAATATTATGTTATACTATTAGTTTAAATTAATATCTTATACTATGTGTTTATATTTTATGAGTATTACTGTAACCATTAATATAAATTGGGTTATGTACGCTTATAAAAATGCATGGTCAGGGTTATGGTACCTCACTGTATCGTATGATTATGAAGTAATTTCGCAACCATACACAGTAAAAAAAACAAAAAGAAGAAAAACGAAATATGCAACAACCATGCATACATAATATTTAACTTATAAACAATATTCCACCATTGAAAAGGAATTATTGGCTATCGTGTGGGCTGTAAAGGATTATAGAGCTTATCTACTGAGTAGACCATTCAAAGTCTACACTGACCATCAGCTCTTAAGAGGAATTGCCAATATGAAAGACCAGACATCATGCTTGGCACGTTTCAAACATAAAATATATGAATTTGATTTTTAAATAATTAATAAACCAGGCAAAAGGAACTTGAAGGCGGATGCGCTCAGCAGAGTTCCACAACCAAATCATGAGTCAACAATGGGTGTGACCCGTTCTATGGCAAGAAATAAAGTCGACGAAACCGAAAGCCTAGAAGAGCCTGATGAAAGCTCTGTTGACGAGTTGGAACTAGATGAAAATGCAGAAAATCAGGAGAACAAGAGTGCGGAACTTCTCACTGATGAAAAGGATATATCGACGATACTTCGCAAATTCCATGATTCACCTTAAGGAGGGCTTTGAAAACTTATTTCAGGATTAAAAGACAGTATAAGTGGAAAGGTATGCGAAGCCAAATTAAAGAATATGTTAAAAATTGTAAAAAATTATTACGAAAATGCCAATGATATTAACTGATACATTGGCATGCATTAAGATATTTGAAAAGGTATATATGGACATGGTAGGAATTCTTCCAGGGACGACATCTGGAAGCAAGTACATTCTTACATTTCAAGATGATTTTTCCAAATTTTTTATTTGTGTAGCTATACCAGATGCGGAAGCTAGCACAGTAGCAAAAGCGTTTTACAACGAAGTTATTACGCGATATAACACCCCAAAAATTTTAGTGACTGATTATGGTACGAATTTCACTTCGAAATTGTTTTCCGATACATGCAAGATGCTGAGTGTTAAAAAATTACATATAACACCGTACTATCTACAAGCAAATGATTCTTTAGAAAGAAGCCACAGACCTTTAGCAGAATATCTTAGGAGTTTTGTTAAAGAGATGGGTCTAATTGTGACCAATGGTCCCCATACCTACTACAAAGGTCACATGAGTTAGTGATGGAAAATCTGGAAAAGGCAAACAAATCAGCTAAAATTCAGTACGACAAAGGGGTCCATCCTATAATTCTTACAATAGTATTGTTGAGGAATCAGACTAGGAAAAATAAATTTAGTTCCATCTGGACTGGACCATACGAAGTGATACATGTGGACAGTCCAGTAACGACGACTATTAAAATCGGACAAAATGGTAAAAAGTACCATAACAACTTACTGAAACATTTTTATCAATAAGTAATCGTAGTTTAACGAATTATTGTAATAGTGATTGTGGTGACAAAAAAAAAATTTTTTTTCCAGATAGGATATAAAATACAATAGTGTGAAATAAGAACTATTAGTTAATAGTGGTGGTCTGGTGGTGTTTTCGCAAGGTAACGTGTCTAACTGCCTCAACCAGGTGGGGCTAGCGCAATCCTTGTTGAACTCATCGCAAGTCAACTCACTGGCTGTCATGTAGTTTGATCTGAGCGCTATGTGATGATACCTTTATTTGTTAATGAGGGGTAGTCATATAGCTTGCTCTGCTTACTCTGTGATGGCGCTTTCATTATTATTAACCGACCACCGGGCAACGTCTTCCTGGCACCCGCTGGGAGGCGGCTGAAGTGAGTGGCGAAAATCTCCTCGGTTAGAGGTTGTGCGTTGGGTTTGGGACCCGCCACATAAAAAACCCCCCCAATGAAAAAAACAAATATGCCTCGGATAAGGACTACCGCTTTTGTTGATGACCCCCGCAAACGAAAAAAGGACCACGATTTACGGATATGCACCTGGAATGTCCGATCCCTTTATAGGGAGGGTGCCTCTATCCAGCTGGTTGATGTCCTCGAAAAATACAGAGCTGACATTACCGCTCTCCAGGAAATGCGATGGACAGGACAGGGCTGCTCCAAAAGAGCGTCCTGTGACATCTACTACAGTTGCCATGCTGAAAGGCACGAATTAGGATGTGGATTTTTGGTCAGGAAGAGACTACGACATCTTGTCTCACAGTTCACGCCTGTGAACGAACGGCTGGCCACAATCCGCATCAAGGCAAAATTTTTCAACATCAGCCTTATATGTGCCCACGCTCCGACGGATGAGAAGGACAATGTGACCAAGGAGAGCTTCTTTCAGCGCCTCGAAGAAGCTTATGACCGCTGCCCCCGTCACGATATCAAAATCGTGCTTGGCGACTTTAATGCCAGGGTGGGCAAGGAAGGTACCTTTGGTCCAACTGTCGGAAAATTCAGCCTCCACCAGAACACCTCCGATAACGGAATGAGGCTGATCGACTTCGCCGCAGCACGAAACATGGTAATTGGTGGTACCAGATTTCAGCATCTCGACATCCACAAAGCAACATGGCTGTCTCCAGATCAACGTACAAGAAACCAAATTGATCATGTGGTGATTGACGGAAGGCATGCTTCCAGTGTGATGGACGTGAAATCGATCCGTGGTGCCAACATCGACTCGGATCACTACCTTGTTGCAGCTAAGGTGCGCACACGCCTATGTGTCGCAAATAACAAGAGAAGTCCCACACAGAGAAAGCTCGACGTCAGTAAGCTGCGATCACCAGAGACAGCAAATGCATTTTCCACTCGACTATCGGATCTGCTTATGCAGAACACTCCCCCACTTGATGATACATGCGCACAGTGGACACATATATCCCACTCCATGACTACTGCTGCCGAGGAGGTAATCGGTTACTACCGGCCTCTGAGGAATGAGTGGTATGATCAGGAGTGTCGCGACGCTACCGCAGAGAAAGACGCCGCCTACAGAAAAACCCTGCGTGCAGGCGTAACGCGAGCTGTTAAGGAGCGGTACAGAGAGAAAAGGAGTGCAGAGAGACGTCTTTTCAGGCGCAAGAAGAGGGAGTTGGAAAGACGCGAGTGTGAGGAGATAGAGATGTGTACCGACAAGAATGAGACTCGAAAATTCTTTGAAAAGATCAAGCGCCTGAGTGGAGGTTTAAATCCCGGAGCCTCTTCTTGTCGTGATGGAAATGGAAATCTGGTCACGGATGTCCAGAGTGTACTGAGCATATGGAGGGAACACTTCTCCATGTTACTGAATGGCGATGCTACGAACAATTCCGCCAGTGGAGGAGAATGCCCGATAACCCCAATTACAGATGATGGTGTTGATGTTCCACCACCCGTCTATGACGAGGTTGAAACGGCCATTTTAAGGCTGAAGAACAACAAAGTTGCAGGTGCTGATGGCCTGCCTACCGAGTTGTTTAAGACCGGAGGCGATGAGCTGCTCACCCGCATGCACCAGCTCATAAGCAGAATATGGTCGGATGAAAGCATGCCTGATGATTGGAGAATTAGTGTTCTCTGTCCTGTACATAAAAAAGGAGACCCCACAATTTGCACCAACTACCGTGGAATAAGTCTCCTGAGCATCGCATACAAGGTTCTATCGAGCGTACTGTGTGAAAGGTTGAAGCCTATGCTCAGCAACCTGATTGGACCTTATCAGTGTGGCTTCAGACCTGGTAAATCCACCATCGACCAGATTTTCACACTGCTCCAAATCCTGGAGAAGACCCAAGAAAAACAGATCGACACACACCACCTATTTGTTGATTATAAAGCCGCTTTCGACAGTCCGGTAAGGGATTACCTCTACGCAACAATGTCTGAGTTCGGTATTCCTGCAAAGCTCATTCGACTTTGTAGAATGACACTGCATAACTCCCGTTGTGCAGTGAAAATTGGAAAGGACCTCTCCGCACCGTTTAATACCGAACGGGGTTTCAGACAAGGTGATTCGTTATCATGCGACTTCTTCAATCTTATTATGGAGAAAATAATACGAGCTGCTGATCTACGACATAATGGCACTATCTTCAACAAAAGTGTCATGCTGTTAGCGTATGCCGACGATATTGACATAATCGGCATGAACACGCGAGCAGTCAGTGCAGCATTCTCAGAGTTGGAAAGAGAGTCGCGTCGGATGGGTCTCACGGTGAACGAGGGCAAGACGAAGTATCTAGTGTCAACAAACAAAGAGTCCCGGCGTCTTGGACAGCACGTCACTGTTGACAACTACGCTTTTGAAGTAGTAAGGGACTTTGTCTATCTTGGAACCAGCATTAACAGCAGTACTGACGTCAGCTTGGAGATCATGCGTAGGATAACTCTTGCTAACAGGTGTTACTTTGGGATGAGTAAGCAATTGAGAAGTCGAGCCCTCTCTCGAAGAACGAAAACTACACTCTACAAGTCTCTCATCATGCCTGTCCTAACATATGGCGCTGAAGCCTGGACAATTTCCACCTCGGATGAGCGAATGCTTGGAGTTTTCGAGAGAAGTCCTACGCAAGATCTTTGGACCTATTTGCGTTGGTGGCGAGTACCGAATAAGGTACAACCATGAGCTGTACGAGCTGTATGCCGATATTGACATAGTAAAGCGCATCAAAATCCAGCGGCTGCGCTGGCTAGGTCATGTCGAGCGAATGGAAGAACACGCTCCAGCTAAGAAGGTGTTATATTCGGAACCCGCTGGAGGACGACGCAAAAGAGGAAGACCAAACCTCCCGTGGAAAGACCAAGTACTGGAGAACCTGACGGCGCTTGGAATTTCTAACTGGCGCTAGCTAGCGAAGAACAGAGATGGCTAGCGAAGCATGTTATTTTCGGCCTAAATCGATATTCGGTTGTTATGGCCACATAAGTAAGTAAGTAAGTAAGTTAATAGAATAGAACAGGGCAAGTTGCCATGTTCATGTGTATAACCACATCTGTAGCAATGCATCGCGTTGAATTGTAATTCCGTACTCATGAGCACGCGCGAATTAATTAATCAAGCATTTTAAGGAATCAAATAATTAAATTCAAGTTAGGATAGAAATGCATAGGTTTAGGAAATCGTTATGAAAGATAGATCAAAGTCATAGCAATAGGAGACAAAAGTTATAGAATAAATGGAGAGAATTAACATAACGGGTTACCATTCCGTCTTCCACGGTCTGAGACGAAAGTATGCACAATCGAATAGTGCAAAAAGTTGGTTATTGCAATAGAAGGAAATTGCAACGTTGTTGTTAAATTATACAATATATAAAACAACGATGCATTTCCCAAGTTTTAAATTTTTAAAAAAATAAATTAATATATTTTAAAAAATTACATTATATACATACGTTCCATTAAAAATTATATACAATATACATAAAAGCCGTTTTTCTAAAACTAAAATTATATAACGGTTGTTATGGCCACATAAGTAGTAAGTAAGTAAAATTATATAACATTGTAAAAACATAACAATTACAAATTGTATAGAACAAAAGTCTAATTTATAAGAATATACTACGACTATTATGTAGGTGTAATTATGAGAAAATAAAAAAAGTTTTAGAGTTTGTAGAAAATAATTGAATAGGTATATTACTGGTAATCTCGCCATCTGGAGAAGAGAGGAACGTTGACACAGTAGAAGGAGAACTTATCCAGCAAGTTTTAGACATCGATGTAATGGGCTATTTTATATAGCAGCAGCAATACACAGTGTGTACATACAAGACTCATGTGTTACGTTCTTATCTGGATAGTAAACGTTTATTGTTGACTCACTTGTCGCACATTTGACGCTGGGGGGTGTTACATAACGATATATCTTAGTAGTGTTGCATACAAAAAATCGCTCTGCAAGATGTTGTTCATCCATTGAATGTACATACCAGACAAAACACGTGCACTGAGCTTCTATTTGGTAAATAATGTTGAAGTAGAAAAAGATAAGCACTTAATAAGCAGATTAAATCGTCAGTTACACGAGTATAAACAGGAGACACGATAACACCTCAACAACGCTGATGCTACAAAGGAGTAATGTAATAACTATTCAGACATTGAACACCACGGTATATCACGGTGAGCAAGAAATCTACGTGTTATACAACATTAGCACCGATGAAGGAGAAAAATTTAGCCCAACAACTCAGCCAATTTAAACAATGGTCAACATCACACCTGAAAACCCAAAGATGAAGGAGTGCAGCTAGCAAAATTCCACATTCCAAATAAATCCTCTTCGGCACACTAAAACAGTTTCAACATCGAGAACAAAATATAAAGCAACGGCGGAGTTAGCAAGAACTTCATCTAATCACAATACAACAAAAGAAAGCGGCTCAACAGAAACAGAAAACCAAGAAAATCAGCATCCGAAGTGGTAGATTGCCAGTAGAAGTTAAAAAGTTATAGAAATAGGTATAAAATACACATATAAATACACAGTATATATTAACAAGTTATAAAATCTATTTTGTATACTCACTGTCTAGAAGGAAAATTATGTATTATTAAAAATTATAATTTTCCTTCTTTACATTCTTTGCAAATGTTACATTAATATTAATATTATGTTATACTATTAGGTTATATTATTATGTTATACTATTATGTGTTTATAGTTTATGAGTATTTCTGTAAACATTAATATAATGATTATCACCATACTATGCATAACGTGATTGCCATTAGCTAAAATGGGTTATCGTATGCTTATAAAAATGCATGGTAATGCATGGAAATAATTTCGCAACCATACACAGTAAAAAGAAAACCAAAAAGAAGAAAAACAAAATACGCAACAACCATGCATACGCAATATTTAACGTATGTACAATATTTACAACAATCAGTATTAAATACAAATAATAACAATGACCTATTAAGAAGTTGTAATTATGACCTACTGAAGAAATTGCAATGAATCGACCTATTTAAGAAATTGCAATTTTTTCAGAAATTATTTTATTCAAAAACGGGGTAAAATTGTAAATTAAGCTATATAAACTGAGAGAACTTCTGAAATGAAGGATTTAACATCCTATAAAAGTGGAAGTTATATTGTTAAGGATTTAACATCCTGTTACAAGTAAATATATATATATACACATAGTGAAAGGAAAAAATATAACGAAAACCACATTGTTAAATAAGAACTACATGGTGAAGAAAATAACAAAATAAATATATACTGTTAAATACAACTATATTGAAAAACTAATTATTTTGTGCGAAAAAGGCTACAGTTTGGTGGAAGCGTAAAAAGGGGTAAGTTCTTGGAAATAAGTTATCTAAAGGTAAGTTAGAGTGTCGAAAAGCAGGCACAACAAAGTATCTAGTAAGACAAGATATTTTACGTTAAACGTCTAACGTAATATTAGGATTCCATTGTCCTCTAGGACATAAAAATCAATTTGTGTTCCAGGAGAATATCTGATAGAGGTTAGTATCTTCTTAGATACTGCAATTCAGGAAGCCACCACTTACGTGTGGGATTTAATTAAGCACCACTTACGAGCAATACGAGCTCATAAAATCGAAAGTACAACACGGCAAAGTACTAGCACCAGGTGAGGAGCTAGAAGCCACATTAGCAGAAATAAGACCTTGTAAAAACACAGGGTCAAGAAAGTTTAGTCGTGAAGGACAACTTGGACGCAGCAGAAGCGCATATTAGAATCCTCAGATTAAGGATTGTGAACCAAGGGTTGGAAGCTGAACAACTAGACGCAAAAAACGTAGAACTCCACAGAAGAAATTAGAAGTTAAAAGGACTACTTAAGGAGAGAAATATTTCGGAGGAATTTATAGAAAAGAGACTCCGAACCTCCGTGGACACTGAGCAATTAAGCGCTCTCCAGGCCTAAGTCAGAAATCTTGAGAGGGAACGTAGTTTAGCAGAACAGACACCTCTTAGCCGCCGTACACCTGTAAGGAAGATACTTACGAACCTGCAGCCGCAAACATCAGACAAAATGCGTATAGATGAGACAGTGCAGATGGTTAGTAGGCTAGTTCCAGATTAGACGAGCTGAAAGCCGCAGCAACCTAGTGTGTCAAAGTCGCATATGGGGGAAAAGGAGACCAAGCACTACTGCATGAGCTAGAGACGTCCGCAAGGAAATCATTTGCAACAGGCCTTAGCCACTCAATGCTTAGAATCTATATGATAAGCAAGAAAGGCACGTTAGAGGAACTAGCAGAGGAGGCCGTAAATAGGAATATCCTGCTCAAAAGCGGACAACAGCACTATCAGCTCAACATGGGAGCCAATGTAAGTCTCAATATACTATTAAATTCTTATGATGCTTACCAGACACAAACAGGTAACATAGTAGCGTTCCACCCCAACAGAAGTAATATGGTGCCACTGAAGGCAGATCAGTACACGGAGAATAAAGTAAATCTCCAAAACGCCCAAAGGAAAGTTCATACCTGTTCCTTCTGCGATAAGAAGGGACACACCAGGTACGAAAGGAAAAATACACCTTTCTGAAATGGAAGGTGTAAGCAAATATGCACGAGTTCAATCTATCTTGTACGTCGTTCACTAACAATACAAAGCCGTAAGAGAAACATACTCTAAAAACAGGGCATAATAAGGGATGGCAGGAAAATGTAGGGCCTAATCGGAGTAAGTCCGAAGCTGTTTCTTTTGCAGGAAGCCCGGACACAGGATTGCCGACTGTTACAAACGCAAAGAGTTGGAAAAGACTCAGGAAAACTAAGGGGGGGCCCAGGTACGGCCAATAAACCGGGAACCCCAAAATTTTGTTAAAAATAGGCCAGCTGAAATGGAAGGTCTTTAGAGATTGTTGACACACTCTCCACATCAGATAGTAGGATGGTGAAAGTTGGTAGTTAGGCGTCCAAAGGGATTGTTATCCCATCTTTTCCATCCAGTGATAGCAAACATGGTTATTGTTTTGAGTCTCTGATGTAGATGATGTGTTTATTGAGATTTCGTGCAAGGAAGCAGAAAATGGAAAACTCATTTTACTGGGAGACTCTGGGGCAGATACCAGTTTAGTAAAATCAACAGTAATTAACAAATACGTTAGCAAGATAGAGAATTCAAGAAAAAATCTTAGTGGTGTATTCGGAGGATTCGTCACCACGTTAGGGCCAATAACAGTCCAACATGAAAAGACTAAGGATTTGATTTTAAAATTACATGTAATATCTGAAGATAGAGGGATACCTGCAGATGGTATCCTAGGAAGAAACAATTTATGTAACTGATCGGTCCTCAACACTATGGAAGAGAAGCTGATTTTCTTCGATGAGCGAAAACAGCATTTGATGACTTTGCCTCTCAAACCATTGAACGAGGCTAATAGAGTACTCTACAACAGTGAGGTTGTAGTACCAGGGATAAGTATGAGGAAGGTAAATACCGGTTTGGAAACGGTTATAGTCGAAAATCAAGAAGTTTCTCCGGAATATTTTTAGGTGAGACATTTGGATGTATCATAAATAATAAAGTTTATGCACCAATACTGAATACAAATACGAAATCGTATACTGTAAGTAACGACATAAGAGGTAATATAGTTAATTTTAATCATCTAGAACATATAAGAGTATGATACAGTTTCTAAAATAAATAGCGTTAGGAAAAAAAGTAACTACAAGAGGGTTACTAAAATATTAGAAACGGTTAAGTTAGATTCAAACCTAAATATGGAAAGAAAATCGATGGAAGACATCTTCAAGTCATTCCACGATTTATTTTATTTAGAAGGCGATAAATTGTCTTACACAACAAGTATAAAGCACACGATACCAGTGAAGGCAGATCAGGCACCAATAAATCAGAGAAAGTACATGTTACCAGAAGTGCATAAGGAAGAGATTAATAGGCAGGTAAATAAAATTTTGGAAAATGAAATAAGCATTCCCAGTTCTTCCCCATGGCATTCACCAATAATATTAGTTCCAAAGAAGGCGGGAAGCGATGGAAAAAAGAAATGGAGACTAGTTGTTGATTTCAGAAAACTGAACGATGCCACCATTAAACAGGTTTTTCCAATTCCACGCATCAATGAAATATCTGCTATGATCAATTAGGTCATAGTAGATATTTCACTACACTTAATCTGGCCAGTGGATATCACCATCAAGTGCTAATGGAAGAATCTGACAGAGAAAAAACCGCTTTCAGTTCAGGTGTCGGGCATTACGAATTTAATAAAATGCCTCAATAGATTTTTATAACAAAAAATATACTGAGTAAAAAGATTAGGAAGAAACGTGTTCGGGGGAAATCTTTTGGAGAACGAAATAAGGGTGAGTAAAATACTTTCCCCTTGGGGACGCTTTCTACGAATTTGGGGTTTTTCTTATAAAATTCACTACCACTGGTGTCACGGTACCTTGAATCAGATAAAATATATGACCGACTCCACTTTCTTTTTTTACTTAGCATTACCTCCAAGTTTACTAAATAACATAAAAATATCTGCAAATTGACAAATATCCCGAGAATTCCGCATATATCCCCCCAAGAGGGGTGAAATGTAAGGTCGACCCCATTAACTTTTCTTTCACGATATAAAATCAAATTTTTATGGTAGTCCAGCTTTGGATGTATTTCATGTGTCAACTGTACTTAACAGATGGATTTCCATGATGCTCAGAAGTAGACTAATAGAGTCCTACTTAAACGGTATTGGGATACTAGCTATGACAGTCCGGGGTATCCCCAAGGAGGTGTACTATCTCCTCTTCTCTGGTCCATAGTCATCAAGGGATTAATCCGCACCCTCACGGAGCGAAGATATGATGTAACTGCCTATGCTGATGACCTAGTTATTGTGGTAAGAGGCAAGGGCGGTCAGACCTGGAAATAGAACTGGAAACCTCATATAAATCGTACTATTCAGAAGGCGGGCAACGCTCTCTGGATCTGTAAACGAATCTGTGGCAAAAATGGGGGAATGAAGCCGATATGGCTTCAAATAATTTATACCCATGTTATTCTTCCTACCACGGAAAAAACTACGGCGAATAGACTAGAACAACTGCAAAGAGTTATTAACTCCTGCATAACTGGTTGTTTTCGCACAACTCCAACAGCAGCCCTCAATATAATTTTGGGTATGATGCCACTGGATTTAAGCGTACAAATGTGCGATCATTAGTACACACAGACTGATGCATATCGGATTCATACCATAGGATCCTCATGCAAATGGTCACCGTTCCATTGCTAAAGATAGGAGGCGATACGGGTGCTTCTGGTTGCCCCTTGACTCAATACCTACGCGATATATCTTTAACAAGAGATACAAAACTCTTATCCCAATCAGGATAGACTGGGAAGACTCAAAAATAAGTTTTACTCATGACGACATTGTCTGGTAAACTGATTGATCCCAGACTGAAAAAGGCAAAGGATCTGCAATATATTGTTCCAATACCCAAATATTCGTCAGTCTTGGTAGCTTAGCAACCGTCTTTCAAGCGGAAGTCTTTGTTATTAATCAATGCGCCAGGGAAATCCTTAATCTTTGTCCCTATAGGAAAAGAATTATTATAATGTCGGACTGTCAGGCTGCAATAAAAGCCTTGCATGCATCGTCATTTAACTCTAGGTTAGTATGGGAGACAGACAATCTTCTCCAACAACTATAAATCAGGAATCAAGTGATAATATATTGGATTCCAGCACACTGCGGCTCGATGGTAATGAGGACGCACACATTGGCAAGAGGGGGAGCTGAAAAGCGATCATTTGCAAGAATTAAGCAAGAATACATGACCAAAGCAAACGCAAGATGGTCAAAAACTAATGGTATGGAATGTACCAAACCTTTCTTTTCGCACTACTCAGTCAAAAACTCAAAATACTTTTTCAGTTTGAGCAAAGCAGAATTAAAACTTATGACAGGTATAATTAGTGGATACCGTCTATTAAACCAACATAAAACAAATTGACAGACAGTGAAATATGTAGTTCTGTATATAAGATGATGAGACATACATAAACCTAATCACAGAAGGTCCAGCCCTTGAACATGTGAGGAAATAAACACTTGGGAGGGAACTATTAAAGACAACCTATCTGTCTGAACTTGAACTCACAAGAATCAAAACGTTTTTTGAGAAAATAGGAGAATATAATCTCTTCCAGTATTAAACTCGTGTATGGCACAATAGTTCGGAACGGACGCAGTGCCATAGACAGGAAGTGTCTAGCCCTCATCAATCTAATCTAATCTAATCTAATGGGTAGTATAATTATTCCTCAAAATGCAGGGTGTCCAAATATACTTCAGACCCTGGTTTCTTGGGCACATTAGGAACTATCTGGAAGTGTTTGTTTTTACAGAAGATATATGCATGCACCTCAAAGTCAAATTAACTAAATAACAATATTTCAAGCTCACCATTTGAAAAATCTGATATTGGCTCGAACTCTTCTTCATGTCGTGCACGTTTTTCCACTGTAAGATCAAAGTACATAGTTACAAATATTACAGCTTCAAGCACAAATAATTTGTAATACTTACAAGCTATGAAATCACTTGAAGTTCTTGGACGTATCTTTCCCATAAATTTACTAATTTTATTATCATTATGTGGATCCTTTCGTTTGGCTTGTGGCAAGGGTCCAGGGCAATTCTCGTCTAAAACTTTCGAACAAGGACGGTGAATATTCAATTTACAGTCTACATTAAATAAAATATATACATTAAATATCAGCAAACTCCGATAGTAATATGTCCACTCAACAAACCTGTACAGTGATAACCTTGTGGACTGACACCCCAAATAATGGTCTGACAATGATTACAGTGAGTCACTTCATAGTATTGACGTAGTATCAATTGATGACCACGAACAATCATCTACAAAGAATTTGCAGAATAAATAAATTATTAGATTTAATACCTCTATGGTATACTTACTTTTCCCTTTTTGCCCATCAGCCGTGATTTGAAACTCTTTTCTCGGCTTACAAAATGATGCACACGATCGATTACACTATTTGGATGTGAACGCGTAATAAAGATACGATGAATTACAGTTGATAGAGCTGAACACAAGCCAAGCTTCTTTGGATCTTCAATAGGAAGCTCTTTTTCATATTCATCACTGTGATAAACAAATATATATACATATATGTATTTGTGTATGTATATATTATGGCGGAGTAAATTGTTCCGTGCAAAATTCTTTACCAAAGCGTATAGTACATTCTGATTCTATACGAAATTCTAAGGAAAAATGCCGAACAAACCTGAGATATTATTTTTGACCCTCTGAATTTTCAAAAAAAGTGTTTAGTACAGATTCCACAATACGTAGAAATATTAAAAATGAAATATAAGCATTATGAATATATGATATCGAACTTTCTATATAATATGAAATAGATACGGAGAAACTGAGACACTTGCCAGTCAGAACATTTTGTGTATATTAGCGATAAATACTAAAGAAATATATAATAAATAAAATTAGTGTTTCATTAAAAAAATATTATACAAATTAATAATAAAATATAAATTTATGTGTGAAATAAAGTAAAATTAAAAACACAATCAACAACTAGCAATGAATCGCTGCCAAATATATTATATAATTTACCTAGTCAATATATTCTGTTTTCGGTGAATCAAGTGATTTATGCGATATTAGTTGTCCAATTTATCGCGATGTTTTGAAATATAATTTTTTCTTGGACGATCATTACAAAATTTAAAACAGAAAGTTTTTCTGTGGCGGATAAATTAATTGAAATTTGTTGGAATAAAATGGATATGTAGAAAAAATATTTTCAAAAAATTGAATTCTTTTATTGATAATATCAAAAGATTGAGCCAGACGTTCTTCGTTCAGGATGTCAATCACAAACGCAGATTTGCAAATTTACCAAAGTATCACATTCTGTGCGAATGTCTGACAACACTTGCAACACACCGAGCGTTCCAGCGACCACTTTACGCATAAATACTGAGTAACTTAAGTATCACAGAATTCAACACTGCAGGTTGAACGTGATCACATTGCAATTACGTTCTGTTACGTTACGTTACGTTACGTGTTTAATAATTTGCTATAGCATAGTGGCTGCGTTCGAGATTATGTATCTCGAACGCCTTCAATATGATATTGTTTGATAAATTTCAATCATTGTGAACTCGTTAAATAAATTATTTTTTATTGGAAAATGTAGATGTGTTACAAATAAGCGAATGCTCTTGTGGATCATTACCAGTAAATCTAAAAGTTTTTATCATCAATCAGCATAATGGTTGAAAACTTACAATACCGGATATACTCCCTCCATTTCAAACCAATTATCACCAGAAATACCAACAATCCCATTGAGTAGTGGTGATCCAACGGGATCGTTACAATCCAATATACGACCAATATATATGGCACTTATAGAATCCGAAGAGCCTTATCGTGTGCGTTTAAAATTTTTGGACACTGTTAGAAAGGTCCTACTTATATTAGTCGGTTAGGAATGGCAGACCCCTTGTGACATCACTTTTCTTAGCTTTGTCAGAAGAATTGCCAATAGCCTGCAGAGAGGTGGGTACAATACGAAAGAAATTTTTTTGATATTAAAGCATATAAGCACTATAATTTGAGACAGATAAAGAGAACCAAGAATGCTAAATGATTGTTATATGAAACTAAAGAGGTATTTATATTTAAAAAATAATAAATTATTTGAATATGACTTCGCTTAGGTTTTTGCAAAATAAAAGGGCACTTCAAAAATTATAGCCTATTTATATACTTGCTGTAAGACTAGGCTACTTATTAAACATAGAATAAACAATTACTTTACGAAGTAAAGCTTAAATTATCACAAAAGCTGTGATAATCTTGTAGAATCAGTCTTTTAATACACTGTAGGTTGTTATATTTTCTAATTGGTATTGGCATTGAATTAACTGAATTTTTTGATTCATATGCTTGCTTTATTTTATTTCAAACGTCGTTTTAAATTACTGTAATTACCAAATATATAAAAAGTTCTTCAAACTTACAATACTAATTTAATTAAAATGCATTTTATCTTTGTCTACAGTTAAAAAATTTTCATGTGTCCCGAAGTTCCCTTTTGCCGAGCTTCTCTTCAGTGCTGATATGCGTATTAAATTTTTGGACAGTATTAGTAGGACCTGAGTTGCGATTTAAATCCCAGAGCCTCTGCCTGTCATGACAAAATCGGGAATCTGGTTGATATATCCAGCATGTACTGAGCTCATGGAAGGAACACATCTCCGCGTTATTGAATGGTTACACCATTGGAGATCTCCCGAACTCCCTAATCACGGATTATGGTGTAGTCCTACCCGATCATCACGAGGTCGGAGAGGCCATTTGTAGGCTGAAAAATAGCAAAGCTGCTCACCAGCATGCAACAGCTCATAAGCAGAATATAAACCTTAGGAATATAAGTAATAAGCATCGTATACAAGATTCTATCGTGCGTACTGTGAGAAGGATTGAACAACCTGATTGGGTCGTATCAGTGTGGCCTCAGGCCTGGTAAATCTATTATCCACCAAATGTTCACACAGCGTCAAATCCTGGAGAAGACCCAAGAAAAACAAATCGATACACACCATCTATTTGTTGATTATAAAGCCGTTTTCGACAGTCAGGCAAAGGCCTCCCCATGCACAACCATGTCTGAGTTCGGAATTCCTGCGAAACTCATTCGTCTTTGCAGAATGACACTACACTGCATAACTCCCGTTGTGCAGTGAAAATTGGGAAGGACCTCTCTTCGCCGTTTAATACCGAACGGGGTTTTAGGTTAGGTTAGGCAGAACCCTTGTGACATCACTTTTTCTGAGTTTGCCACAGAGCACGTTTTACAAGCATTATCATGCCGGCATGTTACTGCCGGAAGAAATGCCAATTGCTTGCCGATTTTGTGAATAACTGCGGGCCAATATACTTAATAAAATAAACCCAACTTAAACTTAGTACATCATCGTCTATGTATCGTATCGTCAAAAATGACTTTGGAGGTATGGTTTGCTAGGAATTTTTTCTTAGAATTTCATGTAGAATCTGGATATATCATGCGCTTTATACGCTTTGGTCAAAAAAATGTTGATATATATATATATATATATATATATATATATATATATATATATATATATATATATATATATATATATATATATATATATATATATATATATATATATATATATATATATATATATATATATATATATATATATATATATATATATATATATATATATATATATATATATATATATATATATATATATATATATATATATATATATATATATATATATATATATATATATATATATATATATATATATAAACATTGATTGTTTATATTTACTAATACATTGTTATTATTATATTATATTTAAGTAATAAATGCAGAAAAAACAATCCGGAAAATGAATCTCTGCTTAGATTAGGCATTCAAAATAATACGAACAAAAAAGAAAAGAAAAAATTTAAATATTATTCTTATTCGTTGTTTGTTAGCTGAGGGTCATACGCATTACCACTAAAACAATCTCTACAGCCTCAGTTTCAAACCTCCATGCTTGACGGTTTCACACGTGTATCTGCTTTGACATTATTGATTAAAAGAATGTCTAACCTATTGTTTTTCATCGGCGTGATCAAACTGAACAGTTTTTGGCTCCATAATGATTCATTCTATGAATCATTGACAAATGTTGTGGCAAACTGAAGAATTTTTTTAATGAATCGGTTTCAATAATGGCTCCTATAGTCCTTCCGTTAAGGTTGGCATTTATAATCGTTTTGTAACAACTCCAACTTTTTTTTTATTTGTGTTGACGCCAGGAAAGGTTGCTCGGTTGCTTTCTTCGATCTAACACGATGTGCTGGCTTAGGTGACCAATATTTGGCATTACTTACCTTTCCATTTGATACACATAGTGTCTCACATATAATTTTGAATGTTTTTCCTTCATCAAGCAATTTGTGTTGCGTTAAATTTCAATTGATTTCATAATGGATACCGCGCTGAATGATTTGATAAAACATTAACCATATATGGTGAGAATATATGTTTTTGGAACGATAATCATAGAAGTGTACTGGGAAAAATAATTGAGTTAATAGAAAAAGTATCATCGAAAAATCGGCAAAAAATAAAATGATCTAGTGGGATAAAAAAATGGCGAAAAAACGAAGTGCAAACGCCTCTTTCACAATCCTGATGAAGGAATTACAACATAACGACTTCTGGGCCTCCAAAAATTACATAAGGATGACCAATGCGAAATTCCAGAACAGACTGAGGCTCATTGAAAAGGATATAAAAAAAGTGAAACGCCAGTTGGAAATGCAATAGCGCCAGACAACTAGCAGTGCTGGTGTCAATAGTTGTAAACTCTTTTCTATATTGGCTTCAAAGGACTGAAATGTTGCCCGGATATCATATTTTGCTATATCGCTAGCAATTTTAGACAATTGCTGTTGCATAGCATCTAAGGCCTGTTCCCGTTCTTCCCGTTTAGAATAACTTTTAGTTCTTGTATCCCACAAGCGTTCCTTAATTTGCAGCAGAGTAATAAGTTCTTCAGTGAGAGGTCTGCTCCACTAAAACACCATTTCTATATAGAATTATAGAATTTCTTTGCTTAACGAGATAATTCCCTCAATCAGTACATGCTCAGAATATAAAACAAACGCGAATGGCTTTCATTAAAGGGAATTTATATAATTAATGTTTAAAATTTAATAATCCTTCGTAGTTGTCAACATAATATACATGTATGTACGCAATACAAGTAAATCAATGTTGCATTATTTAAAAATATTTTTTCTCACATTTTCTTTTATATAAAATTGCATATGACAACACTGGTGAAATTGGTCTAATTGGTGTCGAGAACAGCAGTCAGAACTGATTGACATGCATATGTTCATTTGATTTGTTGGTTTTGTATTGAAACCAATTGTTTTGATTACCGTTCAATTGATTGGTAATATAACCATGCCATAAGAAGTACAATTTTTGCTCTTTCCGATTTTTACAGAATATTCAGAACTCGAAAAAATTTTTAAAATTAGCTGGCAGTAACTGCTAAGGGTGCCTTTGACATAAATTGCTATGAATCCAGTGATCGAGTAGTTATCAGAATGAATTTGTTCTTATTGTTGCGAACCGCTAATATTGGAGGTATTATAACAAAGATAAAATAAAAAAAAAAATAAAATAAATATGTGGCACTTAAAGCCCCAAAGGGCTCATTGGCCGAGCTTCTCTTCCATTACTGTTGTGCGTCCTAAATTTGGACAGTATTAGAAGGGACCTACTTATTTGAGCCGGTTCCGAACGGCAGAACACTTGTGACATCACTTTTTGTGAGCTTTGTCACAGAGTTCTTTAAGAAGCTTTTTCATGGCAAGTTGTTACTGTCGGAAGAATTGCCAATTGCTTGCCGATAGGTGGGTACCATTCGAAAGAAAAATCTTATCGATATTAAATTTGTTATGCATCAGCCGGGGATTGAACCACGACCTACAGATCAGAAGGCGAACACACTAACCACTGAGCTACGGCACCCTACACATAAAATAAAACAGAGATTAATTTTCCGGATAGTTTTTTTCTAAATTTCTTATTTAAATATATAAGCATTGAAATTACATAAAATATATTTTCGAAAATTAATATATATATATATATATATATATATATATATATATATATATATATATATATATATATATATATATATATATATATATATATTATATGTATATATATATATTATATGTATATTATATATATATTTATATGTATATTATATATATATATACTTATGTATATTATACAAACATATATATATATATATATACATATATATATATATATATATATATATATATATATATACATATATATATATATATACATATATATATATATATACATATATATATATATATATATATATATATATATATATATATATATATATATATACGCTCGATAACGCGACTACGAATACATGTACTCACATTAAAATCTGCAGTTTACGAAGTAGTGTCTCCTCAAAAATGTGTTGTTCACGCTGCTTGTCACCTTTCGCTTCAAGAAGTTGAGCATCAGTTGGACCATAAATGGTCCCCAAGCCAGCAGTTCGTTTCTGTTGAAACTCACGCAATTGCTCACAAATACTGTCACGCGCACGCTTTCTGCTTTTCCAAAATACTTTTCGCAATATCTCGACTTTGTCGAATTCAATCTGCAGCACATTATCAACCTCGCGTGCTAACGACTCATCATGCCGATACCAAGATAAAGGTGCACTAGGCACCAAAAAAGTTGAGTGTATTTCATAAGCCCACTTACGCATATCCTTGGCGGTGCCCTCCTTGTATAATCCTGTAATTAGATAGAAGAGCAACGGCGCAGGTTCCGAATTTGATAATACATAATTTAAAAATACTGCAAGAAAAGCAACATTCTCTGCTTCGAGTAGACGGTGCAAATAATTGAAGGGACCATCCTCATCGATAAATGGTTCCTCCTGATCGGATGTGTCTTCATCTTCCATGGATATAATTTCCTTTTGAGTGGCACATGCTTGTGCCGTTTGTATGCGGCTAGAATGTCCTGCCGCAAGAGCAGCAGTAGATGCTGATGGTGAAATGGCACCAGCTGTATCGAATGGTGTGAAATGATGCGCATCCACAAATATGTCGCTACCAATCGTTGAAGAAACATGTTCATGCGAATCATCCGCACCAGCAATACTTGCAGAATGTGCTGTCAGATAAGGCGGCGGGGGCGTTCCAGGTGGTGTAACTTGGTCATCCTTTTCTATAAGCTCCCATGAGCCAGATGTAGTTTTATTGAGGTGATCTGTTAAGTGTTTTATCCAAAGATACAATAACTATTATTAAATTGCCCTTACCTTTGCAGGGTAAAATACATTTACATAGAAATTAAATTGAAATAGATCACGAAACACTCTTATTGATCAAACAAATAAAGATTGATGTTAAAGTAACAACAAAAGAATTTCAATGGAAAAGCAAATGTGATTAATATGCAAAAGATATATGTAATAAAAAAACCAAACAGGAAAGGAAGCATCGCTAACAGCAGCAATAGCAGGGAAAACTTGTAACCCGTGCCTTTGTTTCCCAGCTGGGGTATTACTCAGTCAGCAAGGGCTGTTCGGCTCGGTATGGTGGTACTATTTCCACTTGCTTGCTTTATTAAAAAACATTTTTTTTTCTCCATTCAATTACAATATAATTTCTTACTCTATACTCATTGAATACCTACTGCAGGCTACTACTTGAGCGGATTGTAGACATTGATGGCCTCGCTCATATGGAGCTACCTTTTACATTGCGTGAAAGTTTATTTGATTGTTGCTTCCTTATTTGTCGTCATATCGATTGGCTACACGAGTATGTGTATATGCGTATACACTTATAGGTCTGCAAAATCCTCCACTGAACCCGCACCGAGGGTGCCGGCTGGAAAGATACCACAGTTTAGCCTGTACGTTGTCAGGCGGTATCAAGCTAAGATAAGGGTAAGTTGGTGGGTGATTTTTACTCTTCAATAGTACAGCATTCGGCAACGCGATCTTATCATGGTCGGAGGTGAGGGGCTGGAGTAAGGTGTTATGCGATCCGTGCCGAAATTCAGCCTGGCTGGGGGCCCCTTTTTCAAATAGCCCAGTCGCTAACGTGAGCTTACGGATACCTTGCACCCTCCGTAATATGTTGCCTTACCTGCGTATTGCGAATCTCTGCGCAAGTGGACATTTACTTCTTCGAAACTCGTGGGAACAAGATTGATTGTTACAAACCAAAAACCGGATCTAGATCCAAAAATATGGGAGTTGGAGGGGTGTTAACGGGTGGAACTGTGGACAATAAGGCTTCACCAAAGGCCGAGCTGTTAGCTGCATCACTCATTCCCACCTCTGGAACTCAAACTGAAATTCCTGCAATGGCGAACAACACTGCCTTATTTGAAGTAGTGCTGATAGCCACGGCGGGAAAAGTAGTGGAGGGGGTGGCGGGAAATGAGGCTTCTAAAGAAGTCGAGCTTTTAGCCAGCCCAAAACAAGTGGAATCATCTGCCGTAGCGGACGGAACTGCTCTTGAAAGGGCTAAATCGTAGGCTACGACGGTGTCGAACAAAGGGGATGGTGTCACCAAGTTGGCAGGGAAGCTGGTTTGTAGGCAGCGGAAAATATCGGGCCAACATCTGACGGTGCAGACGAAGACGCTCCTAGTGGAGTGGAATCATTAGCTTTATCAGGTATAAGCGAAGAGGACGGAGCCTGCAGAGCTGAGCGAATCCAGTTGAAGAAACGGAAGAAGCAGAAGCGAAAGAGACAACGTAAAAAGGCCATGAAGTCGTCGGAGAAGACAATTGAGCAGCTTTAGGGCCAAATCAGTGGACTTCTGCAAGTTGAGTCGACCTTTGAGGTGGAGAGCTCGGGAAGAGCTTAGAAAATTTCAACGCCTGAGAAGCCTCATCCGAAGACGACGGAAGGGCCAATTGTGTTATCCGCACAGAAAAGTTTGGCTAGGTAGAAAGGGCAGGTGTTGTACTCATCGTGCTGTGTCCCAAGCAGGACGCGGAGGACGCCATCGTTCGATTCCGGAAAGATGCAGCATGAGGGGTGAGACGCGGCTCCGGGCGTGGGGCTAATGGCAGAAGAAGCCATTAGGACTGGAGGTAGGCCCGCGCCAGGACAACAATGATGGTGCGTAGCTTCGATGAAGATAAGCTTGACATTGCACTGATGCAGGAGCCCTAGATCTTTCATGGAATGATCAAAGGCCTATCTTCACAAATGACCATCTTGTTTTATCCACAAACAAAGGGGAAGTTGTGTAGATCCAGAGCAGCGCACTGGATCTACACAACGATATTAGGGCCCTTAATAGCGTATGCTGCTGTGATCTGGTGGCCTCAGATCACCCTAAAGACCACAAAGAGCCAGTTCGATAGGGCGGAAAGAATGGCTTGTATTGGGATTACCGGAGCTATCCGGACGACCCCAATAGAAGCATTGGAAGTATTTCTGAGGCCGCTGCCGTTGGACTTGCATATTATGAAGTCGGCGGCATTAACAGCATTACGTCTGAAGACAAAAAATAATTGGTATGGATTCGGCACGGAGATAGGGCACAGGAGCATCTTGTCACTGGTATATATCAGTGAAAGAGAGGTGCAAATGCCAATGGAAGGAATGTGCTAGACAAGGATCTGAAGCTGAGTTTTATGCACCGGAACCAGTAGTTGCTCTTAGCAACGGAACGGTGAAGGCAAAAGTCGAAGAGTGGATAAAGAAACTCCATCCACGAGGTGGGAGATCTTATCCACTTGTAGACAGACAAAGGCTTCGTTGAGGCTATCAAAGGGCAGTGAATCGGGGAGCGCTCTAAGTTTAGGACGGTTAACTCTAAGCTGGTTGACTGCATTAACAACTGGGCATGGAAATTTCAGGTACCACCTCAGCAAGATGGGTTTTGTTGTAGGGGAGGATGATGACATTTGCAGATTCTGCATGGAAGAGGCAGAGACAGCGGCGCACATTGTGTGCCAGTGTCATCCACATTGGGTCGCCAATTTATTGATGAACTCGGAATGTGAAACATACCCCACAAAGACATGCTTGAAATAACGCGTGAAGTTATTATGAAGAAGGAAGTAGAAGAATTCTGCAACCAAACAAATAATTAACACACGATTTGAGTGACGCAAAGGGACCGAGATAGGTCTGATTCGGCTAATCCGAATCAGACTTCTAATATATATATCCATATATATACATATACACACACATATATATATATATATATATATATATATATATATATATATATATGTATATATATATATATGTATGAATATATATATATATATATATATATATATATATATATATATATATATATATATATATATATATATATATATATATATATATGTATACAGTTACTCACTAAAGTAAGTACACGCGTAGTATGTTCGCGTTCATTCTGAAATAAATTAGCTTATTTCATATAAAATAACAAAAATAACTTTATTTCAATTAAGGAAAACTTCAAACTAAACTAAACAATAACAATAATTCAGTTTGAATAAATTACACAATTATTATTTAAACGTTTGTTATTGAAATATACGTATTTTTATTTTCTATTTACACGTTTACACGTTTAAGTTGAATTAGTACACTGTATGTATATACGTTTACACGTTTAAGTTAAATTAGTACACTGTCAGTATATCTATAAAAAATTGTTCGAATTTGGATTTATTAAATAAGAATGAAAACGGCGCGGAATGGCACGATCTCGCTGGAAAAATCTTCAAGGACCGAATGTATAGATGATAACATCGGTCGATCATAACGCGAACCGCGAAAACCCAAAAACATAAAAGGGGAATTTATGTGGAGAGTTGGGTTGCCATATGGTAAGTATGCAAGGTAAGGTAAGTAAAAATGGTAAGTATCATTAATTCATTTTATAAATACTATTTCATTATTTTTACTTCCTTCTTTCAGGGACTGGCCATATGGCTTGTCTAAAGGGATTTAGACATCGCGGCCCGCATGCACTCGTGCATTAATTGAGTGCATCTCGTAGACGGGACAGTGAACCGAGCGCGTCCTCGATCGCTCGAGCTGTCCTCCGACGAACATCGGGAGTCGGTCGTTGTCTCGGCTGGGAGCTTCTCGGGGTGGAAGCTACATGTAGTTGCTCGACGCGACGAGAGCGCGGAGGGTTTCGCTGCAATCCGCGGCGGAGATCCTCAGGTCTGCGCCGATGCCGGGGTTCAGGACGATGCCTCGTGCGTCCGCCTTCAGGTTGTCCACGTGGCGCACATTTACGTCGTCGACGCTGTTGGGTGGTGCGGCGATTCGGCGGCCCATGCCCAGTAGGGGACCGGACCGGATGGAGGAACGTGTGATGCGCCAATCTGCATTTTTTGCATGAGTTTGGCGAATCACACGATCCGGTCCCGTGCGACCGAGCCAGGCAGTTGCGGCAGTATCGATGCGCGCGCACCACATCCTCCCTCTGGCTTGTGTTCATCGCCAAAAACCCGCGGCAATACCGCAGAGCGTGGAGCCGATGACATAGTTGGCATCGATGATGATCGCTATGGGCGGAACTGGAAAAATAGAATTGAAATTAGCTTAAGGACTTGAGCCAAAGTCTGATAGCGAAAAAAAAAGAGATTTTTTTTTTTATTACGAGTTTACGCGAGCGGCAAAATACATAATTTTACTATGGGCCGCTTGAGAACGGCCGATTTAGTCCGAATATCTGCGACACGGATGTGGCCGTCAGATCCTCGATACAAATGAGTGACGCGACTCCATTCGTTGGGGGGCAGCACCTCATCCTTGATGACCACCAGTTGACCTACTTCCAGCTCCTTTTGAGGGTGTTGCCATTTGTAGCGTTTGTGCAGATCTTGTAGGTACTCAGTTTTCCATCTGCGGCTGAACTGGTGGTGAAGCGCCTTGAGTTTTTCCCATCGGTTTATCAGGGATATATCTTCCGAGTTGGGTTCGGGCAAGGCCGTTAGTGGAGCACCTCGCAGGAAGTGACCTGGAGTTAGCGCTATCAGTTCGTTGGGATCTTGAGAGAGGGGAGACAATGGTCTAGAGTTGAGCACGGCTTCGATTCTACAGAGCAGAGTTGAGAACTCTTCGAAGCGGAATTTGTGATTGCCGGCAGTCTTTTTGAGATGAGCCTTAAAGCTTTTGACTGCCGACTCCCAGAGACCGCCCATGTGAGGCGCACTGGGAGGAATAAAAACCCAGTCAATACCTTGCGGAGAGTATTGGGCCAGAATATATTTGGACACCTCCTTAGAGAATTTGAGGAATTCTTTACTCATGGCTCTTTGAGCTCCAATGAAAGTTGTACCATTATCCGACATGATTTTGCGGGGAAGGCCTCTTCTGCCAACGAATCTGGCGAATGCGGCGCGGAATGCCTCTGTAGAGAGATCAGAGCACAATTCCAAATGAATGGCCTTTGTGGAAAAGCATACAAATACAGCCACATACCCTTTGAGAAAGGCAGCAGTTCGAAGCGTAGATGCTTTAATTTGGAATGGGCCTGCAAAATCAACACCTGTGGTCGCGAAAGGTACCGACAAGGTACACCGTTCAGGCGGCAGAGCTGCCATAATCTGTGATCGAACCTTTTGTTTGTGGATGGTACAAACTTTGCATAGAAATATGCATTTCCTTATTTGGGGCTTAAGACGAGGAATATAGAATTCTTGACGAGCCATTCGGAACATGAATCTTTGTTCTGCGTGTAGGAGCAGAGTATGGAGAAACTCGAGGTACAAAACGCAAAATCGGGATTTTTCAGGAAGAATTATTGGGTGGCGCTCACTATAACTAAGACCAGAATGAGCTAATCGACCATTTACTCTCATGAGATTTTCCTTGTCGAGAAAAGGCTTTAAAGTCCACAAAGAGTTTTATTGCTGACTGCGGTTGAGCTGAAAAGAGCCTTCAGCTCTTTGGGAAAATATTGCCATTGGGCTAACGAGATTAGCCGGCTTTTTGCGAAACGAATTTCGTCCTGCGAGAGTGAGGAATTCGAAATTGGAGAAGATTTTCGCAATTTAGAGAGTCCGTTATGGACAAAACGGAAAACGTAAGAAATCACACGTAGTGCCCTTGAAAATGATGAGAACCGATCGAGAATGTCGGTATGGTCATCTAACGTGAGAAGAACCTCTACTTTCCTCGGGGGGCAAAGTACTGGAAAGTGTTGGTTTTGGCCAGGCTTCTTCGGGGTGATGAAGCCATGCAGGGCCATTCCACCAAAGAGTATTGGACACAAGATCTTGGGGCTTGCATCTGTGTGTACCCAAATCAGCTGGATTTTCGCTGCTGATGACATGGCGCCAGATAGCATTTCCAACGTTTTGGAGTATCTGGGCTGTACAATTAGCGACGTACGTTTTCCATGTGTGAGGTGGTTTTTCCAGCCATGCGAGAACGATTTGAAAATCGGACCAGAAAAATATGTCTGAGAGTTCGACATCTAAAGTTTCTTTAACGGACTTGGCTAGGTGCGAAAGTAAAACGGCGCCACACAAACGTGGCAAGCTGGCCGTCTGCAGAGGTGCAACTTTTCCTTTAGCCACCAGTAAATGACAGGATATTTGGTTATTCATGTCCATTGATCGTATGTACAGGGCTGCACAATACGCTTTCTCTGAAGCGTCACAAAATCCATGAAGCTGGATTCGCTTCTTGGGAGAGAATTGTACCCATCGAGGGATTTCGATGAGACTAATGGACGAAATGTTATCCAGAACATTCCATTTGATGAGCGATCTGGGTTTCACGCATTCATCCCAGTCGGTGCCTTCTAACCAGAGCTCTTGGAGAAGCAGCTTGGCTTGAGTCATGATGGGCGAGAGCCATCCTGCCGGGTCAAAAAGTTTCGCAACGGCAGATAAAATTTGAAGCTTGGTAGCAGCGGATGTTGTTTCGATGGGCGATACTGAGTACGAGAATGTGTCAGTCAATGCATTCCATCGTATTCCAAGGGTTTTTGTGGCACTGGCACTTTCAAATTTTAGAAAATCAGAATCGAGAAGTTCTGATTTTGGTATATTTTCTAAAATTTTAGGATGATTTTTAGTAATCTTTTGTAATGGAAATCCTGCGGAGTTGAGGACTTGTATCACTTGAATTGTATGTGAACCAGATAATACGTCATCCACATAGGTTTCTTTGAAGATTATTTTTTCCACGAGAGGGAAATTCTTCTTGGAATCCTTAGCCAATTGTTGCAGTGTTCTAATGGCTAAATATGGAGCGCAATTTACACCAAATGTGACTGTCTTCAACCGGAAGTCTTGAATTGGAGAATTTGGTGACCTGCGAAAGAGAATTTGCTGGAAATCCTGGTCGTCATGGTGGACAACAATTTGTCGGTACATCTTTTGTACATCACCATTGAAAACGAATTGATATAGTCGCCACCTCAGGATGAGAACCATGAGATCTGGTTGTAATGTGGGACCAATATGTAATACGTCGTTAAGAGAATGGCCTGAGCCGCTGCTTCTTGAGGCATTAAAAACAACACGCACTTTGGTGTTTTTCTTGCTTTTCTGGCCTCACCACTGCATGATGTGGCAGGTAAAAGGAGAAATACTTGCCATCAGAGATGATTTTATGCGAGCCTGTGGGTTCCATATGATCCAGCGTGAGGTATTCTTCGAGAACCTCATCGTAAATGGCTTTGAGATCGCTTTTTTTTTTTAAATTTTTCTCCATACTGCGAAATTGATTATAGGCTATGGTTCGGGAGTGACCAAGAGCCGTAAGAGCGGGAAAATTGGATTTAAATGGAAGCCTGACCACATATCTTCCATCTTCCATCTTCCAACTTCCTTAGTTGAGAACTAAGAAGTTCATTGGAAACTTCCTCTACCTGTGTCGAGAATGTTGACACTTTTTGAGAGATAGGGCCACTAATTATCCAGCCAAATATCGTATTCTGTGCGAGAAGGCTTCCACAGATATTATGGCGGATTCCGGTTAGGAGGATTTGAGGAATCAAATCACTACCTATGACCATGTCAATTTGCGCCTGCACGAAGCAATTCGGGTCAGCCAAATCTAACATTTCGAATTGCTGCCAATCGAGCTTAGAAATTTTAAATGTGGGTAGAAATTTGGTCAATTGTGAGAGTACAATTGCCCATGTCTGTAACTTTTTATTAGCCTTTGGGGCGACTAACGTAACGGTACAAGTCTGGTTAGAGTTTTGGATGGTTTTGCCACCCATTCCAGAAATTTCGACGTGAGTTGCTTGCGAAGGAAGCCTCAGCCGATTTTGTACCTTGGTAGAGATGAATGTTCGTTGAGAACCTTGGTCGAAACGCTGAAGCGTGGAGGTTTGCGCCAAAACCTTGGTGTTCCTACTGGGAATATTGTCTGCGGGTATGTGAAGCATCGTGTGATGCCTTCGCTGACATTGCAAACAGGAATGTTTGCTCTTGCAGTCCCGCTTATGGTGAGTGAAGGCCAAACAGTTCTCACAGAGATTGTGTTCTCGAACTAGCCTCACTCTATCACGAACAACTAACTTTTTAAACCGCTCACAGGATTTAAGCGAATGTGCGGCTTCGCAGATTGGACAAGAGAATGTCCGATTGCTTTCTGCAAAAAAGTTTTGGGTTTTGTTCTGGGATCTGTTTTGTGGAAATCCTGATTTATTTGGCTTGACGCTGTTGAGCCTCTCCACGACTTCGTACCTTAGAGTCAGGAATTCGTCCATTTGCTGCCATGTTGGGAGATCCTTGCGGGAACTTAGGGATTGTTCCCAGAGAGCCAAGGAATCTTCAGGCAGTTTTGAACAGCAGATATGCACAAGGATCGGGTCCCAATTCTCTGTCGAGACGCCTTGAGAGGATAAGACGGACAGAGAATTATTGATCGTGGTTTGCAGCTTCTGAATTGCCTCGCTATTCTCGTAACTCACTTGAGGGAGGTTCAAGAGAGTTTTTATCTGCTTATCGACCAGAATTGGCATTCCATGCCAATTCGAAATTTTCTTTGTTGAGCGCGTACTGCTTCACAATAGCTCCAGCTTTTCCTGCAGTTTTGTATCGGAGATGATACAGTTTTTGGGCAGAAGAGAGTTTAGGGTGGTTTATGTAAACCGCCGTAAACATGTCGCGGAAGGACGTCCATTCTTCGTACCCGCCGGTAAATGTTTCGGTATCACAAGTAGGAACAGTCAGGCAAATTGCGGAATTATTTGCCTGCTCTGTTGCAGAAATAAAGTTAATTTCTGCTTGTGATGGAAGTTCCAATCTGGAGGCTGATTGAACTTCTAAGAGATCCGAAATCTGTGCTTTTATGGTGTGCACGCGCTCTTGGCAGAGTTCCATTTTATTTCTCGCTGCCATTTTGAAATTACTGGGCAGCTCGTCCTCATCCGTTAAACCTACTCTTCTAAACGTGGACTTGACTTGATCATAATAGCAGCTCAAGTCCTCGAGCTTAGCCTTCAGGAGAGAAGGTGTTAAGTCTTCAACCGGAATTGTTGAAAACTTCGTGCAGAAATGCACCAGGTTGTCCGCCTCGAAAATGAACTCATTCATGGAGGGATCATAAGCTCTCTTTCTAGGAGTTTTCTTTGTTTCGGATGGAACTTTTGGCATTGTTTCCACTGCGCCTTTTGGAATAGCGCCAGCTGACTCTGCCCTACGACCTTCAGACGCTACTTCCTGCTTTTCTGGTGATTTCGTCACTGGCATATTTGACCAAATCTATTAAGGTTTGTGGAGTGACGAGAGTATCAAAAAATGCACCAAAAAGCACTGATCGATTATGCGACGATATCGATATAGAGAAATTTATCGATCGATAACAGAAATGTTATCGATATAATGTGTAAATTGGACTTTTTTCCAAATATGCTGCTGCAAGGAAATTGCAGTCTGAAAGTTTGAATTCCACAAAAAAAAAATATATATATATATATATACAATATATATATATGGGAATATATATAAAGAGAAATGTGTATATACGTATATATGAGAATATATAAAAAATGAAATTTGTGTATATATAAGTGAATATATATACCGATGAAAATATATGGAATTGTATATGTGATATGTATATGGAAATATATTAAATTATGTATATAATATATGTGGGAATATACAAGAGTTGAAATGTGTAATATATATAATTGAATATATAAGAATATATACGTATATATATCTGTGAATATATATACCAAAACGTAATATATATATGAGAATATATATAAATATAGTATAAAAACGTTCTTATCTTGTGCCTTGGTGTTGATGCTGCTGCCCCATTGGATGCGATGATGGGTTTTTCTTTGTTCAAAGGAATTAATTTTATAAAATGATATTTTATAAAATCATCATAAATTCATAAATTTTTTTTTTTGTTTGAGCCACTCCAATGTAAGTTTTATTTTCTTATGTATTACCTTTGCATTGTTTTTATTTTTATTTTTGTTTTTTAACTTTGTATGTACACACATCCATATGCTGCTTTACCGTATACAATTTATGTATTCACTGAACTCCAATTATCCACGTTTATGATGCTTAGTTAATATTTCTAAGCATTTACATTTTTTGACTATATTGTTGTTTATTTACTACATTCTTTTGCACTGTTCACTGCATGTACATACTTTTGCACATATTCACGTCTAAGATAACTTATGTGCAAGCATATTAATATAGCTATAATATAATATAGGTTACTATGCCGTAATAATGATATTGATGACGATTATATAACTTTTAGTCATAACATTGATAATATTAGTAGGAAAATATGATGATGACGTTTTTGGCTAATACTTTTTTTATCGTTTTGTTATATTATTTGCAACAAGACAATTATTTTCATTTTTTTTTTTTAGATTTTCTTTATCTTATTTATTGTTTTATTTATTTAATTTATCAAGTCCACTATACATAAACGTGAATTTCAATATTATTTATTTATTATGGGTTTTGATATAGAGTATTGTTAGAGGATTTTAGCACTGATGTTTCACACTACACTTTGTTTTGTTTCTCTATGCACATATATTTTATATAAGGCCGGTTCTCTTTCTTTTTAGTTCGAAGGACCAATAAACGCTTTATTAAATATTGATTACGATATATATACACGTAGAATTCACTCTTTATTAAATAAATGATTAGCTATACAATTGAGAATGCGCGGAAAAAGCACGATCGTTTCGAATATCTTCAAGGACCGAAAGTATAGATGATAACATCGGTCGATCATAACGCGAACCGCGAAAACCCAAAAACATAAAAGGGGAATTTATGTGGAGAGTTGGGTTGCCATATGGTAAGTATGCAAGGTAAGGTAAGTAAAAATGGTAAGTATCATTAATTCATTTTATAAATACTATTTCATTATTTTTACTTCCTTCTTTCAGGGACTGGCCATATGGCTTGTCTAAAGGGATTTAGACACAGTTCTTAAAAAACTTTAAAAGTTATAGGAACATAAATGAAAAAATACCTAATTTTACATCACGAAAGTAAGTAAACACTATTTACAAAAAATTGAAAAATCAAAGATTACTTGAAAAATTTTCATTTAATATTTGGTAGGATATCCTTTGGCATTCAAGACTGCATTGAGTCTATTTGCCATTGACTGAACCAATTTTCCAGTTGTTTCTGAGGTTATTTTGCTCCACTCTTCTACAAGGACTAGTTTTAAATCATTTTTATTGTTGATTTGGTGTTTTCCCATATGACGATCCAAATGTTCCCATAGATGTTCTATTGGGTTCATATCCGGCGATTAAGGTGGGATTTTGAGTTGCTTAGGCACATTGCAAAGAAGCCACTCCCTGACAATGAGAGCAGTATGTTTGGGATCATTATCCTGCTGGAAGATGAATGACCCCTCAATACCCAAATTGATGGCGCTTTGCTTTAAATTTTCTTTCAGAATATTCAAATACGCGAATCGGTCCATTATTCCATCAATTATAACCAAATTTCCCACTCCATTCGCCCCCATACACCTCCAAACCATTACTGAACCTCCTCCATGTTTCACTGTGCCAGCCATATTGTTAGGATTGAGTTCAGTATTTGATTTTCTCCATACTTTTCCACGTCCATCGGATCCATGAATATTGAACTTGCTTTCGTCAGAAAAAATTACGTTGTTCCAAAATGTTTGATCGTATTATTTGTGCGCCTTTGCAAAATCTATGCGCTTGCGTCGGTTGATTTCGTTTACAAAGGGCTTCTTTCGTATATTGCGACCATGGTATCCTGCGCTATATAGGATACGTCGGATAGTTTGAGGGTTGCAGTCTATCCCAAGCTCATTTTGAATCTCGGATTTAACTTTAGGAGCACTTTTTTTGGGATTTTGTTTTATTTTGCGAATGATTATTCGTTTTTCAGCATCAGTAAATGTGGTTGGGCGACCAGAACGGCTCCTATTTTTGACCAACCCGAAAGTTTCATACTTTTTTATAATCTTTTGAACAGTTGACGCACTTTTTTGAACAATTTTTCCAATTTTATGCGCTGATTTATTGTCTTTATGATATTTAATTATTAGTTCTTTTAAGTCCATTGAAATTTCTTTTTCTCTGGGAGCCATTTCTAAAACTTAGTCCTTATTAATCACTCAACAAGTTTTTAAGTAATTATTGAAATTGATTTTTATATTCCTAACATAAAATTTGCCACTTCGCTTTGGTTTTGGTTTAAACCACACGGTATTTATCCAAAAAACGGACGCTGTGTACTAACTTTTGTTATATGAAAAATGATGACATCTCAATTAAAACGCTACAGCGTCTAACGGGACCAAGATATACTGATATTTTTTAGCGAATAATACAATGCAAACATAAACTGAATCAGCAATTGCAGATAAGACATATAACATACAGAATAAGCTAATATTGGCTTGGAGTTCAAAGGCAAACGGGGTGTGTACTTACTTTAGTGAGTAACTGTATATATTTTATGCTTACTTAATTGTTTATTGGATAACTGTTTGATAACGGTTAGGAGATTGCTAATTACATACGAGTATTAAATTTCGTTGTGAAAAAAGCCCAATGCAATCAAATACAATTTTAACATAAAACAAACAAAACACGACGTTTCGCGCTAAATGAACTTTTTGCAGTTATTGGAGAAAAACGGATAGAACTCGAACTTCCTCAATAAAAACGTTCTACATAACATAAAATAAATTTTATTACTCTTAGTTATATTAAATACTTTACCCGGATGTATTTGATGCATATTCTCCGGTGACGATACCACACGCCGATGTTTATTCATTTGATTTCGATTGACTGGCGTTTGTCCAAAAGCCTATGAAAAGATCCATAAACATAATATTAAAAGAGAATTTCTACAACATTTTATATTTCTGATACATATCATATTTGTATGTACAACAACAAATAAACAAAGGTTTTATATTTAAGCTAAAATATCAAAACCCCGATTGCATGCAATCTAACAAAAAAGTTTTGCAGATAAGATTTGCCCAGTAATAAGTGTATGTATGTATTTTATAAAAAATTATCCTAGAATCAATGCACTAATGCAAATTCATACATTATTTATAAAATCGAAATCTAAGTACTAACAACCAATGTAGTGTGAAACGAGATTAGACAATGGTCGACAAATATCTCTACGATTACGATTAGATAGATAGATAGATAGATAGATAGATAGATAGATAGATAGATAGATAGATAGATAGATAGATAGATAGATAGATAGATAGATAGATAGATAGATAGATAGATAGATAGATAGATAGATAGATAGATAGATAGATAGATAGATAGATAGATAGATAGATAGATAGATAGATAGATAGATAGATAGATAGATAGATAGATAGATAGATAGATAGATAGATAGATAGATAGATAGATAGATAGATAGATAGATAGATAGATAGATAGATAGATAGATAGATAGATAGATAGATAGATAGATAGATAGATAGATAGATAGATAGATAGATAGATAGATAGATAGATAGATAGATAGATAGATAGATAGATAGATAGATAGATAGATAGATAGATAGATAGATAGATAGATAGATAGATAGATAGATAGATAGATAGATAGATAGATAGATAGATAGATAGATAGATAGATAGATAGATAGATAGATAGATAGATAGATAGATAGATAGATAGATAGATAGATAGATAGATAGATAGATAGATAGATAGATAGATAGATAGATAGATAGATAGATAGATAGATAGATAGATAGATAGATAGATAGATAGATAGATAGATAGATAGATAGATAGATAGATAGATAGATAGATAGATAGATAGATAGATAGATAGATAGATAGATAGATAGATAGATAGATAGATAGATAGATAGATAGATAGATAGATAGATAGATAGATAGATAGATAGATAGATAGATAGATAGATAGATAGATAGATAGATAGATAGATAGATAGATAGATAGATAGATAGATAGATAGATAGATAGATAGATAGATAGATAGATAGATAGATAGATAGATAGATAGATAGATAGATAGATAGATAGATAGATAGATAGATAGATAGATAGATAGATAGATAGATAGATAGATAGATAGATAGATAGATAGATAGATAGATAGATAGATAGATAGATAGATAGATAGATAGATAGATAGATAGATAGATAGATAGATAGATAGATAGATAGATAGATAGATAGATAGATAGATAGATAGATAGATAGATAGATAGATAGATAGATAGATAGATAGATAGATAGATAGATAGATAGATAGATAGATAGATAGATAGATAGATAGATAGATAGATAGATAGATAGATAGATAGATAGATAGATAGATAGATAGATAGATAGATAGATAGATAGATAGATAGATAGATAGATAGATAGATAGATAGATAGATAGATAGATAGATAGATAGATAGATAGATAGATAGATAGATAGATAGATAGATAGATAGATAGATAGATAGATAGATAGATAGATAGATAGATAGATAGATAGATAGATAGATAGATAGATAGATAGATAGATAGATAGATAGATAGATAGATAGATAGATAGATAGATAGATAGATAGATAGATAGATAGATAGATAGATAGATAGATAGATAGATAGATAGATAGATAGATAGATAGATAGATAGATAGATAGATAGATAGATAGATAGATAGATAGATAGATAGATAGATAGATAGATAGATAGATAGATAGATAGATAGATAGATAGATAGATAGATAGATAGATAGATAGATAGATAGATAGATAGATAGATAGATAGATAGATAGATAGATAGATAGATAGATAGATAGATAGATAGATAGATAGATAGATAGATAGATAGATAGATAGATAGATAGATAGATAGATAGATAGATAGATAGATAGATAGATAGATAGATAGATAGATAGATAGATAGATAGATAGATAGATAGATAGATAGATAGATAGATAGATAGATAGATAGATAGATAGATAGATAGATAGATAGATAGATAGATAGATAGATAGATAGATAGATAGATAGATAGATAGATAGATAGATAGATAGATAGATAGATAGATAGATAGATAGATAGATAGATAGATAGATAGATAGATAGATAGATAGATAGATAGATAGATAGATAGATAGATAGATAGATAGATAGATAGATAGATAGATAGATAGATAGATAGATAGATAGATAGATAGATAGATAGATAGATAGATAGATAGATAGATAGATAGATAGATAGATAGATAGATAGATAGATAGATAGATAGATAGATAGATAGATAGATAGATAGATAGATAGATAGATAGATAGATAGATAGATAGATAGATAGATAGATAGATAGATAGATAGATAGATAGATAGATAGATAGATAGATAGATAGATAGATAGATAGATAGATAGATAGATAGATAGATAGATAGATAGATAGATAGATAGATAGATAGATAGATAGATAGATAGATAGATAGATAGATAGATAGATAGATAGATAGATAGATAGATAGATAGATAGATAGATAGATAGATAGATAGATAGATAGATAGATAGATAGATAGATAGATAGATAGATAGATAGATAGATAGATAGATAGATAGATAGATAGATAGATAGATAGATAGATAGATAGATAGATAGATAGATAGATAGATAGATAGATAGATAGATAGATAGATAGATAGATAGATAGATAGATAGATAGATAGATAGATAGATAGATAGATAGATAGATAGATAGATAGATAGATAGATAGATAGATAGATAGATAGATAGATAGATAGATAGATAGATAGATAGATAGATAGATAGATAGATAGATAGATAGATAGATAGATAGATAGATAGATAGATAGATAGATAGATAGATAGATAGATAGATAGATAGATAGATAGATAGATAGATAGATAGATAGATAGATAGATAGATAGATAGATAGATAGATAGATAGATAGATAGATAGATAGATAGATAGATAGATAGATAGATAGATAGATAGATAGATAGATAGATAGATAGATAGATAGATAGATAGATAGATAGATAGATAGATAGATAGATAGATAGATAGATAGATAGATAGATAGATAGATAGATAGATAGATAGATAGATAGATAGATAGATAGATAGATAGATAGATAGATAGATAGATAGATAGATAGATAGATAGATAGATAGATAGATAGATAGATAGATAGATAGATAGATAGATAGATAGATAGATAGATAGATAGATAGATAGATAGATAGATAGATAGATAGATAGATAGATAGATAGATAGATAGATAGATAGATAGATAGATAGATAGATAGATAGATAGATAGATAGATAGATAGATAGATAGATAGATAGATAGATAGATAGATAGATAGATAGATAGATAGATAGATAGATAGATAGATAGATAGATAGATAGATAGATAGATAGATAGATAGATAGATAGATAGATAGATAGATAGATAGATAGATAGATAGATAGATAGATAGATAGATAGATAGATAGATAGATAGATAGATAGATAGATAGATAGATAGATAGATAGATAGATAGATAGATAGATAGATAGATAGATAGATAGATAGATAGATAGATAGATAGATAGATAGATAGATAGATAGATAGATAGATAGATAGATAGATAGATAGATAGATAGATAGATAGATAGATAGATAGATAGATAGATAGATAGATAGATAGATAGATAGATAGATAGATAGATAGATAGATAGATAGATAGATAGATAGATAGATAGATAGATAGATAGATAGATAGATAGATAGATAGATAGATAGATAGATAGATAGATAGATAGATAGATAGATAGATAGATAGATAGATAGATAGATAGATAGATAGATAGATAGATAGATAGATAGATAGATAGATAGATAGATAGATAGATAGATAGATAGATAGATAGATAGATAGATAGATAGATAGATAGATAGATAGATAGATAGATAGATAGATAGATAGATAGATAGATAGATAGATAGATAGATAGATAGATAGATAGATAGATAGATAGATAGATAGATAGATAGATAGATAGATAGATAGATAGATAGATAGATAGATAGATAGATAGATAGATAGATAGATAGATAGATAGATAGATAGATAGATAGATAGATAGATAGATAGATAGATAGATAACCATTAATATGATACGCACGACTGTCAAGTTAATAGGTAACGTTAACGGGACTGTTTTTGCTGGGTTACATATTCAGACTTACTTATAAATAAGTTGTTCTTATGCCATGTCAAAAAAAAATGTGAAAGTTCAAAGAAAAATAGCGAATTATTTTACAATTTGTTATTTACGAAAGTTGTTTGACAGTCTTTAAAAAAGCAGTTTTAATCGAATTTGTCAATATTAGCTTATTTATCGATTTGCATGCAAAGCTACAACAAAAATAAGCTATCTCGCTTATTACAAAGTAAAAAAAACAGCACTATTGTGAATTCTAGTAGCCCATTCTAGGCTACTGGAATGGGCTTGGGAAATTTCAACTACATCTCAAATTATTGTAAATATAAACAAAACGAAGCAAAATGAAGCAAGTGCAAGTAATATTTACCATTTCGCAGATTGCTTATTTTTTGTTTTGATTTCGTTTACATATTTCCCAAAAAACCATACATTACACCAGCGTTGCTAAGTAACCAAAGGGAAATTATAAGCGAGTAAAATGGAAATTATAAGCGAGTTGGTGTTCCTTTGCAACTCGCTTACAAAAGAATGCAGCTGTTGTAGTTATCGAAACATGTACACATGCTCCATCTTCGAGTATTTTTGTTGCAAAGTACAATGTTTTTTTAGAATAGCTCCATTCTTTTATAAACGAGTTGCAAAGGAACACCAACTCGCACTCGAACACAACTGCACTTGCTTTTTTTTGCTTAGTTTTATTTATATTTACATATAATTTGACGTGTAGTTGAAAATTCCCAAGCACATTCCAGTAGCATATTCGCAATAGTACTGTTTTTTTTTACTGTGCAACCAACCCTATAACTCAGGTCGCTTAAAATAAGCGAGGTTGCTTATTTTTGTTGTTGATTTGCGTGCAATTCGATAAATAATCGAGAGATTTTTTGCAACTTGCGTGCAAATGAACACAGCCAATACTCGTATATGAACTTTTTATCTTATAGAGGGGTACTCAATATAATGAAAATTATAGAAGAAGCACACACATGTCGAACGCCTGGGACACACTGTTGTTTATGTATGCGGTTAAGGCACTGCAGTTGAAATTATTGAATCTCTACATTCCATTAGTAACTTCCTGAAATTAATATTTTCAGTTGCTTTTACATATAACGTTTTTTTAGAATAGATAGAAATTAAAAAAATAGATAGTAACATCATTGAGTTTAAAATATAAAGATAGAATAAAAAAAATTAAAATAAAAAGATAAATAGGATATAAAGATAGAAACTCAATACTATAAATATCGTGCATGTACTTCTTGTAGGCGAATATTGTACAATACAGTTTGATGTAGTATATATAAATAATGATGGTAAAATCACTTACAAATATGTACAATCAAGCAGTAAATAGAGTTAAACTCGCACTGAAAAGTTGGCCCAAAATGTAATAAATTAATTTTCATTATACTGGGTAGATAGATAGATTATACTATAACACTTAATAACATTTACATATGTGATGAAAGAAACGAACTACCTCACTACAAAGAAGCAATATATTGTATATGTATGTAATTAGTTAATACCAAAACCTACAGAGTTGAAATATGCAATACGAAGAAATCCCTGATGTGGTTTAACCATAGCAAGTTTGAATGTATGCGATTGCGAGGGATTTTACTTACTGCTGTTTGACCACACCCATTGCCACTGTGCATTTGTTGTTGTTGATGCTGTTGTAGTTGTTGTACAATATTAGGGCGTTGCGATAACGGGAATGCTGCTGCCATACTGTCACGTTGAACTGGCGTGCAGGTGGATACTAATGGATAATTTAGAATGCTTTCGATGCTATTCGGTGGCGGTTGCATAAATGGCGACGCTGATATTGTGGGATTATTCAAATTTTGAAAACTGTCTTTTTGTAACGCCATCTGATATAACTCCTCTACAATCATACCAGGTTGTCGAGGTGGCAATGGCGGTGGAATACAACAATCAGCCACCGTGAGACCACCGTGTGTATCATCATGACCACCGGCAACAGCATTAATGCTCTCCATATGTAGAAACACTTGCGTTGACATTTTTGGATCAGAAAGGGCTTTAGTTTTTGCTTTGGAACGTTTCTTCTGAGCTGCACCTGATGAAAATGAAGAAGATTCTGCTGGCGTTGCAGTTGACAAAGGTATATTGGATGGTGGTACCGATTGAGTTGGTACTAATGGTAATAGTGGACTTGTTGCATTACGTTGTGATGCTGTTGGAATTGTAGTACCACTGGTATGATCCAAATCCGAAATAGGTGAAAATATATTCGAAATACTGTTGTTGTTAGAATTATTACTATTATTTGAACCTGCATCCATTTGAAGCTGACGTGGGGGATTGCGTTGCGGTAATGGTGGTGGAATGTCTTCTTGGATGAGTTTTTTTGATGCAAATGTATTCTTATTTTTCGAATTCGATTTCGGTGTTTCCTTAAGGCGTGGTTGCTGTTGCTGTTGTTGTTGATAAAATAATTGCTGTTGTGAATTACGTGGTATCTGCTGTTGTTGCAATGGTGGTTGATGCAATGACTGTGACATCATGTTATTGTTATTATTGGTGTGAGCGTGTAAAAAATCCGTTGTATTAAGTGGTGTGGACGATATTAGATCTTTATCGGCTTTATTTTTACGAGTACCCAATGACAACGAAGAGAGTGAACGCGGCAGAAGCGAAAGGAATGCAGGTGAGGATTGTTGTGTCGGTTGTGTTTGTGAAGTTGTAGCGTGTTGTTGTTGATGATGATGATGATGATGATGATGATGGTAATAAGGGTGATGGTGGTGTTGATTATGAAGGTGCTGGTGGTTGAAATGGTGTTGTTGTTGGTTTGAGGGCGTTGATAGATTGTGATGATGATTTGAATCTGGCGATAGCTTAACGGCAGTATTTTTGTTTATAGTTTTCTGTTGATATTTTGTACTGGGTGGTGATGGTGGTGGCGGTGTATCCTGTTAGGAAAAGTAGTAGTAATAGTAGCAGATGTGTTGATGAAATACAAAGACAGTGATAGGCAGACAGATAGATAGAGAAGATGTTAGCAAGTATGTAAGCGCATATATTATGTTCAAAAAAATAGAAGCTGCAATCGGTGTGCGTGCACAATTTTTGTCTATTTTCCTTTTTATTTTTGCTTTACCCTTTGTTATGATCTCCTACCTACTTTATATATGTGAAACATTATAATATGCAGTTGCATATTATGTTATATTCATTAGTCTAGTCGACACAGAAAATATAGCATAATCATATATACAATTTGCGCCAACTACCGTGGTCTTCTGAGTCTTCTGAGCATCGCATACAAGGTTCTATCGAGCGTACTGTGTGAAAGGTTGAAGCCTATGCTCAGCAACCTGATTGGACCGTATCAGTGTGGCTTCAGACCTGGTAAATCCACCATCGACCAGATTTTCACACTGCGCCAAATCCTGGAGAAGACCCAAGAAAAACTGATCGACACACACCACCTATTTGTTGATTATACAGCCGCTTTCGACAGTCCGGTAAGGGATTACCTCTACGCAACAATGTCTGAGTTCGGTATTCCTGCAAAGCTCATTCGACTTTGTAGAATGACACTGCATAACTCCTGTTGTGCAGTGAAAATTGGGAAGGACCTGTCTGCACCGTTTAATACCGAACGGGGTTTCAGACAAGGTGATTCGTTATCGTGCGACTTCTTCAATCTTATTATGGAGAAAATAATACGAGCTGCTGATCTACGACATAATGGCACTATCTTCAACAAAAGTGTCATGCTGTTAGGGTATGCCGACGATATTGACATAATCGGCATGAACACGCGAGCAGTCAGTGCAGCATTCTCAGAGTTGGAAAGAGAGTCGCGTCGGATGAGTCTCACGGTGAACGAGGGCAAGACGAAGTATCTAGTGTCAACAAACAAAGAGTCCCGGAGTCTTGGACAGCACGTCACTGTTGACAACTACGCTTTTGAAGTAGTAAGGAACTTTGTCTATCTTGGAACCAGCATTAACAGCAGTAATGACGTCAGCTTGGAGATCATGCGTAGGATAACTCTTGCTAACAGGTGTTAATTTGGGCTTAGCAAGCAATTGAGAAGTCGAGCCCTCTTGCAGAACGAAAACTACACTCTACAAGTCTCTCATCATGTCTGTCCTAACATATGACGCTGAAGCCTGGACAATTTCCACCTCGGATGAGCGAATGCTTGGAGTTTTCGAGAGAAAAGTCCTACGTAAGATCTTTGGACCTATTTGCGTTGGTGGCGAGTACCGAATAAGGTACAACCATGAGCTGTACGAGGTGTATGCCGATATTGACATAGTAAAGCGCATCAAAATCCAGTGGCTGCGCTGGCTAGGTCATGTCGAGCGAATGGAAGAACACGCTCCAGCTAAGAAGGTGTTATATTCGAAACCCGCTGGAGGACGACGCAGAAGAGGAAGACCAAACCTCCGGTGGAAAGACCAAGTACTGGAGAACCTGACGGCGCTTGGAATTTCTAACTGGCGCCAGCTAGCGAAGAACAGAAATGGCTGGCGAAGCATGTTATTTTCGGCCTAAATCGATATTCTGTTGTTATGGCCACATAAGTAAGTAAGTAACATATATAGCATATTATATAATATGATATAATAGAGTATCAGGTAAGAGTAAATTCATTGTGTTGTTGTTGCTTAAAATTTTTTTATAAATGAAGGTCGTCCGAAATCGCTCATTATGCCAAAAACCATCAATGTTGTGTGTGAACTACGGAAAGAACGTCATATCATATACTGTGATATAGAGGCATCCTTGGGCATTAGTTCCACCGCTGTCAGAAAGAACTGTTCTCGTTGGATCTCGCATAATTTAACAATCGCTCAAAAAAATGCTCGTGTTGATTGGTGCAAAGAAATTATGAAAAAATTCGATCGTGGTGCTTCGAAAGACGTTTATATGATCGTGACAGGGGACGAATCATATATATATGCGTATGAGCCCGAAACAAAACAGCAATCGACCGTGTGGACCTTTCAAGACGAGAAAAACCCAACAAAAACCATATTTTGGAGGTGTCTCAATCGGAGTGACAAAAGTGTTTCGACAATTGGATTGAGCGCATCCAAAAGTGTATAAACCTTCATGGAGAATACTTTGAAATACAATAAAACCATTTCTGATGATAACCAAATGCATTTTCACACTTTTTAAAAACATATAAAAGGCAACCCTCGTAATGTGATTTTGAGCGTACAAAACCCAACTTACTTATTTACTTATGTGGCCATAACAACCGAATATCGATTTAGGCAGAAAATAACATGCTTCGCCAGCCATCTCTGTTCTTCGCTAGCTGGCGCCAGTTAGAAATTCCAAGCGCCGTCAGGTTCTCCAGTACTTGGTCTTTCCACCGGAGGTTTGGTCTTCCTCTTCTGCGTCGTCCTCCAGCGGGTTTCGAATATAACACCTTCTTAGCTGGAGCGTGTTCTTCCATTCGCTCGACATGACCTAGCCAGCGCAGCCACTGGATTTTGATGCGCTTTACTATGTCAATATCGGCATACAGCTCGTACAGCTCATGGTTGTACCTTATTCGGTACTCGCCACCAACGCAAATAGGTCCAAAGATCTTGCGTAGGACTTTTCTCTCGAAAACCCCAAGAATTCGAGAGAGGGCTCGACTTCTCAATTGCTTACTCAGCCCAAAGTAACACCTGTTAGCAAGAGTTATCCTACGCATGATCTCCAAGCTGACGTCATTACTGCTGTTAATGCTGGTTCCAAGTCCCTTACTACTTCAAAAGCGTAGTTGTCAACAGTGACGTGCTGTCCAAGACGCCGGGACTCTTTGTTTGTTGACACTAGATACTTCGTCTTGCCCTCGTTCACCGTGAGACCCATCCGACGCGACTCTCTTTCCAACTCTGAGAATGCTGCACTGACTGCTCGCGTGTTCATGCCGATTATGTCAATATCGTCGGCATACGCTAACAGCATGACACTTTTGTTGAAGATAGTGCCATTACGTCGTAGATCAGCAGCTCGTATTATTTTCTCCATAATAAGATTGAAGAAGTCGCACGATGACGAATCATCTTGTCTGAAACCCCGTTCGGTATTAAACGGTGCAGAGAGGTCCTTCCCAATTTTCACTGCACAACGGGAGTTATGCAGTGTCATTCTACCGACTGTCGAAAGCGGCTTTATAATCAACAAATAGGTGGTGTGTGTCGATCAGTTTTTCTTGGGTCTTCTCCAGGATTTGGCGCAGTGTGAAAATCTGGGCGATGGTGGATTTACCAGGTCTGAAGCCACACTGATACGGTCCAATCAGGTTGTTGAGCATAGGCTTCAACCTTTCACACAGTACGCTCGATAGAACCTTGTATGCGATACTCAGAAGACTTATTCCACGGTAGTTGGCGCAAATTGTGAGGACTCCTCCTTAATGTACAGGACAGAGAACACTGAGCCTCCAATCATTAGGCATGCTTTCATCCGACCATATTCTGCTTATGAGCTGGTGCATGCGGGTGAGCAGCAGCGGTCTTAAACAACTCGGCAGGCAGGTCATCAGCACCTGCAGCTTTGTTGTTCTTCAGCCTTAAAATGGCCGTTTCAACCTCGTCATAGTCGGGTGGTGGAACATCAACACCATCATCTGTAATTGGGGTTATCGGGCATCTCCTCCACTGGCGGAATTGTTCGTAGTATCGCCATTCAGTAACGTGGAGAAGTGTTCCCTCCATAGGCTCAGTACACTCTGGACATTTGTAACCAGATTCCCATTTCCATCACGACAAGAAGAGGCTCCGGGATTTAAACCTCCACTCAGGCGCTTGATATTTTGGAAGAATTTTCGAGTCTCATTCTTGTCGGTACACATCTCTATCTCCTCACACTCGCGTCTTTCTTTTTCTCTTTTCTTGCGCCTGAAAAGACGTCTCTCTGCACTCCTTTTCTCTCTGTACCGCTCCTTAACAGCTCGCGTTGCGCCTGCTCGCAGGGTTTTTCTGTAGGCTGCGTCTTTCTCTGCGGTAGCGTCGCGACACTCCTGATCATACCACTCATTCCTCAGAGGCCGGTAGTAACCGATTACCTCCTCGGCAGCTGTAGTCATGGAGTGGGATATATGTGTCCACCGTGCGCATGTATCATCAAGTGGGGGAGTGTTCTGCATAAGCAGATCCGATAGTCGAGTGGAAAATGCATCTGCTGTCTCTGGTGATCGCAGCTTACTGACGTCGAGCTTTCTCTGTGTGGGACTTCTCTTGTTATTTGCGACACATAGGCGTGTGCGCACCTTAGCTGCAACAAGGTAGTGATCCGAGTCGATGTTGGCACCACGGATCGATTTCACGTCCATCACACTGGAAGCATGCCTTCCGTCAATCACCACATGATCAATTTGGTTTCTTGTACGTTGATCTGGAGACAGCCATGTCGCTTTGTGGATGTCGAGATGCTGGAATCTGGTACCACCAATTACCATGTTTCGTGCTGTGGCGAAGTCGATCAGCCTCATTCCGTTATCGGAGGTGTTCTGGTGGAGGCTGAATTTTCCGACAGTTGGACCAAAGGTACCTTCCTTGCCCACCCTGGCATTAAAGTCGCCAAGCGCGATTTTGATATCGTGGCGGGGGCAGCGGTCATAAGCTTCTTCGAGGCGCTGAAAGAAGCTCTCCTTGGTCACATTGTCCTTCTCATCCGTCGGAGCGTGGGCACATATAAGGCTGATGTTGAAAAATTTTGCCTTGATGCGGATTGTTGCCAGCCGTTCGTTCACAGGCAAGATGTCGACAAGATGTCGCAGTCTCTTGCTGACCAAAAATCCACATCCTAATTCGTGCCTTTCAGCATGGCAACTGTAGTAAATGTCACAGGACGCTCTTTTGGAGCAGCCCTGTCCCGTCCATCGCATTTCCTGGAGAGCGGTGATGTCAGCTCTCTATTTTTCGAGGACATCAACCAGCTGGATAGAGGCACCCTCCCTATAAAGGGACCGGACATTCCAGGTGCATATCCGTAAATCATTGTCCTTTTTTCGTTTGCGGGGGTCATCAACAAAAGCGATAGTCCTTATCCGAGGCATATTTGTTTTTTTCATTGGGGGGGTTTTTTATGTGGCGGGTCCCAAACCCAACCGAGGAGATTTTCGCCAAAATATAAAAATGAAAGTTTAAAGGGTCATGGTGAAAATTAACTTTTGGTTTGTTTTAATATTTCTCGTACAAGACTGACAATTCAGATCTAGAAAAATTCGCAATAATGGTTCTCCTATATCTAATTGGAATTCAATCATCTGGAGTGATGAATTAAACTTCAATATATGTGTACCTGATGGTAGAACCTATATACGACGACCCCTAAATAAAGAATTAAATCCAAAATACACTATAAAGACGATAAAGATTGGTAGTAGTGTAATGGTATGGATATGTTTTAGAGCTCGTGGTATAGGGCCTTTAGTCTTTATAAAAGGCAACCTCGATACATTGGCATATTGTCAAACCACCTCATACCATATCTTGAAAATTTGCCGTTGTCATTATATCCACAAGTAATTTTGCAGCAGAACATGGCGTCTTCTCATACTAAGTCAACAGCTGTGCTGCAACAGTTTAAATGTCAGTGATCGATTAGCCTCCGCAGAGACGGGATTTAAGTCCGATTAAAAACTTATGCGCGATCATTAAAAGGCGCGTTATGGATTCGAAACCCACCACTGTTAATCAGTTATGGGACACCACCCACCAAGAATGGTATAAAATACAATTGGACATTTGCAAGGACCTTGTAAATAGATGTGCTGCGATAATTTCTCAAAAAGAGTACCCAACAAAGTATTAGGTAATCTATATTATTATTATTATTTTTTGTATTTATTACGTTTTATAATTAAACTTTTTTTCAAATTACGGGAAATTTCTGTTGGGTGACAAACATCTTATACCGACATGTTATTTTTTATTATTTTGTTATTAATTTCTTATTTTAATAATTTTATAAATGGTTTATATTTATAAGTTAGAATATTGAAGTTTTTGTGTTTTATTAATTTGTCATGCCTTCATTACTAAGATCGTGTGTGCTAATTAGTGTACCACCCCTGTACAATATTGTTTTTACGTGTACAGCAAATTATTTTTCTCAATATCATAAAATGGTTTTTTAGTAAAGTAATAAAATCAAAACTCTATTTTTGTTAAAGATCGAAAAATAAAAATTAGGCAATTATTATTGTTGCTCAAATAAATTAAAGTAACACGGCGCGATATGAAAAATTATAGGAGTTCAACTGTGTGGTTGGATCGCCCAGAAAAAGTAATGCGTATACCAAATTTTTCAATCTCTTTGTTTTTTTAACGCCTGCTTGAAAATTCTTCATGCTTTGCGCGAATCTGATGAATGTAACGTAACGTTTTGAAAATCTTTCTTTCATAGATTCACAATATCTGTGGCTTTACAAAAATATTGAGCTTACGCAAATTTCTAAAGATTTTATAGAGTTATAGGCATTGAAAAATAGGCGAAAATTTTCTTGTCAATAATAGAAGCGATATAGCTAAAGAAATACTAGGTATTTATCAGGCCATGGGGTGCAATATGTCATTAGGCATTATTTTCAAAATCTAATGCGTCCATGTTGCGTCACATTCTCCATTCCCGCGCATTGTATGAAAAATTCTCAACTACGCCTAGAAAAAAAATATCAAAGTGATGGAAAAATTTGGGAAACGCAGAAACTCATTATTTTATGGCCAATTCAACTAAATGGGTCAGAACTCTTGTATATTAATTTTTATTTTTTTTTCATTTGTCTCGTAGTGTTGTTATTAAATTTTGATTTTCAAATATTGCTTATAATTATAGTAAGGACTACTTGTGTTAGATGTTTTGAACATATTTACACAATATCATCATAACAATTATCAAATTCAATATATTACATATTGTACAAATGTGCGAGTATATTTATGACCGACATTATATCTTTAACTTTTTTTAATCATGTATAACGGTGAACACGTTTTGAACAAGCTTTGTTTCAACAAGTCTTTCTTTTCGCAATGAATTCAAAGAAAATAAACTTGTCAAATTTCCTAATATTAATTTAATTGGTAATTTTATAAAGTTAATCGATAACTTTTAAACGAACATATTCGAACATGTAGAAAAAAGTGTCTGCAAGTGGTCGAAAATACAAGGTTAAAGAGATACGTTCAATGAAAAACGCATAATTCAGGGTCCTTTATTGTGAGATTTATTTCAAAAAAGTATTTAGCTTACAAAAACATTAGAAGGTAATATGGTTAGATGATGTTTAGTGAAGTGAAGACATAGTATGATACAATATCTTTATACATATGTTATACAAAAAACTTGCATATCTACAGTGATGACCACGAATGTAGAACATATATTATATAAAAAGAATTAATTTTTTTTTTTTCATCTATTGTTTAATAAATGTCAGTTTATGCACAATTGTTAGAGTAATCTTATATTTATATATGTTCTGCTGCAAAGAAAAACAATTTTTTTATAGTATTCAGCTTACACAAATTTATCATATTTAACAAATATGCCCATTACATGCTGATTTCCGCAGATTAATATTAATATTACTGTAATAAATTATTTCTGTAGTACTAAGTTGGAAACAAAGGTATGCCTATATGCTTATAAAAAAATACATTAACTTCCTTTATAAATATAATGACCTAGACACTTCTGCCGTATGCGATTCTGTATTGTAAACCCCTATTTCGCGCATGACCATTAAAAATCACCACCAGCAAAAACATAAAGCATCTTAGACCGATACCCACAAATCCCAAATGGACGACATATAGACGACAAAGATGGGTCACTGTCTCCACTATATTCTTTTGACAAATTTGGTAATGTGTTATTTAGGTATAGCCCCTACCTTCATAACTACATAACTTCATACTACTAGGCAATAGATTTTAGATTTAATCCTTAGCCCTGAAGTCATACTCAATTATATGAACACCGATATATCCATTTTTGGGCGATAAATACGTTTAAACGGTACAAATCGCAAGTACCAGACGCAGAAGAGGAAGACCTAACTTCCGGTGGAAAGATCAAGTACTAGAGAAATTGGAATTTCTTACTGGAAAGAAAAGAAGGCGAAGGAAAGAGCTGGCTGGTGAAGCATGCTAGATTCGGCTTATATCGATTTTTTAAGAGAGTAAGTAAGAAAAGTAGAGCATAATCTAACAATTACGATGTGTGCTAAATTCGTGATCATCACTATGTGTGCTTTCTTTGACAGGATAATTTTAGGTATTTGAAACTACTCACACTTAGGAATTGCGCGTAAATTCACATGCATTCTTATTTTAATTGTATTTTCGATTAAAATCATAATAAAAATGACAACAAGATCGATCTAGAACAAACGTTTAGCAAATGGTAATAACATGGAAAAAGACGACAACATTTAAATACATTTCAAATTAAACAATATGTGCAAGAGAAAAAAGTATGACAAATTACGAAACAATTATGAGTCTTCCATTGTCTGAGAATAAAAAATATCCTTTACCCTTCCTTGACACTCCCTATAACAAGTACATACCTCAGCACCTACTTGTCGTAATTGTTCTCTCAATTTGCGAATATTCGCTTCAGATAACTTGTAACTCGGATTATTGCTATCCCCTTTGAGACGTTCCAAATTTAATTTCTCCTGTTCGAGCATTTTTTGTAGTGTTTGTATTTTATGAGTTTCCATTTCGCGACGTTTTATGCTCTATTTAAAACATAGTAAACAAAATTCAATTAAAATCAACTAAAATTTCGAGTAGAACCGCGATACCAAATACATACATCAACTGGTTGTGGTCCTGTTATTGTTGCGGTTCGATCCCTGCCAGATAATATAGGTGTTAATGGCACAATTCCAACGGAATTGGGTCGTGACATCTTCTGGCTACGTTTAACAGCCAATTCAACAATGGTGGATGCTGTAAAATTAAAATAAATTAGTTTTGAATGAATGCATAAAAACATCTACGATTGCCCATAGTATGTTGCTAACCTTTAATCAAATTGACTACAGTTGGATGCTTTTCTGATCGCACTTCCTGTCCATTAACCTACACAAAGTTGGATAGAAATTTAGTTAGAATTAGAAAATGCAATATATGATTTATTCAAATTGTTTCCTTGTTATCAAACCTTTAATATCATATCGCCAGCAACTAACCCAGCTACTTGCGCTGCACCACCGGGTTTGACACTCTCGACAAATACTGGATTATCGCCAGAAACCTACAAACATAAACATTATACTTTATATCGTTCACTATAAAATTTTTGGAAGGTTTGATTGTATGTACAAGGAATACAAATGAATGTATACAAAATAATCATGTAGATTTCTTGCATTACCTTCAAAATTAAAAAGAATACACAAATATCTACTTTCATATCATATTATAACCTTTTAAAAATTTCTTCTTTATATATTTTCTTTAATGCAAAAGTAACTATGAATAAATCTTGGAATTATTTATTGTGAAACTAACAACATGTTACGTAGTTGAAAAACGTTTCTTCATAGACGTCTAATATTTAGCCCTTCTGTTCGCGTAAACCACCAGTCAGCATCATATTGATATCCGCTGGGTGGTACAGGTGGAGCGGTGAAAATTCGGTTTGAGGTAGTGTGATGGCTTAGGCGGACCCACCACGTACAAACTCCTTCAATAAAAATTCGGTCAATGCCTCAGATGTGATGGATATAAACGTGGAATGTTTGTACCCTGTATATCAGATATGGCAATTAAGTAGTACCATATTCAAACATATCAATATCGACAAAACAATATGTCTATACGTAGATCAGGAAACCTGACACCAAATTGATCATGTGATGATCGATGGAAGGCATGCTTCATTGATGCATTGCAAAAACAAACTTGACGCCAAAGAACTGCAATTACTAGAAACGGCAATTGTTTTCATCACTCTAGTTCTGGTGTGTCTGGCTCGATTTTTTCGTCGTATAATTTGAAGCAGAGATTATATACGAAGAGAGATGCCATGGTAGTAGCTGAAAACAAAGATGAACTAAACCTGATGATTGCCGACAAGATCCGAATATGAAAAAGCGGAGACTGTGGTGTTACGCCTTATCTCACCCACCCTCCATTCTGAAGGATAACTCTGAGTCTACTTCCTTCAGCCCAATAAGTGAGTGTACAAATAAAAGTTTACGCAGCCTTATACATTTTTAAAAAAATTTTATTTAATCTCAAATTTCCTTAATTCTAGTAAAATCCAATTTTCTTTTTTTTTTTACTACGGCTTATTAATTAAATTTTCAATTTCATAAGTTAAGGCTAGTAGATATATATTTATCGTATTAATTTGATACCGATTCACTGGTTTGAGCCAGTAGCGACAAAAAACAGATTAGCACAACAAGAATTATAATACCGAGCTTAGCTGCTTCAAAGCAGTTTCTGTGAATGGTGTGCTACAAAAGATGCATCTGAAACGAGAAGAAAAACTCATAGGAACAGTTGTCTATCGTGACCGCCTAGACCTAATAAACCATCAACGTAAAGCGGGTAGCAGGGATTCGGGGATTTGCATAGATTTAAGTGTAACTAAGTGGTAAAGGGATATCTACTAAATTAACACGCTCAAACTTAAATCTAAACCATTATCCTAGTTTTAAGCTTCTACGTCTACGATTTGATTTCTCATTTCAACTTCATAGGCTACTGTTCGCTCTACCTCATTGGATTATAGAGCTTCCACACCATTGATCGTTCCTTGCCATTTTCTATAGGTTTCTATAGGTTCTCTTCTAGCTTATTTCTTCTTATTCGTTATACGTCTACCTCAATTTTCACATTTTTTCGAGTTTGTTTAATTTTTCTTTCACCGAGCCATTATTCCCTATCTATGTCAATGTTTAATCATTTCGATAATTCTTGCTATTTTCCCATCATTTTAGTCATTTTTCTTGCTTTGATTTTGTCAAATTTGGTTTTCACTTCTATTTTTCCTACATTTTTGTCATTTTTCTTGTTTTTGATTTTGTCAAAATTGGCTTTCATTACTATTTTCCTACATATTAATAATTTTTCTTCTTTTGGATTTTGTCACATTTGGTTTACACTTCTATTCTTCCTGTATTTTATTTACTTGGTTTATTTAAACACTTATGCATACACCTTACGTTCTTGGTTGTTCACCGCATTTCAACCGACGACCACGATTCTGCCTCCTTGCGGACCTTTCCTTCGCAAGCCGTTTTTTCTAACGGGTCCTCTATATTTCCGCCAATCAAAATTCACCAAAGCAATTGCCATTGCTATCGTGATTCGAACATCACGTATTTTCGAACTATTTGATATCGAACCTCTATGGTTTGTGGCTCCCCACCCCCTCCTTCAAGTTGATGTTTTAAATATTGACGCGTAGTCTGTAATTATACAGGTAGGGCAATGTCCGTTCTTATAGTGTATGTACCGTGTTATACCCTTGGTCGTAACATAAACCACCCCAAGTCCCCTGTGCAAACTTGACGACCTCGAATAAGGCTACTTTTCCGAATAAAGTGATTGGAACTGGCGAGTGCATATGGATGCTAACAGTTGAATAATTGTCTGAACCAATCGAACCGTCGAATCTATAAACTTTCTATCATAAGGAGCAAGTATATGTATAGAAAAAGTTTAGAAAAAAGATACGAGGGCGGTCCGATATTCTATAGCTTCGATACCCTGTTTATAGTATAAACTGTCTAGCTCATTAAAATAGCCATCTACGGAAGACTTCACCGCTTCATTGTTTGATAATCTTGTACCACCAAGCCATTTTTTCAAATATGGAAATATAAAATAATTCGAAGGAGCTAAGTCTGGCGAATAAGGTGCGTAATGAAGCAATTCGAGCTTAACCTCATTGATTTTGGCCAACACAATAGCGGATGTGTGAACTGGTGCATTGTCTTGATGAAACATCACTTTCTTTTTCGCCAAATGCGGCATTTTTTCATTAATTTCATCACCTAAACGCTGCAACAAATTAGCACAATACTCGCCGTTGATTGTTTTTCTTTTTTGAAGATAATCAATAAAAATTATCCTACGTGCATCCCAAAAAACAGACACCATAACCTTGCCTGCACATGGAACTGTCTTCGCCTTCTTTGGACACGATTCTCCCCTTTCAAACCACTGTTTTGACTGCTCCTTTGTCTCAGGTGTGAAGGAGTGGACCCACGTCTCATCCATGGTTACGAATCGATGCAAAAACTCGGCTTTATTCCTGTTGAACATCGCCAAACACTCTATAGAAACATCTTCACGACGTTATTTTTGTTCTATTGTGAGCAAACGCGGCACCCATCTTGTACACAGCTTTTTCATCTCCAAACTTTCGGTCAATATACTATATATACTACGGTGGTCGTCTTGGCAGCTCGTACGACCTCGTTTAAACCCAATATTTTATGGTCGTAAACGAAGGAGCACACTCCCCCAGAGTAGAATCTAGTTCGGCTTTAATATTTGTTGGACTGAGACCTTTCAAATGAAAGTATTGAATTACATAACGGTGACCTTTTTTTCATGTTTACAGATTCACTGAGGTCGTTAACTTTCGGTGGCTCCAAAAAAAATACTAAACAACGTGGCGGCTTGTTTTAAAAGGTTGCCACTTTTCACCAAAGTAGTTTTTTTCAAACTACTGCCGCCATCTATATGTCGCGTCGGGTAGTTCCGGGACCGCAATCGTAATAATAATCAACGCTACGAAACATGCGGTCCAAATCTCACAAATATAAATTATGAACTGATAAAATAGCTTCAATTTGCATTTCTGTTTCAGCACTGTGCAACGTTATTGGAACCCTGAACGACTAACGCAGCTGCCATGTCATTTAATGATAGTAAACTTCAACAACTTCTGTTGGTGTTTTCGCAAGGTAAAGTGTCTAACTGCCTCAACCCGGTGGGGCTAGCACAATCCTTGTTAAACTCATCTCAAGTCAACTCACTGGACGTCATGTAGTTTGTTTTGTGCGCTATGTGATGGTACCTTCACTCTGTAATGAGGGTGTCATCATGTAGCAAGCTCTGCTTGCTATGTGATGTCACCTTCATTTCTTTGGGGGGTCCTCCACGTGGCGACCTTCGGGCAACGTCTTCCTGGCACCCGCTGGGAGGCAGCAAAAATGAGTGGCGAAAACCTCCTCGGTTACGCAAATGAAATAAGGATCAAGATTTACGGATATGCACCTAGTTTATCCGAACCTTCTATAGGACAGGTGCCTCTATCCAGCTGGTTGATGTCCTCTGACATCACTGCATTTCAAGAAATGCAATGGACGGAACAGGGTTGCTTTAAAAGGGCATCCTTTGATATATATTACAGTTGCCATGCGGAGAGGCACAAACTCAGATGTGGATTTGTTGTCAATAACAGACTACGACATCTTGTCTCCTGTGAATGAGCTGCTGGCAACAATTTGTGTTAAAGCAAAATTTTTTAACATCACCCTAATATGTACACACTCTCCGACGGATGAGAAGGACTATGTGACCAAAGAGAACTTCTCGACCGCTGCCCCCCATACCAAGGTGAACAAGGATGGTACCTTTAGTTCAACTGTCGGAAAATTCAGCCTCCACCAGAATACTTCTGATAACGGAATGGGGCTGATCGATTTCGCCGCAACACGAAACATGGTAATTAGTAGTACCAAATTTCAGCATCTCGACATCCATAAAGCGACATGCATGTCTCCTGATCAACGAACGAAAAAGCAAATTGATCACGTGATGATTGAAGAAGGTATTCTTCCATTGTGATGGACGCGAAATAGATCCGTGGTGTAAAATCGACTCGGATCATTACCATGTTGCAGCTAAGGTGCGAAAATGTTTATGTGTCGCAAAGACCAAACGAAGTCCCACACAGAGAAAGCTTGACGTCAAAAAGCTGCAATCACTAGAGATAGTAAATGCTTTTGCCACGCGATTCTCGGATCTGCTTATACAGATACTCACCCTCGTGATGATACATGCGCACAGTGGACACACATATCCCACTCCATGACTACTGCTGCTGAGCAGGAAATAGGTTTCCACCGACCTATGAGGAATAAGTGGTATGATCAGGATTGTCGCGACGCTACCACAGAGAAAGACGCCGCATGCAGAAAAGGACTTATTTTAGCCGGTTCCGAACGGCAGAACTCTTGTGACATCACTTTTTTGAGCTTTGTCATAGAGTTTTTTTAGAAGCATTTTCATGGCGAACTGTTACTGCCGGAAGAATTGCCAATTGCTTGACGACAGGTGGGTATCGTTGGCTTTCTCTATATTTGTCATGAAGGTGACTCGAAATACTCAAATTGATCTGGTCAACAGTGACGTGCTGTCCAAGACGCCGGGACTATTTGTTACGCTAACAACATGACACTTTTGTTGATGATAGTGCCATTATAACGAATCATCTTGTCTGAAACCCCGTTCGGTATTAAACGGTGCAGAGAGGTCCTTCCCAATTTTCACTGCACAACGGGAGTTATGCAGTGTCATTCTACCGACTGTCGAAAGCGGCTTTATAATCAACAAATAGGTGGTGTGTGTCGATCAGTTTTTCTTGGGTCTTCTCCAGGATTTGGCGCAGTGTGAAAATCTGGTCGATGCTGGATTTACCAGGTCTGAAGCCACACTGATACGGTCCAATCAGGTTGTTGAGCATAGGCTTCAACCTTTCACAAAGTATGATCGATAGAACCTTGTATGCGATGCTCAGGAGACTTATTCCACGGTAGTTGGCGCAAATTGTGGGGTCACCTTTTTTATGTACAGGACAGAGAACACTGAGCCTCCAATCATCAGGTATGCTTTCATCCGACCATATTCTGCTTATGAGCTGGTGCATGCGGGTGAGCAGCTCATCGCCTCCGGTCTTAAACAACTCGGCAGGCAGGCCATCAGCACCTGCAGCTTTGTTGTTCTTCAGCCTTAAAATGGCCGTTTCAACCTCGTCATAGTCGGGTGGTGGAACATCAACACCATCATCTGTAATTGCGGTTATCGGGCAATCTCCTCCACTGGCGGAATTGTTCGTAGCATCGCCATTCAGTAACGTGGAGAAGTGTTCCCTCCATAGGCTCAGTACACTCTGGACATCTGTAACCAGATTCCCATTTCCATCACGACAAGAAGAGGCTCCGGGATTTAAACCTTCACTCAGGCGCTTGATCTTTCGAGTCTCATTCCTGTCGGTACACATCTCTATCTCCTCACACTCGCGTTTTTCTTGTTCTCTTTTCTTGCGCCTGAAAAGACGTCTCTCTGCACTCCTTTTCTCTCTGTCCGCTCCTTAACAGCTCGCGTTGCGCCTGCACGCAGGGTTCTTCTGTAAGCGGCGTCTTTCTCTGCGGTAGCGTCGCGACACTCCTGATCATACCATTCATTCCTCAGAGGCCGGTAGTAACCGATTACTTCCTCGGCAGCAGTAGTCATGGAGTGGGATATATGTGTACACCGTGCGCATGTATCATCACGTGGGGGAGTGTTCTCAGCGTGTAGCTCAGGTGGGAATTCCAATTTAGTCTTCTGTCCAGGATGATGCCTATATATTTGACTTTATTTGAGAATTCGAGAGTAGTATTTTGGAGACGCACTACGCCGATATCGGATTTGTACTTTCTTGTGAAAGGAACAATAACAGCTTTCTGTGGATTTATACGGAGGCCTCCAGTGGCGCACCATCGATCAGTAATTCGAAGAGCATTTGATATCGTACTACCACTTTTTCCTGTAACAAGGATAGCAAGGTCGTCTGCATAGCCGAATACATCGAAACCGGTTGAAGAGATTTTGACTAGGAGGTCCTCTATTACGAGAGACCATAGTAGCGGGGAAAGAACGTCCCCTTGGGGACAATTTTTAACAGCTCTGATGTTTACTTTGGTATTGCCTAAATTTGCTGAAATATCTCGGTTTTCCAGCATAGCTTTTACCCAAATCACTGAGTATTCATCTATACCTCTACGTGCAAAAGCTCTAGTGATAGACTCATACCCAGTATTATCGAAAGCACCTTCTATGTTCAGAAAAGCACAAAGAGCTAGTTCTTTGGATTCGAAGGATTTTTCGATTTTGGATACGAGATAATGTAATGCCATAGCTCTCGGTTGATTTGCCTCTGGTGTAGGCGAATTGATTCTTGTGTAGAGGGATGGAAGTTTCAAGCCTCTGCTTGATGTGAAGATCTATTAGTCGTTCCATTGTTTTCAGAATAAAAAAAGTTAAACTGATAGGACGGAACGATTTTGGGAGTTCTGTTGGTCTATCTAATTTAATTTATTTTTTAAATAGGGCTGTTCAGAATCTTGTGCATTTAAGATTGCAAATTCGTGCAATTGTAAATATTTATCATCAATTGTGAACAACTTTTTTGTTTACTTTGCATTACTTGTTGCAAATTATTTTGATGTTAAAATTGCGCACAAATTAGAAGAAATGCCGAAAAAAAGCTGTAAGGAGCAAATAGTCGACTCTTTAATTGACGAAGCTGCTGATGAAATTATGTGCAACGAAGGTATGAAATATTCTCTTCATAATTTCAGTAAATAACCATTTTTCATTAAATTAGAATTTGATGAGGATGCATTTTTTATTTATTTATTATTCTTTATTCTTTCATTCTTCATTTATTCTTTTTTTGATTTGTTCGCCTTCCATTTTCAGTTTTTTTTTATTTTGTTGCTGATCAGCTGTTAGTTTGCAATTCAGTGTTGCATACATAACCTACGGGTTTTTGGTGTTGCGTCGTTGCAAGAGTGTAGTAAATGCACGACTGTATATTTTGTTAGTGTAAAGCAAAAATTTACTACACCATTTTGCAATTGCAATGATGCAAGACCATTTGCACAAGATTCTGAACAACCCTAATATGTTTTGGGTCAAGGTTGCATCATTGGTTATTTCCTCGAGTCTCAAAATGTTTTCTTCTGTAGGAACAACGTTTGCTTTTATGCACAACATATTTTCAAAGAACGTATTTTTTGCTTGTTTTTATATCGCCAGGTGCAAAATCGGATGAATCACGCTCCTCATAGCATATACACCAGTGATGGGAAGTGGAAAAACCTTATCTTGTTACCCTTGCATAAACGATTAATATTTGCGCAAGGAAAGAAGCAGCTCATTGAATATATCTCACTTTCAAATCAAATTAATTTCAATTTAAATTTCAAAATTCGAAACGAATATTTATATTTATCACTTTGAAGGGTCGTCAAAATTTGAAGTAAATTTAAATAATTTAGAGATTTTTTAAAATAAATATACGGTAGTACAAAAAACATGTTTTCGATTGAACGTCAAGTAGTTAATATGGCCGACAAAAAGCGCGAGTATAACTACCTGTGTATTTATGGTTTTCACTTCTATTTTTCCTACATTTTAGTCATTTTTCTTGTTTTTGATTTTGTCATCCTACAAAATCATGAAAAGCCAATATCAGACTGGAAGGTACCTAGCCTACTTCATAGAAATACAAATTTTCTTAAATCCTACCCCCCTTTTTTCTATTATTTCTGTATTCTATTAGTCTTCGTTTCATTTCCCTTTTTGCTTTTTATTTACTATAAAATCCAAATTTTATTTCTTTTTATAAAATCCAAAAGAAATTTACTTGGTATGTGCACTTATGCATAAACCTTACGTTCTTGGTCGTTCACCGCATTACAACCGACGACCACGACGATTCTGTACTTAATGCCTCCTTTGGCGATCCTTTCTTTTCCAAGCCGTTTTTTTCTAACGGGTCCTCTATATACCCAGCAATCAAAATTTACCAACGCAATTGGCATTGCTATCATGATTCGACATCACGTATTTTCGAACTATTTGATATCGGACCTCTATGGTTTGCGGCTCCCCCTTCAAGTTGATGTTTTAGATATTGATGTTTTAAATATAGTCTGTAATTATACAGGTGGGGCAACGTCCGTTCTTATAGTTTATGTACCGTGTTATACCCTTGGTCGTAACATAAACCACCCCAAGTCCCATGTGTAAACTTCGCGACCTCGAATTAGGCTACTTTTCCAAAAAGTTGATTAGAACTAGCGAGTGCATATGGATGCTAACAGTTGAATAATTGTCTGAACCAATCGAACCGTCGAATCTATAAAATTTCTATCATTAGGAGCAAGTATGTGTATAGAAAAGGTTTAGAAAAAAGATAGTAATAATTAACGCTACGAAACATGCCGCCCAAATCTCACAAATATGAATTATGAAATGATAAGATAGCTTCAATTTGCATTTGTGTTTCAGCATTGTGGCAATGTCATTATGTCGTTTATGTCTCGCAACAAAAAACGAAGTCCCACAAAGTAAAAGCTTGACGTAAATAGGCTGCAATCACCAGAAACAGCAGATGCTTTTGGCACTCGATAATAGATATAGCTCATATCATATCTCAATCGATATATCTCGATATATCTCATACGAAGTGTCGAGATTACCACCTGTTCCTGTTTGTGGCGAATCATTTTGCAGGTAAAAAATACGTCTCAAGAGGAGCTTGTGAAAATACACTTTCCCAGTTTTTTGCCAATAGGGACGATGCTTTCTATGAGAGAGACACAATGGAATAACCTTCAAAGTGGCAAGTTATTGAGCGAAATACTGACATGAATCGTCGCATTTTAATGAACGTTAACTTTGAATACGTCAGAATCAATAATCCACTCCTTATTACATTCGGAATTACATTTCCATAACTAAATATGTTAAACACGCGATTCACTCCAAATTCCACTTTAGTAATTAATCCTGTTGTATATATATATAAATATATGTAAATAGATAATACCAACCGAATTTTTACAGAAAATAAATCAAAAGTTCATACCTTCATGCCATAGCCATTCTCATCTTTTCGTACTGTCAGTGTCAAAAACTGGAAATTTTTTGGCGATTCAGGTATAGGTGATATTGTTGACATTGAGGGACGTCGTGAAGAATCAGTATTTATGCTACTACGATGATTCGCAGCATTTACTGCACTATTATCACCAATACTTCCACTACCACTAAAAATAACTCTGCTGTTAATATTTTGCTGCAAGCCACCACCCATTATGCTGCTACAATTGTTACTGCTTCCAACATTATTACTATTGTTATTGTTGTTGTTCAGAGGAGATGCGGCAATTATTGATGCTGCAGTAACACCATTCCCATGATTCGATTTCGATTTATTGTAATTGATTGACAGCGGCGGTGTTAATGGTGGCACTATTGATATTGGCGATAGCGATTGTTGTTGAAAATTGTTGATAATACTATTATTAGTATTATAATTTTTGATATTGCCACTACTGCCACTACTACTACTACTTGTTAAATTACTATTATACAATGGCGACCTTGGTATTTTTGATTTTGATTTAGATTTTCCCTTCGAATTTTTAACTGATTTTTGTTTTGGCGTAGGTAGTTCTCGTGGTAATTCGTTTGCTACCGTTGTTGTTGGTGTTATGTTATTATTGGTAATGTTGTTACTAATGCTGGTGTGCAATTGTTGTTGTGCTTGCTGATTGTTTGACTCTTCTGGTAATTCTTGAACTTCATCATATTCATGTTCATCTATACCAAAATCAATCAATCTGAAATGATAAAGAAATACAGGTTTTCAAAATAATAAAAATACACATTTTTGTTTTAGAAATTAGATATTAGATATCATCAAAAAAGTGCCGTAGCTCAGTGGTTAGTGTGTTCGCCTTCTGATCTGTAGGTCGTGGTTCAATCCCCGGCTGATGCATAACAAATTTAATATCGATAAGATTTTTCTTTCGAATGGTACCTACCTGTCGGCAAGCAATTGGCAATTCTTCCGACAGTAACAACTTGCCATGAAAAAGCTTCTTAAAGAACTCTGTGACAAAGCTCACAAAAAGTGATGTCACAAGTGTTCTGCCGTTCGGAACCGGTTAAAATATGTAGGTCCCTTCTAATACTGTCCAAATTTAAGACGCACAACAGTAATGGAACAGAAGCTCGGCCAATGACCCCTTTGGGGCTTTAAGTGCCACATATTTATTTTTTTTTTTACTTATATCATCAAAAAGTGACGTCTACACTTCCAAGTATCAGAAATCTCATGAGATAACTACTAATAAAACCACAATTCGAGCGAATGGCGATATTCGCTTGTCGAATTTTCGCTGCCAAAATTCAACCATACATCACACAACTGCAGTGAATGGTGAATTTGGACTGATGACAATTCGTTGACATAAATTTTTTTTTTATTATACATTTTCTTTATTTATTGAATCTATTCCTAAAGAATCTAACAATAAGTTTTAAAATCTTAATCTAATTCCTCAACAGTAGCTCCTTATTATCTAGAGCAATGTTTTTTGTACGATGCTCTTCTTTTTATTGGTAGGCTGGCAGGTCCTTCCTCCGAAGGCGCGAAGTATAGCAGGTATTGAGCAAGGTTCTTGCTAGTGTGTTTGGATGTCTTTGTAATCTTCTAGTATATTTTTGTCTAGTATTTTTAACTTCAATTTCTACCATTGGGATATTTAAGACATTGTGTATACATTTATTTCTAATATACCATGGTATACCAGTTATCATCCTTAACATTTTAGACTGAGATCTCTGTATGATTTCAATATTGCTATTACTAGTGTCCCCCATAATTGAATTCCGGAACTCCAAATTGGCTTTATTATGCTGTTGTACAGTAGGACCTTGTATTTCAAGTTTAATGGGGATCTAAAATTGATGAGCCAGTGCAGACAAGAAGCTTTCAATTTCATCTGAGTTCTTTTTACATCGATGTGCTTGCGCCATGTAAGCTAATAGCAGTATCGGCAGCAAATGTAGTTGTCAACAACCGTGGATCTGTTGGTAGATCGGAAGTATATAATACATATAGAATGGGGCCAAGAACGCTACCCTGTAGAACTCCGGCTTTGATATTGAATTCTTCTGTGGAAAAGTCTTTATATTTTACAACAAAACGACGGTTATCTAGGTATGATTCTAGTATTTGGTGGGAGCTTTCTGGTAGAAGTTTTCTTATTTTATACTTTAGCCCTTCATGCCACACTTGACATAAATTAAATTTTTAATTTTTCGTCCGCGGTAGCCGTAAAATCTGCTGCTCTTCTATGTTACAATGAATACTGTCTACGCCAGAATGAAATACGCGCACACTGCTCTGCAAGTTTGGTTTTCTTTTATTTTTGAGTGTGTTGGCAACATTGGTTTTACCAACTGGTCGTTGCCATGTTAACGTCGTTTTTTGATTATCATTCTCAAGATATACTTTCCCAATAAATATCGAACATTATAATAGATATATAATATATAAACAAATTTTATATGTACTTTATTTGAGTGCATATATTACATATATACCTTTTTCTTCTTAAATATACTAAGTATAAAAACTTGAAAATAATAATAAATAATAAAAAAAAAACATCTTTTTTCCAAGAGTTATTGTTGCTGTTGGTATTGGCTATATCAACGCATTCGTTTACTTCGGCACATGAAATATATTACAATAACTACGTGGTTGTGAATATTATTTCTATCTCAATAAGAAAGGTATTTTGTTGTACTACGTACACATTAATTAGCCTCTCTTATTTTTATATCTCTTGACTGTCTTCGTGGTTTACATGATTGTTGCTAGTACCGAAATATTATAAAGCAAAACATTAAGTATATGTTGTTTAGCAAAACAAAAATAATACTTCTACCTCGTTTCCTCGTTTCTAAAACAAAATTTACCAAAAACAAAATTTTGTTGATGGTAATTACATATTCCTTACTACAAAGATAAAAAGTACAGGTCAGCTGTTTGTTTTTGGATTTGTTTTGTCTCTTCTTACGAATTAATCTCGACTGTTGCGGTACAGACATACATACATATTCTCTTTTCGTAATCATTGTGCTTGCTTTATATGCAATGCAATACAAATTTACATGCCATTACCTATTGTTGGTGGTATAAATACTCGTCACTTGCATTAAATCTACATTTGTTCGTATATGCATAAACAAACAACAACAGGTACACCCAAAATTAGGCAATAAAACGTATTACATACTCAACAACAAAATATATTGATTTGTCTCGGCATAGATACCTGCATTTGATTAAAAGTATAGCGGTACTGTATATTGTTGCTTAATATCGTTCTCCCTACTTTTTGTTTCGCTTATGTACATTAGCAACAAAATATATTTACATTGGCTGGTGCTTATATACAAGGAATATAATTGTAACAACAATTGTACACTGTCTTTTCTATTGGGAAAACATCCAGGGAGAAAAGTAGTCACTCTCGGCCCTAAGTTGCTACAGTGCGAACAAATAATATAATTGATTTTTGTTGTGCGAAATAAAAAAAATACAAGTTGAGGAAAGTAATAATCAGTGTTTGCCAAACTTTTATTCGGTACCGCGCGAATATTAACTTATACATATTACGTAAGTGTATTTTTATACATAAATATCGCATTTTTTTATAAGTTTGCACACTTTACTGTTTAAGACTACGTCTTTCGGATTAACATATTGCTGGGCACATTTTGGCAAACCATTTTTTTTTGATAAGTTGTGTAAACAGGCAACTTATTTCCAGATTCACCAGCATTTTTCTCTCGTTTTTTCTGTGATTCTACGAATTACGCATGAAAATGTCAGCTTTAAAGCTATTCAAGGCAGCCGCAGAGGAGATCATCTATTTTAAAACAAATTTCCAGACGGTTTTTGCTAATATCCATGACCGATTTTTTCTGGAAGCTCAAGAAAAGGAGTTTCAAGCCCTATGGAACGAGTGTAAAGATGCATATTTTTCAATCGGAAGGGACGATGTTGGTGATGGATTTGTTCAAATCAAGGAGACATATAAAAAGTGCAAAACCGCTTATGTCCAATGCTTCTCGGCCATCAACGCTCAGCTACACGAGCTTGACGCTAAGGTGGCAAATCCCGCAAGTTCAACTCCTCCTGCTGAGGGTCCCTCTCACAACAGTTCGTTTCCCGCTGTACAACTTCCTCCATGTGACACCCCATGTTTTTCTGGTGATTATGTTTCGTGGCCAAGTTTTCGAGACATGTTCACGGTCCTATATCGAAACAATCCCCGATTATCCCCGGTTGAGAAATTGTATCATTTATTACAAAAAACCCGTGGAGAAGCATATAGTATAATTAAGTCAACTTCGTTGACTAACGATGGCTTCTCAATAGCATGGCACAATCTGGAGGAACGGTATGAGAATACCCGTATCCTTATCAACATTCAATTGAAAACACTTTTCAATTTGCAACCAATTGTGCAAGAAACCGGTTCTCACATAAAGCGCTTACAGCGTACGATAAATGATAGCATCACAAACTTGAAGTTGTTGAACGTTGACACAAGTCATTGGGATGCAATTATTGTGTATTTGTGTTCCACAAAACTCCCCGATACCACTGTTTCTGTGGGAACAATCTATCAAGGACAAACGTAAAATCCCAAATTGGAGTGACTTTGATGCCTTCCTGACAGAACGGTTTCAGACGCTTGAATCGGTGTTGGACATACGAAGTGACTCTCGGCAACCCAGCCAACCACAAAATCGTCAATTCAACCAGGCACCAAATCGGTACAACCCGGCTTATTGGAATCTATCAAGCGGCATACTACAACTCCAGCAAATTCTCGAACGCTGAATACATTTCACACGACAATTGCACATCATAATTGTCCGCTGTGTAGGAAAGCAAATTCACTACGTGTTTGCTCTGAATTCCTCAAACTCTCAGTAGATAAACGTCTTTCAATTGTGAAAAGAAACAAACTATGTACAAATTGTTTTGCCAACTCACATGATATCGGCAGTTGCACTAGCCGATTCACATGCAACGCATGTAGAAAACGGCATCATTCATTGCTTCATAGGCTTCAAAACACGTTCAGTACTAGTCGCGATCCATTTACTATCACAACTCCAACTGCGCCATCAGTTGTAGTTTCTCGCCAGTCGTCTGATCCTCAGCGACAAGCTGTCACCAACGAGAAACAGCATACCCCGTCCATCAGTTCAATCCACTCAGTCAAAAATCGGGAAAAGCAATGGCGTAAAAGGATCTTGTCATTCTACACTGAAATAAAATGGTGTCAATTCCCGAACAGTTCCAATTCGTCCTTTGGTGGTTCATGCGACATGTATCAAACAGGAAGCAACAAACAACATTATTCCAAAACTCCCGGCAACTTTAATTCAAACGAGAAGTCAATTGATTCATCCGATGGAATATCTACTAAGGCATGTTGTCAACTATGTAGAGGTAACCACCACCTGCGAACATGCACGAAAATCTCAAAACTTACAGTTTACGAGAGAATATCCCTTGTGTGAAAGTGCAATTTATGCGTCAACTGCTTGGCAACATCGCATACTCTTACAGAGTGCCATAGCAAGTTCTCATGCCGTATTTGTGGAAGACGACACCACTCCGTGCTTCATCGATTACCTCAAAATCCGAACATAAAGCACAATCGCCAGGATTTCCAAACTTCTTCTCGAACTGAGAAGCTTAGATCTTCCAGATCTTGCCAATCCAAAATGCAACTCCCTTCAGAGAAGTCGACCACATCTACCCCATCTAAAGAGGTATTTTCCACTCGTCACTCTAGTTTCATCAGTGAGATAAATCGTACACGAATCTCAAAGCACTCGATACAGCCTAATATTGCCCCCACAAATTTATTAGAGTGGAAACGTTAACGTGCGAATGTGGCTCGTACTCATTGACAGAAGCCACACCCTTATCATGTAGCAATGTTACGACAAATTCTTCGAATTTGACCGTGATACGCATCCCTCTCACCTGTTCAATTTACCCTGGCTAAACAAATCAATCGATCGATTTATTACGAAACGTCAATGAATGAATAATTTCCATGCGTATGAATAATCCCAGGTGTTAAATTCACACTACTTGCTACATTTTCATGAACCAAGTCAATCATCATACGGTCATGAACCCGACACTCTTTTGGTTTTAGCTGAGGCTAGACATCGTCAAAAGAATTCCCATCTCCGGCAATCCCGCCAATCTGGCATCTCCACTTTTTTTACTTTCGTGCTCTACGAGCCGAGAATATCCGGATTTCTTAACTATACGTTAAGTATTCTCTGGATCGTTGAAGCAGCAAGAGTCAAGAGCTTTGAAGCTCATTTCAATATCGGAGAAATTTGCTGTCACAACCATTGTGATCTGTGCTCTTTTATGTGACGTTCCCCAACTCGAGATCCTTTAGTTTGGTTAGACAATTACGTTGGCATGCCATTCCCTTATGTTTGGTTTACGACCAGCCTTTATGCTGTTATACTCTCTACGAATCCTTCTGTCTACGATGGAAGGAACAGTACTTGAAGAAGCCACACGTTGGATAGCACCCAGAAACAGATCACTACTCTAAATACAGAGGTGATCAAAATCTTTACAAGATCGTTCTTATATCATTGAGAAGTGTCAACATTCAGCTATCAACATTCAGCGATTCAAACCGGCCGTTGGAACGAGCTCACCTGGCACCCCATCTCTCTCACACACAAATACCAATTTTAAACTTATGAATTTTCTTAGTAAATTTTTGATATTATAGACACTCTTGAAATTCTAATTGAAAGCGTAGGAAAATTTAATGTCTATGATTTGTATTCCAAGTAATATAAACATAGCTTACGCGATTGTCGCATCAACTGTTTCAATAAACAAACTTTGAGGACAATAGCTTTCAGGTGAATTCGTATCGTTTGGCGGAAATCGCCGTACACTCCAATTGTTTTCTGAAGAGCTGTAAGATTCAAATACAAGTACCAGTACAATTACAAATATCAGTATTTAAAAAACCTAACTACCAAGTACATTACTTCTTAATTGTACTTAATAATTAATAGCTTTAATGTTAATTATTTTCAAACAATTTTAATTAAATGTAATGTTATTCTTGCTTAACAGGATGAGGCTAGCTCAATACTTGTTGAAATCATCGCAATTAAACTCACTGGACGTCATATAGTTTGTTCTGCGCGCTCTGTGATGGCACCTTCACTTTGTAATAAGGGTGCCTTTATGTAACTAGTTCTGCCTGCTATGTGATGTCACCTTCATTTTTTAACCACCAGACAACATCTTCCTAGCACCCACTGAAAAGCGGCTAAAGTTAGTGGCGAAAACCTCCTCGGTTAGAGGTTGTGCTTTGGGTTTGGAACCCACCACATAAAAACATTCACCCAATGACAAATCAAACCATGCCTCGGATAAGGACTACCCCTTTTATTGACGACCCCCGCAAACGAAATAAGGAGCACGATTTACGGATATACACCTAGAATATCCGGTCCATCTATCCAGCTGGTTCATAAAAAATAATGGCTGACATCACCCCACTTCAGGAAATGCGATGGACGGAACAGGATTGCTCTAAAAGAGCATCATGTGGTATATGTTACAGTTGCCATGCGGAGAGGCACAAACTCGGATGTGGATTTGTTGTCAAATAAGAGACTGCGACATCTTGTCTCGCAGTTTACTCCTGTGAATGAGCGGCATGCAACAATTTGCGTTAAATCAAAATTCTTCAACATCAACCTAATATGTGCACACGCTCCGACGGATGAGAAGGACAATGTGACCAAGGAGAGCTTCTTTCAGCGCCTCGAAGAAGTTTATGACCGTTCCCCCGCGAAACGATATAAAAATGGTGTTTAGCGACTTCAATGCCAGATTAGGCAAGGAAGGTACATTTGGTGCAACTGTCGGAAAAGTTAGCATTCACCAGAATACCTCCGATAACTGAATGAGGTTGATCGACTTCGCCGCAGCACGAAACATGGTAATTAGTAGTACCAGATTTCAGCAGCTTTAGGTCAACGGACTAGAAACGAAATTGATCACGTGATGATTGACGAGAGGCATGCTTCCAATGTGAGACGTGAAATCGATCCGTGGTGCCAAGATAAGGTGCGAACACGTTTATGTGTCGCGAAGAACAAGCGAAGACCCACACAGAGAAAGCTTGACGTCAATAAGCTGCAATCACCAGAGACAGCAGATGCATTTGCTACTCGACTATCGGATCTGCTTATGCAGAACACTCCCCCAATTGATGATACATGCGCACGATGGACACACATATCACACTCCATAACTACTGCTGCTGAGGTGGTAATCGGTTACTACCGGCCTCTGAGGAATGAGTGATATGATCAGGAGTGTCGCGACACTACCGCAGAGAAAGACGCCGCGTACAGAAAAACCCTGTGTGCAAGTGCCACGCGAGCTGTTGAGAAGCGATACAGAGAGAGGTGTGCGGAGATACCTCCTTTCAGGCGTAAGAGACAGCTAGAAAGATGCGGATATAAGGAGATTGAGATGTGTAGGGGTAGGAATCAGACTCTGAATTCTTTGAGGTCAAGCGCCTGAGTGGCGGTTTAAACCCGGGAGCCTCTTTCTGTCGTGACAATAATGGGAATCTGGTTACAGATGTCCAGAGTGTACTGAGCCTATGAAGCGAATATTTCTCCTCTTGCTGAATGGCGACGCCTCGAACAATCCCGCCAGTGGAGGAGATTTCTCTAACTCCCCAATCACGGATGATGGTATAGATGTTCCACCACTCGACCATGATGAGGTCAGAGAGACCATTTCTAGGCTACAAAACAACAAAGCTGCAGGTGCTGATGGTGTGCCTGTCGAGTTGTTTAATACCGGAGGTGATGAGCTGCTCACCAGCATGCACCAGCTCATAAGCAGAATATGGTCGGATGAAAGCATGCCCGATGATTGGAGGCTCAGTGGTCTCTGTGGCGTACATGAGAAAGTAGACCTCACAATTTTCACCAACTACCTTGGAATAAGTCTTCTTAGCATCACATACAAGGTTATATCGAGCGTACTGTGTGAAAGATGGAAGGTTATGCTAACAAGCTGATTGGGTAAATCTACTACGCCAAATCCTCAGGGAGACCCGAGAAAAACAAATCGATACACACCAACTATTTGTTGATTATAAAGCCGTTTTCTAAAGTCAGGTAAAGAATTACCTCTACACAACCATGTGACACAACCACAACCAGAATGACACAGTATAACTCCCGTTGTGCAGTGAAAATTGGGAAGGACCTCTCCTCGCCGTTTAATATCGAACGGGGTTTTAGTAATTAGGGTAATTATTATTATTATTAGTTTTAGATTAGATGATTCGTTTTCGTGCAGCTTCTTCAATCTTCTTCATTTTAAAAATTATTCAAGTGTGTCAGGAAATCCGGTTATATTTGGAATCGGATTTGATTCCGAAAAAAAATTAGTTGAGGTGGCGCGTATTCCGATTTTACATTCGAATCGGATTTAGTGTCTCAATTAGGTGTCGCAGAATACGATTTATCAGTTTGATTAGAAATAACAACCTAAAATTTGTGGAAAAATATGAAATTTTATAAAAATTATCTACATTTTTATAGGGGTAAGCATAAACACAAAACGCAAAGTGCAATAGTGCTGAAATTTATGGAAGATAAGCAAGACATTGCAAAAGGTTTTACAAAGCGGAATAAGCATTTGATAGAAGCACTTTGGCTGGAATTGGCAGAGTCCCTCAATAGTGCTGGACCACCAAGTAAGGATGCAAATGCAATTACGTAAACTCTTTTTAAAAGGCAGTATCTTCTTCTTTCTTCTGTTTTGTGCAAACCGCCATTTTAGATATGGACAGACAGGAAATCTGAAGTAAAGAAAAAATTGACCTATAATAAGATTGAAGACTGAGCCACAGGATGGGGACCATTTTTAAATGCAGCAGTAGAAGCAATTGTGAGTGTATATGGAATGGCACGATAGGTGGAGGGTGTGTCCGGCGTAGCTATTGGTCATGTAGACCAAACTGAAATTGAAAGCGATGACGAAATAAGAACGCTAACATAGCGGAATTCAGTTAAAAATTACTCACTCTACAAAGTCAATGAGACGAAAACAGCAGCAAATTATCAGTTAATTGCAGATTTCATAAATGAACAAAACGGCTGATTCGAACTCGGTTTCATTTAACCTCGAAAAAGACCAATTCAGATTGGATACTGCGACACCATTTCAAATCGGAATCGGTATGCAATTCCGAGTCGGATTTCCCGACACACCTGATTATCAAAAATATAAATCTGAAAATTTTTATTTAAATAACAATATTTTTTTTGAAAGCCCTATCGAAAAATTAGCAATTAGCTTTCAAATGTTGTATACAATATATTTAATCACTTTATTATATCTTTTTAATATCTTATTATTTATATATCTCTTAAAGTGATGATATCCATGGTGCGGACACTACCTCCCGCGTTGAAATCTATTCAAGTATGAAGTTGTGTTTGCATTGCACACTATACACACTATACACACTAAAGCTCTGCAAAGAACAATCCGAGCATACTAGTTGTGCGTTGCTATTTTTACTTATATCTACTTGTATCTGTTTCTCTCTCTCAGTATTGAGTATGCATGGAATATTTCTATCTTAGATAACGATAGAATAGATACGAGAGAGTGCAATCATCACATTTCAAAAATACTACTTTGAGCACATATATATCGGTACTATATCGGTAATATTTTTATTTTTACTTGGAATATCTTAAGTATGTGACGTTGCAAGCATAAAGAATAGAGTGAGCAACAACAAAAAAAAAACACTATACACATATTTCATAAAAAAATAAGCATAACAATGGTATTTTCCTAAAAATCTTAATGAACTTAAAAATTATCGCACATAACAATAAAAAAAATTTTGTAATTAATATAATAAAAAACATAAATCACATCCAAGTTGACTTTCTAAATAGGTACATATATAAAATGGTATTACTTGGTACTTATTAAGGTGTCCCGCTACTACATGTCAATTCGAGAGAGGAGAATCATGTGTCAGGTCAAATAAGAAGTTATAGGGTCTTTAAGTTTTTAGGCAGTATGTCTAGAAAAAAATCTCGTGCATCATTTTGATACACTTTAGAAGAAAAGCTTTTATGAGCATTCAAAGCCAATTTCCATTCCTTTTCCAAATTCCACTTTTTTGAATGTTTATATGCATTCTTGCATATTTTGCATCCCTCTAAATGAGGCAGTATACCTTCACCTTTATCATTTGTTAAAGGTCCAAAAACTCCCAAACCTTACTTCGTCCTCTTTTGTCCGTTATTTTAAAATCGCCATTATTTATTTTTTGTTTTACTTCCTCATTGGTTGCAATGTTGATGCAAGGACTTGTATTTTTCTTTTATATTTATAAAAGTAAAATTATAAATGTAAAATTATTAGGATGCCGTAACTAGTGGTTAGTGTATTGGCCTTCTGATCTGTAAGTCGTGGATTCAATCCCCGGCTGAAGCATAACGAATTTAATATCGAAAAAATTTTTCTTTCGAGCGGTACCCACCTCTCGGCAAGCAATTGGCAAATCTTCCAGCAGTAACAATATGCCATGAAAAATCTTCTAAAAAGAACTCGGTGACAAAGCTCAAAAAAGTGATGTCGCAAGAGTTATGCCGTTCGGAACCGGCTAAAATAAGTAGGTCCCTTCTAATATTTTCTAAATTTTACACGCATAACAGTAATGGAAGAGAAGCTCGGCCAAAGAACCCTTCGGGGCTTTAACTTCCACATATTAATTAATTATTAAAATTATAATTTTATTATCATTATGATATACATCATTGTATATTGTATAATTAGATGCTCATTTTATATTTTTCAGTTTACTTACATCAGACGATTTCGCTTTATTTCGTTTGAAAAATTATCGTATTTAATGAAATTACTTTACTTTACTTTCGAATATGCCACAAGTAACTAATAAAAAAATTGAGCTGAAACTAAATACGATCGTAATAGATTTAAAATACTATCTTCTCACTTTAGCTCATTTTTTATTGTACTTGAAAAACGTTCGTTTTTGAGAAATTGCATGCAGTGATTTTTCGTACTAGCGCTTGTAGTTGCGAACGATCGGTTACGAACGTTCGTTCGTCATGGAAAATTGGGTTAAACGGATACATTTCTGTGAACACTTCCATGGAAGACATTTCAATATTAGGAGTGCTCTCGTACCCCAAGTTATCAAAAGTTATTACAAACTTTTTGCGTTCTCGCACTCCAAAAACTTGCAAAATATGGGAAATTGAGAGCAAAATGAAATTTCAGCTTAAGGGGAAGTTGCAATTTTTTACTGGATAAATTTGTACTTGTAGCAACTTGCAAATTAGAAAAACAGCTGATAGCAAACCAACGAAACAAACAAGCAAACGAACAATTGCAATTTACTTAGTGGAATATCAGCTATTCGTGAAACTGGTTTTTGCTGGTTTTGCGTTCTCATACTTTTTCGTATATTTTTCTCTCTGCGAGCGAATGGTGTCAATTTCTGAGAAATTTCTTTGCTTCATAATTTTTACTGGAAAAGTATGAAAACGGACCTAATGTTGTGTTCCATAGATAATAGCTATGGTTTTTTTTATTGGAGTTGGTGCGCTTAAAATGGAAAACCTTATATATACTATATATACACGACCAAAATTAGAGTAAAAAATTTCATTAACAAACAATAACGATAAAAGTATATGTAAATTACACAAACAACAAATTGTCAATTAAAAAAACATAAAAAGAGTTGATAATCATAAAAGGCAAAGCGAAATCAAATTGAAAAATAAAAGTTATAAATACAAAAATAAAGCGCAAACGAAAGTGGAAATGTACATATATTATGAACGATACGTTGCATATAGACATTCGTAGTTGTAATAAAAAATATAGTCCCACAACAAAAAATAATCAAATGATGTAAATCTGTAATATCACGAGAAGAGTGCTTGACTACATGACTCACTCCGCTGTTATCGTCTTTTTAGTTGAACGTTGTCCTATGCATGCTGTGCTATGATTAGGTGAATTTGCTTTTTTTCTTATACTACATAAATGGATTTTTAATTACATTATGCTATAGATGCAATTAAATTGTTCAATCTCTATATATGGTATGTAAGAGCTAATAGCTGTAGGTATAGGTATATTAGGTATAGGACATTACTTATACATAAATACGCAGAAATACTCATTTAAGAAAAATTTTTAATAAAAATAGAATTATTTTGCTGTTGCTCCGCATATATGTAAAACGTAATACTCTCACAATACGTTTCAAATGCAATATTTCTTAAAAAATACAACAAAATACACTAATTGGTCCGTACAGAGAGAGGAGGAGTGCTGAAAGACTTATTTTCAGGCGCTAGAAGAGAGAACAAGAAAGACGGGAGTGTAAGGAGATAGAGATGAGTAGATACATGAACGAGATTCGAAAATTCTTCGAGAAGATCAAGCGCCTGAGTGGCAGTTTAAATCCTGGAGCCTCTTCCTGTCGTCATAATTATGGGAATCTGGTTACAGATGTCCAGAGTGTACTGAGCGACGCTTTGAACAATGCCACCAGTGGAGCAGATCTCCCGAATTCTCCAATAACGGGTGATGGTGTAGATGTTCCACCACCCGACCATGATGAAGCTAGAGAGGCCATTTCTAGGCTACAAAACAACAAAGCTACAGGTGCTGATGGCCTGCCTGTCGAGTTGTTTATGACCGGAGGCGATGAGCTGCTCACCAGTATACACTAGCTCAAAAGCAGAATATAGTCGGATGAAAGCATTACCGATGTGTTCTCTGTCGCGTACATAAGAAAGGAGACCCCACAATTTACGCCACCCGCCGTTTAATACCGAACGGGATTTCAGGCAAGGTGATTCGTTATCGTACACCTTCGTCAAGTTTATTATGGAGAAAATAATACGAGCTTCTCTCGAGAAACGAAAACCACACTCTACAATGAAGCTTGGACAATTTCCACCTCAGATGAGAGAATGCTTGATGTTTTCAATAGAAAAGTCCTATGAAGGATCTTTGGTCCTATTTGCATTGGTGGCGAGTATCGAATAAGGTAGAACCAGGAACTGTGTACCGACACCGACATAGTAAAGCGCATTAAAATTCGGCAGTTGCGCTGGCTAGGTTGTGTTAAGCGAATGGAAAAACAATATCCGGTTAAAGTGTTATATTCGGAACCCTCTGATGGACGACGCAGAGGTAGACTCAATTTCCGGTGGAAAGACCAGAAGACTTGTCAGCATTTGAGACCTCTAACTGGCACCAGGTAGCGAAAGAAAGAGTTGGCTGACAAAGCATGCTAAATTCGGCCTAAATCTATTTTCGGTTGTAATATCTACATAAGTAAGTAAGACTGGTTATTTGACACTTGTACGTAACTAGTACTTAATAGTACGCATAAATATATGGCAAAACAGCAACAAAGGTACTAACCGTAGCAAGTGTAATTATAAACGCTAAAAAACTTATAATGCTTTCTACTTTCAGTGCTACTAATTATTTTAATTTTTGCTACCGTACAGAGATGTTACACCGGCATCACGTGAATTTATTTCTGTGGAAGCCAAGCTGTAGGCTACCGGACTGGACACAGGTTGCGGATGGTGAACTGCCTCTAGATATAGAGGTTAGTTGCGAATAAGTTAGAAATAACAAATAAGAAGTGCCGGACAAACAGCGGATGCTGTGTTAGTTTGTAGTGGAGGCGTACAGTGGGCCCTGTACTCTTCTAGTTAAATATTACAAGGGCGAAGCCAGCATTGACAAGGCGAGGGGATGCCGCCTTTAAATAAGCACCAAGCCCAAACTCTACAGCGTCTGTTCCATAGTGGGCGGCTGCAAACAGCGTCTGTCTTGTAGCAAACGGCTGGTTTTAGAAACGTTGCTTCCTCAAGCTAAATCAAAGATGGCAGCCCCATCGTGTGGATTGGGACCTTAGGCTAACAACCTATTGCTCCTGAAACGTAATTGTTACTGAAACCGATACAAATGGAAGCAAATGGAACCGATCCTTGGCAACGACTTTTGGAATAAAAAAACGGTCATGACTTGGAACATGGAGTGTACCTGCCTCTTTTTCAGGCAGGTAAAATTGACCAATTACGGAAGGAAGCAGACCGACTTAAAATTGACATTGTGGGAGTGGCAGAAGCACGCTGGACAAACTTTGGTGAACAGAGACTGTCCACCAAAGTTAGATTGCGTATTTAAAGACATTCCACATGGCGACATTAAGTTACTGTTAGGAGATCTGAATGCAAAAATTGGCTCTGACAATCGGGAGCTTGAACATGTCTGGGGAACCATGAACGAAAATGGCGAACTACTTACAGAATTTTGCGGCAATAATTAACTTATAATCGGAGGTAAGTTGTTTCCCCACAAATCTTCGCATAAAGTGACTTGGTATTCCCTGGATGGATATACAGAGAACCAGATACACCATATTTGTGTTAATCGTACATTGGACGATCGAAATAAACGAAGCGCAGGCATTGCATCGGATCATAACTTGCTAATGGTACTTGACCTGGTGCATTCACATTGTACGGACAACCTATCGAAAGTGTAAACAAAATTGTCTACTTAGATAGTCAAATCACCTCTGATGGTGGCGCTAATACCGACATTGAATACAGAATTACGAAAGCCAGATCATCCTTCGTCTTGCTTAAAAGCATATGGCGAAACGTGGTCCGTAACTGTCTCAACTAGAAAAAAAGCTCCAAAATTTTATAAACCGCTGTTTAAGAGCTATACTGCGCATATAGTGCAGATAACTGGATTTCAAATGACGAGCTCCTTACTCGAAGCGGACAAAGGCCGGTTAAGATTGAAATACGCGAACGAAAATGGAAATGGCAATACAATCCGTAAACCTACGACTGACTTCAGCAGAATGTCCCTACACTGGAATCCGCAAGGCTCTCGCCGAAGGGGACGGTCGAAGGGAACGTGGAGACGAAGCCTATATGACGAATTCACGACATTTGACTCGCTCACCTGGTCGCAGATAAAGTCAAAAGCTGCAAATCGACCACAATGGAATTTATTTGTAATAATAATAATAATTCAGAGAAGTTACATACCGATATATTATTATTTCAACGCCAAAAATGATATAAAAAAAAGAATTTTACAACGAAATAATTTCACTATTTTTGAAAATACAAAAAATGAAATAAACTCTGTTTAGGAAACATAACATCTATGCATGTACACGGTGTCCAATAAGTTTTAATAAATATGTTTTCCGTTAATTTTAAATAACAGAAAGTAGGCGTATGTTTTTATTTTGATATATATGAAATCCCGTTAGATTTCTGAGCAGCGTGTCATAGAATTCATTTCATTTCAGCTGTAGTTGAGTTAAATAAAAACGATGAAGAACGTGCGCGTAGTAATTATTAATCAATTTTTGCGAGGCATAAAGCCATATGCAATTTTCAAATCATTGAAACAAGGTGGAATCAAGTGCGATTTTGTTTATAAGACCATAAAACGATTTAAGGAAACTGGGTCTACTGAAAATCGACCGAAAAGTGGCCGTCCATGCACTGCCCGGACGAAGAGCAATATCAAAATTGTAAGAGAGCAAATTCGACGAAAAAGGTGCCGCTCCGTGAGAAAAATAGCTGCCTCTTTAAAAATAAGCAAGTCATCTGCTCATTTGCTTTTAAAAAAAGATGTTGGACTTAAGCCGTACAAAAAACAAAAAATTCACGGCGTTTCCATTTCTTCAAAGGACAAGAGAGCTGAAAGAGTCAGCAGTATTCAGGCTTGGCACGGTGGCGACGAGTTCGTATTTTCTGATGAAAAACTTTTCGTGTTGCAGCAATCGCATAATGCACAGAACGACCGAGTATGGGCTGTTTCATTGGAGGATGTTCCTGAATCAGAATTATTTGTCCCCAGATATCAGAGTGCTCTCTCGATCATGGTTTGGGGCGGATTTTGCAAGAGGGGTAAATTGCCGCTTGTTTTTATTGAAAAAGGGGTCAAAGTAAATGCTGTGTACTACAAAGAGCACGTTTTGAAGTCAGTAGTCCTCCCTGCTTGCAAACACTTGTTTGGTGACGACTACTATTGTTTTCAACAAGACGGAGCGCCATCACATACTGCAAAAATTTGTCAAGACTGATGCGAAGAGAATTTGGCTGATTTTTTGAGGAAGGATGAGTGGCCACCAAGCAGCCCTGATCTTAATCCTATGGATTTCTTGGCATGGGGATATATAACAGCAAAGCTCAACGACTATAAAATAAGAAATTTGGGGCAGCTACGTAAAACTTTACAAAAGATATGGGAGGAAATGCCCATGAATCATGTACGTGCCGCATGCGACTCTTTTGAAAAGAGATTGGGCTTAGTAAAAAAAGCAAAGGGGGGCGTAATAAATAAAAACTTTTATAATTTTTCAAAATGTATAAGACAACTCATTTGGATAAAATTTTTCCATTCATTTCGTCAACTTGCCTTAATATAGCGAAAAACATTTTTATTAAAACTTATTGGACACCGTGTATGTACGTATGTATGAAGTTATATTGGCATTCACAAGGGGCTTTAGCACTGAATTACTCTTATAAATGTATTCGGGCGGAACCAAGGAGCGCGAAGATAATCATGTGAAGCATAAGATATCAAACCGTAAACTTCCCACCCACTGCTGGAGAATACCAAAGGTAGATGAAGAAACGAAGAGGTCTTAGCGATTGACGATAATTATTGTCAACTAGGATCCCCTATCTGGTGAAATACGGCGGGGTCGCCAACTACTGTTTCTCGGGCATCACCCTGCGCATCTACAGGAAATATGATACTTCGACAGCAGGTGACAGTCGCTTCAAGTACCCCTCACCAAGGAGTCACGAAAGACTTGACTTGTGACTCGCTCTCCTTAGGGTCTAACGTTCTTGAGGCAGTGTATACTTATAAAGAAATTCTTAAATTTCCTCTCGCTCTTTAATTACAGCGAACTTGACATCAATGCTGTATGAGCGGAGAGCGCACGTTACCGGTATTGGTATTCACCGAATAACGTTAAGTGCCTGGTTGAGGACGCCCATAAAACCCAGACTAGGGTTATCATCGGATTCGATGCAAATGCGCACAACACAATCTGAGGTAGCGGAGACATTTATGGCAGGGAAGAGTCTGTTTAGTCAAACTTATATCAAGTAAATTTTGTGGTATGAATTCAAAAATAAAAAATAAAAATGTACATACATACATACATTGGGTCACTTTTCGTATACAGGACGCGCTCGTGAGATCTCACCAAAAAATCAATGAAGCATAAAATTCAAACATAGTTACAGTTTTTATTTTCTTTAATTCCACACACAATGTATCAGTTTGTTGATTGCATTTTACTGTTACAAATAAGGACCTTTTTAAACGAGAATAGGAATCTAAAAAGGAAACTTGCTTGTAAGCAGCATTGGTACCGAAAGGGTTATTTGCAAACAGTCAAAATACCAAACTACTTTTAAGTTGAAATTATCTTCACATATCAGCCACAATCATAGTTGAAAATACCCAATAGAACTGTTCGAGCACAAACTAAAGAGCTACAAGAATGCATTTCGTTTTTCAGACATTCTCTTTATTCTCAAAACATATACAATATTTAAAAAAATACCTAAAGAGAATGGAAATGTGTGAGAATAAAAAATTATGCAATTATAATACTCCATTCATTTCTTGTAGAAGAAATATTCCATATAAACGTGATAAACGAGTATTTAAGAGTACTGCAAGTATTATTTTGTTATTTGGTTATTGTGTGTTATAACGGGTGCTTTTTTCTAGTTATCAAATCTGTTAGCCCATGTCACTTGTACTCAGTAAAGTTTGGAAAGATTGAATGATTGAAAGATTGACACCGTAACAACCCTTGCAAATATGTAAATTTTATTACGAAAATCGTGGTTCTGTGATCCAAAATCAAAGTTGTCTACAGCCATTTTATGGTCGATATAATGAGCCAAATCGACAATTTATTCGTCGAACCGTGCAAAGATTTGACGCTAGTGTAAGTGGACGCTCTTCCATCACGACGAAGAACAGTGGGTATGGAGGAAAATATTGCTGCTGCTTTTTGAGGGTAGTGAAGAGGAGGAACCTAGTGAGTCAATTCGGCACCGTGCGCAGCAAATCGTGCGGTACAGAGCCACGAAAACTGTCTATCGGATGAAACATTTGGCGACAACATATCCTCTCGAAATGGTCCTATGAACTATCCTCCAAGATCTTACGATTTAACGCCTGTGCACTATTTTTTGCAGGGATATGTGAAATGGCTAGCTTAGGCTGATAAACCATCAACTTTGGATGAATTGCATGCCAACATCGTGTGAGCTATTACCGAGATTAGGCCTCAATTGATTGAAAAGGTAACTGAAAATTGATTTTTCAGATTACGCCACGACATTTTCAAACACTAATTGCGTAAAATTATCCTTTCAATACAGCCAATTTTTAGTTTAGAATATTACATTTGTATTTCTTTTTCCAAATTTCTAATTGGTTCATTAAACAAACACTCCTTAGTTTTTGTTGATTTACATGACAGACACTGATGCTTTGTATAACTGCGATTTGCAACGCAACCTATTTATACTACCAGGTGTACAAGCTTAAATCCGCTGTTTTTCGGTAAAAACAAACACATTTATTTTCATAGAAAGCCAAAAATTAATTTATTCAAAGTACTTGCCCTCAGTAGCTATACATTTTTCTCATGTCTCGGACAATTTGTGTATACCATGCCAAAAGAATTTCTCATTTTTCGAGTCAAACCCCTCGTCAAGCCATTTTCCGACGTCTTCATACGAATCAAAGTGCTGTTCGGCAAACGCGTGACCCATCGACGAAAACAGGTGATGGTCAGAAGGGGCCAGGTCTGGTGAATAAGCGGGATGAGGTAGCACCTCCCAATTGAGTGTGTCCAGGTAGTTTTGGACCAGTTTTGACGTGTGCAATGGGGCGTTGTCGTGGAGAAAAATCAGCTTCTATCTTTGTCCATAACCAGGCCTTTTTTCACCCAAAGCACGGAGCAGTTTCACTAGTTGTTGGTGGTAGCGGTGAGCATTGACAGTTACACCAGGTTTCAACAGCTCGTAGTAGATGACACCCTGCTAATCCCACCAAACGACAGCATCGTCTTGTGTCCAAAGCGATTTGGTCTTGGAGAAGAAGTTGCTGGTTGGCCGGGATCGACCCACGATTTTTTTCGTTTAGGATTCTCAAAGTATATCCACTTTTCATCGCAAGTCACCACAAGATGCAGGAACGACTTTCGTTTTTGTCTAGCAAGCAAGATTTCGCATGTGTTTGGCGTCGCTCCATCTGCCTATCATTCAATTCATGGGGTACCCATTTTCCAAAATTTTTGAACTTTCCCCATGGCTCATAAACGTATGGAAATGGCTTGTTGAGTAACACCTAACTGTTCGGCAAGCATTTTTTGCGATTGGGTGTCGTCCTCATCCAAAAGAGCCTGCAAATCATGGTCCTCAACTTTTCTGGGTCTATTTTCACGCTTCTTGTCACTCATGTCAAAATGGCCTTCTGTGAGGCGACGAAACCAGTCTCTGGTTTCCGATAGCGCACTGTCTCTACAAGCATTCGATGCGACTCAGCAGCAGATTTCTTCAAATTGAAGCAAAAAAGTAGAGCCTCCCGCATATGCTCTTTTTCTGGCACGAAACTAAACATGATTATACGAGGAAAAATGTATGTTGTTGAATAAATTCACTGTTGATGTTTACTAATTGATGTAAACAGATGTCGAGCTCATAAAAAAAAGTATGGACAGTCGATAATAGCACAATATGCTCACTACGCCATCTACGAGCGAATAGCGGATTTAAGCTTGTACACCTGCGTCTCTAAAATACTACTTTCGAAAATGAAGTCAAATATCTAGGCATTATCCTGGACAGAAGACTAAATTGGAATTCCCAAACGATTTTTTGGCAAAACATGGGGTCTATCACCGAAAATAGTTTTGTGGATGTACACCACCAGGGTTGGGCCAATTGTATCTTACGCTACAGTGGTATGGTGGCCAAAAATTACCAAAATATCAGCAATCCGTGAATGCAATAAACTTCTTCTATCTCTAACCGCGGTTGTGAAATCTTCTCTCACGGCTGCACTAGAGGCTCTGGGCTCCTACCGCTAAACATTCATAATCAAAAATCAGCAGCAATCAGTGCCATTCGCACGAACTTTATCCACAGTTCAACTTCGAGTGCAAGTAGACACGAAACAATTATCAAAATTATACCAAATATAGAAATATGTTCTTGTTGTTCAATGTGAATGGCGGTACAATTTATATCTAAGAACATATTTATACTACAGAGTCATTGGAAATATACCTCTATATATGGAAGTAAACCTCTATACATTATATGTGCATTACATCATATTACTATCTCGCTTTATTAAGTCAAATGTACAATAGGTTATGGTGTTGCTGAATTATAACTCAGAGAGAGAGAGAGAGAGAGAATATTGGAAATAAGAATAAAGATTATTACAATAAGTTATGTACTTTTAGTTATGTGCATAGTGTATATGCATGCATATATATATATGAAAACGTAATATTCAACACTCCCTCTCGTTTTCTTATATCTTATTTGTCGCAGAAACCATACTCTTACGTAATCATCAGGAATTTCTCTTTTGTCAACGCTTTGGTTAACGTATCAGCCAACTAGTTGGTTATTTCCACGTATGTTACGTCAATTTCTCCTTTGTTGTGCATGTCACAGGTGTAGAAATATTGAATATCTATATTCTTTGTTCTTTTTGACGGCTCAGGATTTTTAACTAAAGAGATTGCTGTCTGATTGTCACATTTTATCGGTGTAGAATGAGTTGATTATGTGTTAAATCGGCCAATAGATTTCTCAACCATATTGCTGTTTTAGTTGCTGCACAAAGGGCCACAAACTCTGCTTCTGCTGTAGTTGTAGCAGTCACGCTCTGCTTTCGTGAACACCAAGCAATCGATCCGCCATTAAGAAATGCAATCCATCCACTCGTGCTACGTCTTGTATCAATGTCGCCACCCCAAACAGAGTCACAGAAAACAGTCAATAAGCAATCTTTTGAACCAATATCAAAAGTTAATCCGCGGTTTACAGTTCCCTTAAGATATTTAAATACTCTTTTAACGCCTTGCCAGTGCATGTTACCTGGTTTTTCAACATATTGACTAATAACACCAACTATATATGCAATATCTGGCCTAGTACACACCATCAGAAACATAAGCGACCCAACTGCTTCTCTATATGGAACATTTTCTATCGTATCTTCCGCTCTTGAAAATTGTAAGCCTAGTTCAGCTGGTGTAGAGGCTGATGTACACTCAGTGTAATTAAATGTATCTAAAATTTTAGTAATGTATACGCTTTGATATATTTTAAGTTTTCTCTCCTCTTTAAGTTTCTTTATTTATATTCCTACGAAAAATTCAGCTTCTTTAAACGTAATCTCAAATTCGTCGTTCAGATCAGTCAATATACAGTGGCTCACAGCTTATTTCGTACAGTGTATATATTTTTATGTACATGGCTGTAACATCGAAACTAAAAAACTTATCAATAAGTTTTGAATGTAGATGTCTATGTATGTGTTTAGTAAACCTAATAAGAAAACGGGGAACCCCAAAAATTGTTCTTTTTGTCATGCAAGAGAGAAAAACTATTGATCAGCTGATTTTCAGCTCACATCTTATTTCGTACACAAACTTCAATGTAAGTAAGTTTCATTCTGCCGCGCAGTTACAAAGTTTTTTTGAATTGTATGAGTTTTTGGACCTTTTTAACTATTATAACAATTTTTATTATTATTATTTTAAATAGTTAAAGTGCTGTAAATTAAACATTTAGCGTTATGGGTCGTCGTACAACGATGGAACAGCGTAAACTGGTAATTAACCATTTTAGGAAAGGTCAGAGTGTGCGAAAAATTGCTGAAATGACAAATTTAAGTGCCTCAACTGTCCAATACATCATTCAACGCTTCGTTCGCGAAAATCGGTTGGAGAACAAGGGCAGAGAAGCACCTAATAAGATTTTCAACGCATCAGACGAGCGTTATATTGTACGAAAAATTAAGAAAAATCCAAAGTTATCCGCTCCGAAGTTGGCTGCAGAGGTTCAGCGTGAAATAGGAAAATCATCCAGTGCTGAAACTGTCCGACGTGTGCTGCGCAATCATGACTTGAACGGTCGAGTAGCCCGAAAGAAACCATTCATTTCAAAAATGAATATACAACGCCGACTTGACTTCGCCAAAGAGCATATTATTAAGACTCCTGCGTTCTGGAATACCGTTATTTTCGCGGATGAGTCTAAGTTTAATATTTTTGGCTCGGACGGAATGTCATATGTTTGGCGTAAAGCGAATACCGAGCTAAACAATGAGAACCTTAAGCCCACAGTGAAGCATGGTGGCGGTAGCGTGATGGTTTGGGCCTGTATGTCAGCAGCCGGAGTAGGTGAATTGGTTTTTATTGAGGAAACAATGGACAAAATGAAGTACCTCGAGATTCTGAAAAACAATTTACTTCAAAGTGCAGACAAACTGGGTTTGCGGGAAGAATTTCGGTACTACCAAGATAATGACCCAAAACATAAATCTGGGATTGTGCAATCTTGGCTTATTTGGAACTGCCCACACTTGATGTCTCCACCACCACAGTCACCTGACATGAATGTGATTGAAAATCTTTGGTCTATTTTGGACAATAAAATAAGAACACACAAGATTTCTAATAAGCAAGACCTAAAGAAGGTACTGATGGAAGAATGGAAAAAAATCACACCAGACATCACTCAAAAATTGGTGGATTCAATGCCAAATAGACTCCAGGCTGTCATTAACGCTAAGGGATGTCAACTAAATATTAAAATCAACTTACTTTGTTTTTAGTTTGAACTTAAAGAGACTGTACGAAATAAGCTGTGACATGAATTTTCCTATTTTTTTCTTATTTTATTTTTTTATAGTGTCAAACACTAAAATTTTGAAAAAGTAAATTTTGGAAAATAAAAAACAAACCTTCCTTTCTAAAATGGCATTTATATTTTGTTCAAATTTTTGCTATATTAGGAATTACGACTGCAGCAATTTTTAAACTGTCACTGTACGAAATAAGCTGGGAGCCACTGTATTTCGCATAAAATCGTAATTATTTCCACATTTTAATCCATCATCAACATACAGGGCTAAGAAAATCAAAAGATTTTTAGAATTATATATAAAGACACATTGATCAGGAAAAGTTTGTTTGAAACCATGGCTTAATAGAAATCCGACTATCTTTTTGTTCCATTGTCTGGAAGCTTGCTTCAGTCCGTACAATCCTTTTCTTAAATAGCACACACGATTATCGTCCTCAAAACCGTAAGGTTGTTCCATATATATTCTTTCCTCCCCATGTAGGAATGCATGTAGGAATGCAGTTTTAACATCGAATTGGTATATATAAATATCTTCGGATGCAGCGAGTGCTAATATTGTTCTAACTGATTCATAGCGTACAACTGGTGAAAATATTTCCTTGTAGTCGACGCCAAATTTTTGAGAACACCCTCTTACTACAAGTCGAGCTTTATATTTGTCGATGCTGCCATTTGCTTTATATTTACGCTTAAAAATCCAACGATTACTTAAAACGTGCATATCGTTTGTACGCCGTACTAAATCCCAGGTATTATTTTTCAGAAGTGAATCAATTTCCTCATTTATTGCTACCATCCATTTCTTCAAGTTTGGATCGCTCATAGCTTCTTCCAAAGTAACTGGTTCCAACTGTGCCACGTATATTTCCGCTGTTGTTGCTGTTTCTTCTTCGTTCTCGTTTGATTTAGATTTTTTACGAATGTTATATGGACTCCTTGGTATAGGTAATCTCGGATTTTTGTACTTTCTCTCAACGTTACCCACTTTCTCTTTAAAAACATCATCTCTCTCTTTTATATTGTTTGCTCCTATTACATCTGATTTCATTTCAATTACTTCATGTAACCTCTCTCGATTCTCGTTAAATAACACATCTCTTCGAATCAGCACTTGCTTTCCCACTGGATTGTATATTCTGTATGCCTTGCTCTCATCATTGTATCCAATCATCAAACATTTTATAGAATTTTTTTCCCATTTAGTTCGTTCGAACCACTTTTCATAAGGAGTTGATCCTCCGATCACATCCGACGCTGTTCTATTTTTCAAATATACAAGTATATAGGCAGCTGTCGTTCATGTAACATTGCTTTAGCACATTCTATAATCGTGCGATTTTGCCTTTCGATGAAACCATTTCGTTCAGGTGCCCTAGGAGTTGATATTTCATGCTTAATACCTTTTTCTATTAAAAAACGTCTTACACCTTCATTACAAAATTCGAGTCCACCATCTGATCTTATCATCAGATTTTCTAATACGTCTGTTTTGCTTTTGAGGAAATAAACGAAGCAATATCTCGAAAAATCATCTTTTAGCAACATAAAATAATTCGAACCACCGATAGAAGATTTCCTCATTTTTCCACACAAATCAACATGAAATGTCTCACCTGCATCCTTGGCTCTTTTTGCTCCTGATTTCTTAAAATTCTGACGATGTTGTTTACCGTATGCACACCCCTCACAAAATGGAGTCTGGTCGGATAATTTGTCTATTTTCAAATCATTTACGGTACCCTTATTACACATATCTTGTAGCGTTTTAAAATTTACATGGCCAAAACGTTCATGCCACAACATTAAGGATCCTGATATAGCGACGTTTAAATCGACAATATTCACTGGTTCCAAATTCATTTTATACAAACGGTGATCTCTTACACCATCCACAATCACTCTTCCATCTTTTTTAAAACTTACTCGATTTGCACCTTCTTCAAAAATTACACTCATACCCTTCTCAGTTGCTCTTGAAACTGATATAAAATTTTTATCAAGTTCTGGTACCAATAACACATCCTTAATAATATGAATTGAATGATGTTTATTTACGTTTGATACTTGTACCTCGATATCGCAGATTCCTTCAACTTTAAGGCTACGTCCATCACCTACTCGAACTTTACATGTGCTTTCGGAATATGGCACGTAATTTTTAAATAATTCTCTCTGAAACGACATATGATCTGTAGCACCCGAATCTGCAAACCAAATATTTTTCATTTTCTTTTGTGGTTCAATCGATTGTAATACAAATAAATATGATTTGTTTGCCAGTGATGTTGTTGGTTGTAATTCTTTCTTTAAATTTGCCTCCCTCTCAATCGCCAGGGAATGCCTCTCATTCTCCATATGTCTACTATCGAGCAAATACAGCAGTATAATTGCTCGATACAGTGTGAAGGAACATAACTCCTCCCCATCTAGTCGTAGGATTCTCCTGGATCCTATTTTTTTCATTATTGAACTTATACCATAATATTATTATAGCTAGGGTTAGTAAAGTAAGCAATAATAAGGTTACTGAGTCTGTTATTAGGTTTTTTAATTTTATCTCTTTTAGTTCTGTTAGCTTTTTTATTTCATTTATTACAATATCTTTGAAGGAGGGTTTTGTTGTAAAATTGTATATTTCTTCTCCTTCTTTTTCATTATAGAATTTCTGTATGTAAATTTCCTCATTATTTGAAAATAATTTGCCATCGATTATAATTGTACAATTTAGAAATTCAATTAGAGCATTTCCGCTTGTTATTTTGTTAGTTTCGTTTGTGTTACAATTCTGTTCTATGGATATATTTTCCATATTTTGAATTAAAATCGTTCCTTCATGTATAATATATATTTCACCTCATTTTCTGTAATTAACTTACAATTCTTTTCTAAAACACAATTTTTACTACTAATTTTAAGTTCATTTAGTGTCTTGTCTTTTCCATATATGTATGTTTTGTCTTTAATTTGTACAGTGTCCTCAATGTCCATGTCGATCTTTTTGTTATTACTATTTGTTAATGGTATTGTCCGTTTTACATTGGTCCGAATTAAATTTATCGGAAGTTTTATAGCGATTATTAAATTCTCGTTATGTTGCATAACCCACATTCTAATGAGTTTTATTTCATAAAAATTTACGTCATATTTATCTATTTCTTCTGTTAAAGTTGATGGGTGAAAGATATAGAGTCTAATATAGCGTCTATTTTGTCATTTAAAAATCTTATTTTTAAAAGTAGGTCGTGGTACAGTATTTCATTTCTCATTACATTGTCATGTTCGTTTATGTCATTGAGTTTCAACTATTTCTCTTCTGTCGTCTACTATTGTTTCTTTTAGAGTATTTATTGATTGTTGTATGACGATGTTAATTTTAATTTCATCATTCATGGCTTTTATTGTTTCATGATTATTTTCTTGATTATTGAGTAAGTGTTTCATTATTTCTTGCCTATCGGAATCGTCCATAAGACCAAACATCCAGTTATTTAATTTTCCTACGAAGTTGATGAGACCCCTTTTCTGTCTTTTAGAAACTGTTGGGATTATAGTTTTGATTTCTGTTTGAATTGTTTGGATTTCTGTTTCCAAGTGATGTCTGTTCTGTCCAGTTATTAGTTTTGCTTTTTCATGCATTTGGTCAGTAAGGTTAAGTATTCCTGATGGATTAATTTAATGTAATATTATTTTAGTTGTATTAACTACTTCGACTTGGATGAATCCCGCTTCAGTTTGTATTTGTGTTACCTTCACCACAGCTGTCGTCGGTGCTAGGCACATTATCATTAGTAGGAATATCACCTGAAAAATTTGGTTGGTCTTTTAATATTGGTTGTATGAATGTTTTGTAAATTTGATTCTCTAAACTTTGGTTGCTCCCTGTGTCTAAAATTTTTGTAATTTTTTATGAAAACTATTTGCTTGTTTTCCAAATATGATTCTCTATTATCATTTGCTTTCTGAAGTACATTAAAAAGCGATGGTAAATAAAGCGATAGTAGTATTGATTAAATAAATTGTTGTTGCACAGAGTTAGCACAAAACAATTGTTGCAATTATTAATGACAGAATCCAGTGTTCGAACAGAGTAGATTCGAATAGAATTAAGCGATCACAAAATAAAATCGTAACTATATAATAATTAGTAACTTAATATAGGTGCATATAACCCATCAAGAATAGCATGACCGTAGTACCAAAGTTGTGAGTTCGACCCTCGGAAGCACAATTTTAATATCTAAAGGACTTTTCTTTCGAATGGTTACAGTTCTTTGGGCCGCAGCAAAACTCAGAAAAAGTGTACTTTGCTCTGCATTGGAAAGATCCCGGGATAAAATCCTCAAAAGAACAAATATTTTATTTTATTCATATTACTTTTTTTCATTTAAAAAATTTATTACAGAAAATTTAAATAAATACAACATAAATTTCTTTTTACTAATGTACTGACTAATTTAAAAATATATGTTGTGTTTAATTAAATTTTATGTAAAAAATTTTTTTTTTAATGAAAAAAAGTAAATATATAAATAAAAAAAATTATTTTGTTATTTTGGATTTGATTTGAACCCGGGTTCTTTCCAATGGTGAGCTTGGGTCTAACCACTTGACTACTACGCACTTGCAAGCATTGGCTAAAAAGTTCTATTTTTCACTATTTAAATTAAAGGGTAAAAACCAACAAGTGTGATAAGGATCGATGCATATAACTTGTACTGAGGTGTTGCGAACCAAAATATGAAATTTTCACAATTTGCCTCGCGACACATTTCCCGAAATTGTGAAATACATATACTAATATTACTCATAGATGTAAAATACACAATCCATATCAACATTTCTTATAATTGTGGAATGTCAGAGCATTGTTGAGCAGAGTTGCAGTTGAGTGTCAAAAAGCTGACAAAGCACTTTTCCACACAATTCGTAGTTATGCACTTACGTAAGCACACCGACAATGTTTAGACATACCATGATAACAAAAAGACTACTTATGTGTATGAACATCAAAAGTTACTTTTCCCACACAATGGGTACATACATACACACATGAGGTGTGAATTGATTGTGGATTGTGGATTGTATGTTGGTGAGGGGTAGACCTATATCTGGATAGTTTTAGGAAAAATCGTATATAAGCTGCCAGCTTACCGAAGGCAGACTGATTTGTGAGTTGAAATTAACCAGTGAATAGTTAACACTGCGTTCCTTACGAGACCCTGCAGTATTAGTGTTTAAGGTTATAAGTTTGTAATAGTGTAGTAGTGAAAACGAAAGAAATCAAAGTAAGAGGAAGCTGGTCCAATAGGCGTACAAATAGTACGCAACATTTTGGCGAAGCTGGCAGGATACTGCGAAATATATTGTATATACAAGGTGTTTTACGTTCAACGTTTAACGCAGTGTATAATCTAATTCTGGGTGGGTGCCGTAGCTCAGTGGTTAGTGTGTTCGCCTTCTGATCTGTAGGTCGTGGGTTCAATCCCCGGCTGATGCATAACAAATTTAATATCGAAAAGATTTTTCTTTCGAATGGTACCCACCTGTCGGCAAGCAATTGGCAATTCTTCCGACAGTAACAACTTGCCATGAAAAAGCTTCTTAAAGAACTCTGTGACAAAGCTCAGAAAAAGTGATGTCACAAGTGTTCTGCCGTTCGGAACCGGCTAAAATAAGTAGGTCCCTTCTAATACTGTCCAAATTTAAGACGCACAACAGTAATGGAAGAGAAGCTCGGCCAATGAGTCCTTTGGGACTTTAAGTGCCACATATTTATTTTTATTTTTTATAATCTAATTCTACCTTTTTTTGTCAAATGGAAGATACATCCACGAATCATTAGAAAAAGAACTAGACGTGGCAATAACCGAGTCAATCAACTCCGTGAGGTTCTTGATTAAGCAACAAAGCACATATGAACAATTCCAGCTCATAAAATCAAAAGTGCAGAAACACAAATTAAGGCTCCGGAAGCACAGATCGAATTCAGGGGTTCGACGCGAAGCAGGTAGAAGTAGAGATTACTGAGGAATTGGAATTTGGAAGAAGAATTTATAGAAGAAATATTCAGAACCTTGGTTAACCCTGAGCAACTAAGTGCACTCCAAGCAAAAGAGAGGAGCTAAAAATGCGCGTTGACGAAATAGGACAGACGGTCAAAAGACTGGTCACAGTACTCACCGGTGCGGAGTATAAAGACTTAAGAACTGAACTACATCTGCTCATTTCGGGGTGCGAATTAGCGGAAAGGCCATAAAACCCGATGAGTTCGTAGCCTGTGTAAAACAGCAGCATGGTAATACTTATAACTTGGTGTTTAGTAGAATATTCGCTAATTTAGAGGAATTGTATACACTTCTACGAAATACATATTTGAAGACAGTGCACATGGTCCATCAAATACTATTCGCACGATAATTACTCCAGGAAGATATACGCATGTTTCGCGGAGGTTTGGTGATTTAAAACCCGGGCGATACAATGTATTAAGAATGTACACGGAGGAATTGGAGACCAAGCATTCCTTAATGAGCTAGAGGAATACCCCAGGATATCCTTCATATCTGGTCTGCGTGACCCATCGCTCAAAAGTCAGCAACTGGCAGAGCAGGCAGTAAATACGAGTATCCTAGTCGATGGGATCTTTCCCATCCAGTGATAGAAAACGTGGCTACATTTTTGGAGTCTCTGATGTAGATGATGTGTTCGAATTTCCGTGCAAGGAAGCAAAAAATGGATAACTTGTAGACTATGGGGCAGATACAAGTTTGATAAAATCAACAGTAATTAATAAATAAGTTAGCAAGATTGGAAATTCAAGGAAAAGTCTTAGTGGAGCACTCGGGGCATTTGTTAACACGTTAGGGTCAATAACAGTCCAACATGAGACGAGAGTTTTTGGGTGAGCGGAAACAGTATTTGAAGATTTTACCTCTCAAATCGTTGAACGAGGTCAATCGAGTACTCCACAACAGTGAGACTGTAGTACCTGGGAGAACTATGAAGGTAGTCCCCATTAAAGTGGATACAAAATTTTAAACAATTCTAGTAGAAGTGAAGTGTGACGGACAACACAGTGTATGTCTTATTAATTACATAGAACATTGTAGATATTTCACTACCTTTGACCTTGCCATCAAGTACTGATGGAAAAGCCGAACAGAAAAAAAGTGAGGCGTTAGGCACTATTAATTTAATAGAATGCCTTTCGGTTTGACAAGTGCCCCTACCACCTTCCAGTGACTGATGCGCCATGTACTCACAGGACTTCAAGGTATAGGTTGTTTTGTCTATTTGGATGATATTGTCGTCTACGGTCGGAACTTGGCACAACATGAATCTCGTTTACGAAGAGTATTTAACTTTTATGTAAACATAACTTAAAGCTAAATACACAAAAATGCCAGTTTCACGAAAAAGATATAATTTACCTAGGCCATAAATGTACTGAGGAGGGAGCACTACCAGACTCTGGTAAGGTAGAATACGATAATATTACTCCTATTACAAGAAATAAGAAAGATGTTCATGCATTTCCAGGCTTTGTAAATTATTACCGAAAATTTTTTGATGATATGGCGAATATGGCACTGCCAATTAACAAACTACTGATAAAAGACGCGAAATTTGAATGCAGAGAGAAAGCTTTTGAAGATTTAAAGCAAGCAATTTTAGCTTACCCAGATTTTTATAAACCTTCTGTGTTAAGAACAGATGCCAGTAACGAGGCTGTAGTAATTTCAGCGCCGTTCGCAGCAATTGAGCCTCTGTTACTCCACTACGTGGAAAATTTTGTGGAAGGATTTGGGTGTAAAACCTTTTAAAATACAGCTGGTGCAAGAATTGAAGCCACACAACCTACCACCACGGCAAATTTTTGGTGAATGGGCTGGCAAAGTTGGATGAAGATCCACTTTTTTATCAGAAAATTGTGTTCAGCGACGAAGCACATTTCTGGTTGAATGGATCGTGAGCAATCAAAATTGCCTTATTTGGTGTTAAGAGCAGCCAGAAGAATTGCAATAACTGCCAATGCATACTGAAAAATGCACTATTTAGTGTGGATTATGGGCCGGTGGCATCATTGGACCGGCAGGAACGTTACTGTGAATGGCGGGCGATACCTCTACCCAAAATGGAAGAGCCGGACTTTGCTGACATGTGGTTTCTACAAGACGGTGCCACATGGCACACAGCACGCGAAACAATGGCCCAATTGAAAGGCGAGTTCGGTGAACATTTACGTGAAATCATCTTTAAACATTGAATTATATAGATCGCTCTATATATTTTAGGTTTCTCTATATTTTAGGTTTTTTTGTAATAAAATCCGAAGGCTCTTAAAAAATTACCCTGTATAATCGACTGTCTTGCATTCAAAAGGGGGATCTGATCTGTCGTCTGCTGCGGTAAGACCACAAAGCTCTTCTTCCACAGTTTCGACGATATTTTCGCTTTGAGGTGAATCAGGAACAAACACATTATAATCGTTTCTATATATATATCTCTCCGACAAATATTGCACATATGCAATCCCACGAAATTTTTATTTTACAATTCCACTTATGCGTTAACAAAAAGATTTGACCGAATAGATTGGTGCAGTTGTCAGGTCGATCCATTATTTTCTATATGCTGAATATTTTGAATATTTATGATAAATTTATCAAAAATGCCGAATGTGATCTACTACATCACTTCACTTTACAGTAGGCGTGTACCAAGCTACCTAACCGTTCATTTTATATATATAAATACAGATTTAATTTGTTGTTGGATGAAAAGAATATGGAATGTAAGATTTTTTCAGAGAACATTAGTACATAAATAGTGGGTGGCATAAGTACAAAAAAATTAAATATCTAAAGAGCGATATGGTTGCTCAAAAATTTATATGAATACTTTATCAACCAATATTGTAAAGAATATTTTGACACTTAAATTAAAAAACGAGCATGAGTATCCACACGGTGTGTGGATACTCATGCGCACTGGGATATAATTAAAAACTTAATAAATAATATATAAGTAATTTAAGTATATATAAATAAATAAGTATATATAAATATACTTAGCTCAGTAGTTAGTGTGTTCGCCTTCTGATCTGTAGGTCGTGGTTCAATACCCGGCTGATGCATAACAAATTTAATATCGAAAAGATTTTTCTTTCGAACGGTACCCACCTGTCGGCAAGCAATTGGCAATTCTTCCGACAGTAACAACTTGCCATGAAAAAGCTTCTAAAAAAGAACTCTGTGATAAAACTCAGAAAAAGTGATGTCACAAGTATTCTGCCGTTCGGAACCGGCTAAAATAAGTAGGTCCATTCTAATACTGTCCAAAAATTTAAGGCGCACAACAGTAATGGAAGAGAAGCTCGGCCAATGAGCCCTTTGGGGCTTTAAGTGCCACATATTTTTTTTTTTATATATAAATATATGTATAAGTTATATAAAATTAATAAATAATATATAAGTAATATAAAAGTAATAAATAATATATAATGTATTAGAAAATAACTAGATTTAGAAATTTAGAGTAAATTTCTCCCAAACATCACCGTCGTTCCAACTCGGTGAAGGGCACAAAAGGAGAAAACCAAACCATTTGGAGACGTCGAAACTCCAAAAGCAGCAACACCAAAGATGGGAAATATAGTCACGGAGGAAGCTGTTATAACGCCAGGGGACAACGCAGCACGAAAGTAAACTCAACCAAAACAGAAGCAAAGTTCAAAGCGACCAAAGTTCAGCCAAAAAAGAAGACAGGAGATACAAATGTAAGATCAAAACCGGACGCAATTATCATTTCGGCCAGTGAAGGCATCACATATGCGGACATCGTAAGGAAGACAGTAGGCGATAGTGTGTAACGCGTGCCTTTTGTTACCCAGCTGCGGTATTCAGTCAGCCATTGTCAAAAAGAGGGCAGCGTAAAAACTCTTGTTGTAGGAGGAGGACCGAATTGCTTATTGGCAATCAATTCACCGACTCTAGAAGTGTTCAGCTCGGTAGTGAAGGAACTACCGGCTCAGTCGGCTGGTAGATCTGTCTCAGCATAAGTCTCAAACGACTGATAGTTGTGTAGAGTAGCCTGACACAGGGGTCTCCTGTATCCAGCACCCTGGCCTCACACCTAGAAGAGACCTTTTATAGCAATATATAAATGAACAACCAACGGGGTGGTGGATAGTTGCTACTCGAACGGGCCGATTGAAAATTCAGCAAGATCGTGTTAATTAGTAAGTCGGATTACGGCTTACTTGATCCAACGTCGGTTGGTTTCATTTCTTACGTTGGCAAGTTATGCTCTTTTAGTACATATGTATGTATAAAGCATCTAGGAATTATGCAGTGTAAAATTCCTATGACGCTACATTTTACATTGAGTGAAAATTCACTTGACTGTTTCTTCTTTCTCTGTCGTCATAGAGACTGACTACCAAGTATGTGTGTATGTATACACGTATTGATATTATTGTATGACGACAATAAGTAGAAGAAGAATCAAATGAATTTTTCTATGATAATACGATGATGGTACGTTGAGTTTTTAATGATCAGGGATTGGCAATTTACGGATAGCCGGACGGCCTGTAGTAGCAGGTCAGTCGGGAAATAAGTTCAAACGAATAAGCAACCCCCGACGATGAGCGGCAGGAGCAGAGGATGCGCTATAAAAGTTACCAGATCCCACGAAGTTCCTGTGACAGTGGCGAATCGACAGCGCCACTTAGAAAACTGTGTACCCCTCATCATGCATGAGAACACACGAAGGACAGGCCTCAGGGAACTGGGGTAGGGGCAGTGTTCCCCGTGGGTATACCCATTCGTCTATTTCAGCCAGCCCTCTGCACACGACGCGCTGGTAAGAAGAAAGGGAATGGACAAACAAACGAGAATAATCAACAACAACGGTAGTGGTAGTATCAACGATAGTAGTGGTGATGCCGGTGAAGAAGCAAGAGCGGTAGAGGTTAACCCGTTCCGAAGGACATCTAAAACCTCGATATCATCCATTCTGAACGCAATGCAGTCTCCAGAAGCAACGTCGCAGCGTCTTGTAGAAAGCGAGGAAGTAAATAGCACAGTCTGCGAGCGAAAACCAAACGGCATTCTGTAGGTTAGGAGGAAAAAGCCTACTTGAAATGTGGGAGGATAGTAAAAGGCTTTCAATACACCAACCGATGAGAGATGCAATAGAGAGCATCAAAGCGCTATACGAACTGTCAGCTATTGAACAAGGAGACGAAAAAGCTAAAGAGGTTATAAGAAAGAGTAGCAGCTCACAAACATCTCCATGGCTAAAACAATTAGTAGACCGAAATAGGAAGCTTAAATGCGTGGTTAGGACGACAAACTCGAAACGGAGTAATGCGAAGCAGGATAGCCAAATGAAACTGCAGCAGGGCAACGGAACTCTGGCTGCTTCGCTAAAGAGGACTGAGGAAGTGCAAGCGGACCAATGGAGAACTGTGGTTAAGAGAGCGAAAAATAGAGCTACTAGGCCGAGAAGGGCAAGACCTGACATGATAGCGATCGAGGCGAAGGGCAAGGCATCCTATGGCGATATTATCTGATTGGTGAAATCTGATGCTAAGCTCGGAGAACTAGGAAAGGCAAAAGAAAGTCCTGGAGTGCAAAGACATGGGTGAGGTTACTACCAAAGAGGATTATGGAGGCAATTAGCGCGCAGTTTGACATTAGTACTCCGATCCTGGATGTCTTAAGCATACGGAAAGCATTCAATGACAGCCTTACAGCTGTCGTAAGGCTCCCGGAAACCAAGGAAGGTAAGCTCCTTGCAGCTGACCGAGTTAAGGTAGGCTGGGTAAACTGAAGGATTCGCGAACGCATAAAATAGACCGGGTGCTTCCAATGGCTGGAGTTTGGTCATATACGACAAGTAGGCCCCTCGCAGCTGTGCAGGATACATTGCTAAGAACTGCGACAAGGACCCGGAGTGCATGTTTTGCAAAACTCAGAAGGGTAAGGATTCACGGCACGTAGCGGGAAGCGGCAAATGCCATGTCTTAAGAAGAGCAAGGAACACGAGGCAGAAATGAGTCTTCCAAATTAATCTTAACGATTGTGAAGTTGCACAGGACTTGCTTACCTAGACGGCTATAGAACAAAAAACGGAAAAGGATTGACAATGTTTATCTGTATAGCTGTTGCGCTCCATCAAGTTGGACACAGGAGCGTTACGAGACGATGCTAGATGACCTCATACTAGAAGTTTACGGTAAATCGCCTTTAGTAATCGGTGGACATTTTAACGCATGTGCCCAGCTGAACCATCACGATCAAAATGTAATGCTAACCAGATAGACACGGAAACTTTTGTGTACATACTGCACGAACGAAACTTGGGAGGCGGCTCTGCAAGCGAGCTAGCAGAACAACTAGCAGGCATTGTGTCCAAGGCATCCGATGCGGGAATGCCAAGAAGGCCCAATCGACAAGGTACGCCATGCTACTGGTGCAACGAAGATCGCGCAACTAAGGAAAAATTGCCTGCGAGCATGGCGTAAGATGCAAAGGACCCGGGGCAGAGCATGCCATGAAATGGTACTAACGCAGTTTAGGGAGGTAAGGAAAGAACTGCAACATGTGATCAAAAAGAGCAAAGTAGATAGCTTCAAGCAATGTATGACAAGGTGCTTCAATTACCAATACCGAGGGAATCAAAACTTTTTGGGTTTTGCAGATGACATCGCCATTGCGACAGTGGTCAAGGACTATAGAACGTTGAGTGCATGACGAAGAAAGTAATTTCGCAGGTCATGAGCTGGCTGGGGGTATCAGGAAGCAAACTAGCGGAGCATGATACATGCTCAACTCCAATAGAGGTAGATAAAACGAAAGTACAAGAGGAGGAACGACTAGTCTCACTAACAAGGTGGTGAAATCGATGGCTCCACTAAAGGTTAAATCGAGGATTTGGTAAGGTAAACTACCATTTGATCCAGTTCTCAACGAGACATGGCGGTTTCAGAAAGTACCTGCATAGATTTGGATACGATGATAGCCACTTTTGTCCAATGTGCATCAATATAGAGGAGGATGTGGAGCATGTTAATTTATACTGCCCATGATTTCCAAAAGGTGGTAGATTACCAAACGCAAATGTCATAGTGGCGCACATGCTAGGGTCATTAAACAATTGGCAAGTAGTCGTCGCGAATGTTACCTCAGTACAACAAGAACTCAGATGGATTGAACGAGCGAGAAGAGATACATTGACCATAAATGTAAATTGACGATGATGTAACGCTATCCAGCCGTGCGAAGTAATACATTAGAGCAATTCCGCAATTGGAGCAGTTCCGAGTTAAGGGTTTAGCACATAGGCGTACGGTGGCAAGTCCGTTAACATCCATCGAGATTTAAATGTACCCACAATTTCTGAGGAAGTTGCAATGTCCTGCAGAAGCTACATTCAAAAATTACACAATCATCCGAATCCCCTTGCTAGGCAATTGTTGCTGAGCACGACGATGCCCCGATTAAAAAGAAAAGACATACTGAATATGCTGTGAAATTGCTGTACCTCGCGACTCAACAAATTGTGATGGAACGTTGGGAATATCACATAATTTTAGTTAGTTCGTAAGATTTGATTACTTATTGTTAGCTTCTAAGTAATTTAGAAAGATCCAATAAAAAAAAGCTTGTTAGAAAAAAAAAAAAAAAGTCCAGCATTATGCGACAGCATAGCCTTTCCAAGGGCGCGGTATAAAAGCTAGCATGACCCAAAGATGAATCTGTGACAGAGGCGAATCGGCACCGCCTGTTAAATCAAAGTGTCCCCCTACTTTGCGCAGTCATTGTAGGAAATATAAACCCAGGAAACGTCTGCCTCCAGGTTAGGAGCGGCTGCGGACTACAAACCCAAGTGTCTGATCCAGAGTGGGTGGCTGCTTGGTCAGCGCCTTTCCCCGGAGTAGGGGCGGCTGCGACAAAAGCCTGACAGTAGGTATAAACTGAATTAAGACTGAGCCCAGTAAGGTCTTAATTACGGCATACTAGAAGCAATGTCTATGACACAGAGGTTCTGGGCTGACGATTATGGTTTTCTGTTACCTCAGTATACAAGAGGGAAGTCTTGTAGAAATGGCTCTCAGGCTAATGCTATAATCGCCTTCCGTCCCGTTAAAACTTTGGCAGGTCTTGAAGTACGCTAGAAGTTCGTCACCATTAAGTTGGTGGTGTAGACGCAGATGTCACATTCCTGGTTTGCGCTGATCGGGCTCTGTACACACAGGTCCCCATAACGGCCCTGTGTCAATCTTTCCATTTCCTCACTGCATTGCATAGATAACCATGGGATCAATGAGCGACTACACAAACGAACCGAGATAACAGCTGGGACCCGATTGAAATGAATAATGAACAAATAAAACAAACGGAGACAGCACAACAGAAGACCTATTCAAAAGAAGTGGTAAAGTTCCCCGCTCCGCAATCAGGACGGCTACCAATAAAACCAAACAGAATGGTAAATCAGCAAATGAAGTGAAGACACCACCACCAAAGCGTACCCCAGTGCAGATTTCGGCCTGGATGGATACTAAGTGCCAAACTTAGGAAGTGACACCTACGGTTGATAAGACAACCAGGAAGGAAGCAGTGATAGCAGCAGAACACGCTGCGGCACAGAAGCAAGTGCAACCAAACCAGATGCAGAAGTGGACGAACGTGTAGTCCAAGAAGAAAACAAAAGATAAAAGGATAAGATCGAAACCAGTCGCTATTGTTATTTTAGCAACCGAAGGTACTTCATACGCAGATATTCCGAGGAAAATCAAGAGCGATGATGCATTGAACACGCTAGGTGATAGCATCACATCAGTGCGTAGGACAGAAAAAAAATGAGCTGTTATTGCAGCTGAAGTGTGCACCGGAACGGAGTACGGCTGAATTCCAAATGGATGTGGTGGGAGTGCTAGGTGGGACAGCTAAAGTCACAGCAAAGACACACTGTACAACTATACAGTTGAGAGGCCTGGAGGAGATAACATCCCCAAAAGAGGTTTGTGATGCATTACAGGATCAATATGGCATCCGCCGTCTGGATGTATCAGCGATCCGTAACATACGGGTACGGCAACAAGGCACACAAACAGCCTATGTTAGTTTACCATTGGTAGACGCGGCAAAGGTGTTGAAAATGCAGAGGATACGCAAAGGTTGGGTTTCTTGCCGTGTACGCGACTGTGTTTCACCCACACGATGCTTTAAGTGCTGGGGTTACAACCACTTGGCGCAGAATTGTAAAGAGGACTCGATAGGCGAAACCTATGCAGCAAATTCGGTTAGGAAGGCCACCAGGCTAAAAATTGAAAGAATGCACACAAAAGCGTTCTCTGTGGAGGTAAACATGCTGCTCGAAGTGCAGCTGTCCTGCACACCGTAGCATAGGATCTCCTGCAGAAACTATTACCGAGCAACATCTTGGTCTGTTGTGCGAGCAACATCACAATGTAAATGGCTGTGAATGGATAACAGACAACAAAGCGGCAATATGGAGTACTCATGGTAAAGCGTACCAGAGTGTAGCCTCCACAGGTCACACAGGTTTCACATGGGTGAAACAAGACACCCGATGATAATAACTGGTGATTTCAATGCCTGGTCAACAGCATGGGGCAGCAGAAGTACAAACCGGTTTGCTACACTCGACGATGAACTGCTAAATGCTGGACAGCATACCTTCGAGACGAGCAACGGGTGGCCAGCCATAGACCTGACTTTCGCTCACAGTACGATTGCGAGTCACATATATACATATATATATATATATATATATATATATATATATATATATATATATATACATATATATATATATATATATATATATATATATATATATATATATATATATATATACATATATACACTTAGCAGAAAAAGTCTGCGTACAACCCAAAATGTAACATCAGAACGCTCGAAAGTACATTTTGTATGTAAAATTTGTGGTTCCAATTACATTTTCGACTTGATTATAAGTCTTCTGAACAACCCCCTAGCATAAATTATTATAAATCTGGTGACACTATATTTATCGATCAATTTATATTTATAAATAAGTTAGCAGCACAGAAAAAGGAGATTCCCCGCATGATAGTTGGATATAAAAGTTATATGAGAGCTTTTTACGTATTAATTTTCACACACGTTATTGATTTAAAAGGATTTGCAGTTATTTAATCGCTTTTCACATCTAATATAATCAATACAGCTGAAAAGAAAAGAAATAAACCTGCGGAAAGGGAAATTATTGTCAAACTGTTTAAAGAAGGGAAAACGTATTGCAAAATTGGTCGAACTGTTGGAAGAACACATTCTTCCATTCAAAGAGTGGTAAAAAATTTCCAATCCACTGGTGTTTTTGTTTCTCACCCACGATCTGGACGTCCCTCAATACTAACAAGTCGAGAAATCCGCAACGTTTTACAGTACGTCCAGCAAAATCCAGGTTTTTCAGCACTCAAAATTGCTCAGAACATAAAAGAAAAGTTTAAAAAGGTTATCTGCGCTGATACAATCCGAAAAATCTTAAAATAATCTGGTTATCATGGTCGAATAGCACGTAGAAAGCCGTACATATCATTGATTAATAGACAAACTCGCATTGTTTTCGCCAAGGAGCACTTAAACAAGCCCTGAGAGTTTTGGGAAAAGGTCATTTTTTCAGAAGATAGATTGTATGGAGAAAAAAAGGTATAGCACTCGATAAGAAGAATTTGGTACCTGATCTAAATCTAAATCACCTGATCTAAATAGAGCATTTATGTCATTTACTCGAACGCAAAATCCGCCAGTACCAAATTACATCGAAGACGATGCTGAAAGAGGTGTTGCGCGAGGAATGGAACCAAATATCCTCAACAGAAACTGCCAAGCTAGTTGATTCAATGCCAAAACGCTTAGCAGAAGTTTTAAAAAGAAAAGGCTATCCAACAAGCTTTTAATTTTTGTGAAAAAATATAAAAAAATATATTTTTGTTAATTTTTTGTCCCTTGTACGCAGACTTTTTCTATTGAATTATTTAGTCATGTTTCTGTTTTTCTTTTTTTTCTTTTAATTGCTAAGAAATTAATTTCCTGAATCTTTATAAAAATGAAGACTGAACGTTATTCAATGAATAAAAAACATATTACACTTTATAAAACTTGTATTAAGATCTTTTCTTCAACGAAGTATTATTTTTTACGCAGACTTTTTCTGCTGAGTGTATAAATATATATATATATATATATATATATATATATATATATATATATATATATATATATATATATATATATATATATATATATATATATATATATATATATATATATATATATATATATATATATATATTTGTAGAGGTGTATTTTAACCCTGGAAGGGGTTATTTTTTATCTTCTAATGTTCGTAGATTCGACGAAGTCTGTTTTAAAACTTTAATTAAAAAAAAGAATAAAATAAAAGAAATCATTAACTTCATTTATTTAATTTCTTGGCTTGAAGTAACCAAAACTTTACATTTCTTTTATTGAAAATATATTGAGGGAAAATGTTCAATTATCAATTTTTGCATGAGATCATTTTAAACATTAATAAAAAATATTTAAAAGCAAGTAACCAATAATTAACTTTATTTTATACAAGAGGCACAAAGCTCAAGTTTGTATTCCTCACAAACGTAATTTCTCGCATTTTTCGCACCATAACTTAGTCATACGGCGTTTTGGGTATAGGCAAGATCCATAAATTGTTGGTTCTTCGTCATCATTTCTATTATTGCCCTTAACACTATCTGCCGTTTGTCGTTGCCGTTGTCTTCTTTTGGCTTAATTGCATATTTAATCTTTTGCTCAGCCACGGATCGGCTTACAAGTATTGCGGGAAGCTGCTTCACATAATCTCTACGACTTAATAATTTCGTGACTAATTATGAGTGACATATTATGGCGTAAATCTGATAACTGGTTAAAAATGCTATGTTCAAAATTCCAAAGCACATGGGCGAACGAACAATACAATAATAATATAATATACATAATAACATGTATACACTTACCTTTTTGTTATTGATGGGTCTTCCATAGATTTTTACTTTGTTTATTTAATATGAATTTATAAACGAGCAAAAAGATATTTATTATTATTATTTGTTTTACAGTATCGATTCCCTTTGTTTCTTCTTTTTCCTTTCTACACAGATAAAATGAAAATCATGCCGGTTATAGGTACGATTGTAGAATACCATAATTCTAGAGATAAATCTGAACCAAAATGCCAATAAAGCTGAATTCTAAAATAACCTCGAGCTCTTAATAGCCTAGACAGACGGCAGCCTAATTCCGGATTACCGAGTTAATTCGAATTAACGCGGGCATTATCTGCAGCTAATCCGCATTAACTCTATGAGTTATTTCTCATAATAAAAGAGGATTAGGGCAATTTGCGATGGCAACACTTTTACAAAATATTAGGTGTGTTCGCTAACAAAAAACTTTCAACAATTGTTAACAGTTTTCAACATGAAAAGCGTTGGCGAACAAATAAATCCAGCTGTCAATTACGAACTACGAATGTCAATTTACAAGTTTCTGATAGTTTTCAGTTCACTTACTTCTGTATATTTTCGCATATCGAGAGTGACAGATGACAGAAATTGATAGTGATAGTAATGTTAGTGAGCAGACCTAATAAAACAGCAATCAGCCGTTTAGTTAATCCGCAATACTGCCGTCTGTCAGGTTAATATTTTATTCGAATTAAGTGCGTCGGTAATCCGGATTAACCCTGCCCTCTGTCTAGGCCAAACATAATCCAACATAAACATAATCCACATATTCAAAATAAGTACGCTATTCATTTGAATCATATCAACCAAAAAAAAAACCAAAACAAGGGTTCTGTAGTGCACATCCTTGGAGGAGATCTAATTACTAAGCCAAATTTTGATACTTCCATAAGAATAAAGTAGTATTACACTGATCAAACAACATGAGGTCTGGCGTTATCATTGTGAAAAATACACCATGATAGGCCGGACCTTATGCCTGGCTTCATCAGTGAAAAACTACATTGATAGCCAGAAAGAGTAAGTGTTATAGCACCCGCCGTATCTCCTTCTAAATACTATTTATTTAGATATATGCAGTTAGCCGTTTGGTTTGAAAATTGGTCTTCAACGAAGAGTACTTGTTGAGATACAAGTCCGTAAAATTGTCTAAAAGATGGAAAAAAGTTGTACCTTCCTATGAAGCGTACTGTAATTATTATGTTGTATTATGTAACATACACATACATATGTTTAATAGAAGTATATTTTTGACCAAAATGCTATAAAAGTTAGTTTAACACTCTAATTATGTTCTTTTTTCAAAATATTTATTTACAAAATATAATGTACTTTTTTGAATTTTTGAGAGGATCATAATTTATTTTAGACATGTGGTTTCATCAGCATTTTACTCAAACTATTTCCAGAATTATATGTTGTATATTTTACAACTTTTACTTCCCGACTAATTTAACCCGCTCTAACGTAGTCACGTGGTAAAAAATTTTAAATTCATCGAAGTCGAAAGGTCGGAAAAGAAAATGAATGAAAATAAATGAGCATTCACACACATATTGCATATTATATATGTTTTTTAATGTTTATTTATTCATGGAATTTATTTTTAATATTATCCAAAGTCGCGTGATTTTATTTGTTTGCATAATTAAAACTCGTATTTATGAAAGTATGTTGAATATTGTTATAAATCAGTTATATATCAGGGATGGGCACATTTTCGACTCGTAAAACAGTCAAAGAGCCAGCGAGTGCTATGTAAGAGGTTAATCTGTTCTCAGGGGTCAGGGAAGTAAGAAATATATTAAAGGTATAATACATTCCCACTTCCATGATCTTCATCGCACGAAACTTGCGAAAACACTAAAGATCAGAAAAGAAACACACCATCTCTCAAGCAAGAACAATAATTCTCAAACAGTCTTGCCGTAGTATAGAAAGAAAGTAATACAATTTTCTGCAGAAATTATGGAAAACTTACTAAGCGTAGTACCTTAAATGTCTTTTACATATATTGTAAAAGTAGTAGTAGTAGGAGCAATAGTAGTAGAAGTAAGTAGTATTGCACATTTTTTATACAATCGCTTGATAACGAAACTCTAGCTTCAGAGTTGCCGCATCTCAAATATTTTATTTTACACGGACATAATATCACGATTATTAAAAGCAGTGAAATTCGTTTAAGTTCAAATAAAGTTTTATATTGTTTCAGCAATGATAAAATTCAAATGTGTTATGATTATTATATATGGGATTATATACGGATATATTATTATTATGTATGCATACATATGCGTGAATATATAAACATATATATATATATAATGCATATAAATATATATGAGATATATATATATATACCTGAATGTACGTATATACGCAGTAGGTATACAAATATAATTCATTAGATATCAAAAAATATGTATGTAAAAAATTTGCATTGAATTGAGTGAAAACGTAAAAATGATCTTTTCACTAAGAGATTAAATTAAAAATTTTGAAAGATCTTAATTACTGTAACGATTCAGTAAAACACATAGCAAAATAGAATAAATAGAATAAATTAATAATGATGGCAGCTCTACTGCATAGCTTGATAACGGTGCTAACAAGCTATGTTCAGACAAATGTGCAAGGAAATTTTAGTAGTGTTCAAAAAATGTATTCCATACGGTAAAATTCTAATTTCACATTTTTTAAAATTTGCATTGGTTTTAACACATTGTAACAATGTCGTCAGAGTGTGAAACAAGTGAAAACGTTCTAAAAATAAAGTCGGGAAGTTTCAATTGTGAGTGGAGTGTTAAATATTTGTGTCAGCATAGTGGATTCTCAATGTCTACTTTGCAAAAAACTTATACTTTGTAAAGCATTTAATAAAATTTCGGCTATAAATTACAAATCTGTAATGCGAATTGTCGCAGAAATGTTATAGAGCTAAATATAGACTTTATTTTTAGCAATAAACAAAATAAAATGAATAAAAACGATTTGTAAAATCAGAGTTTATTTAGTTTATTTTTTATATTAATATTTATATTTATTTAGTTTATTTTTTATATTGAGGTATATATTTAATATTCTAAGAACATTAGTGAAGTATAAATGTAAATTAATTTACCACATTGTTTGTATTTTACCCACTGTGTAGCCACACATGTATATGGCCTCATGCTCTCTCAATCTCATTCTCACGTTTGTGTTAGAGTTGTAAAACGGAGTATGATTTTGTATTGCGCTCTTCGTCCGTTCTTCGCTCTACATGCTGGCTCTTGGTTGCTCCCCTCACCTAGCACTCAAATGTGCTAAGCTGGCTCGTAAGTGCAAAAAGCTCCTGGGAGCTACTGTGCCCATCATTGTTATATATGATAAAAAAACAAGTTGAGTTGAATACGCTATCTCAGTCTTCGTCTTTTATTGCAAATTTTCGCGTTCGCGTTCATAAAATATTTAGTTGTTTTTGTTGAATTTTGTTGGGTGCTAGGCAAAGAGGAAGACGAACGCATAAACATAATGACGGTGAAGAAAGACGCGTGGACATAATTGACGACGAACAACGACGGCGAATAAAGACGTATAACCACAATTGAAGGCGCTATGGTTATCACAACCTCCCTCAATTAATCCAAAATATAAAAACAAAAAATAAAATACATTAACTGCCAGCTGTGGGTGCCGAAGCTCAGTGGTTAGTGTGTTGGCCTTCCGATCTGTAGGTCGTGGGTTCCATCTCCGGCTGAAGCATAACAAATTTAATATCGAAACCATTTTTCTTTCGAACGGTTCCCACCTGTCGGCAAGCAATTGGCAAACGGTAAATCTCGCACAATGCGTCAAATATGTTTACGTGTCTTTCTTCGCCATCAACCGTGTTTACAGGTCTAGGCACGAACTAGGATGTGGATTTGTTATCAGGAAGAGACTGCAGTCTCACAGGCTGGCAATAATTCAGATTAAAGCAAAATTGTTTAACATGTGCCCACGCCCCGACGGATGGGAAGGACGATGCAACCAAAGAGAGCTTCTTTCAGCGCCTCGAAGAAGCGTATGACCGGTGCCCCGCCTCGTTCTTGGCGATTTTAATTCCAGGGTGGGCAAGGAAAATACCTTTGGTGAAACTGTCGGAAATTTCAGCCTCCACCAGAACACTTCCGATGATCGAATTAGGCTGAACTTCGCCGCGGCTTCTACCGGTATATGAGGAATGAGTGGGACGATCAGGAGTATCCCGACACTACCGCAGAGAAAGTGCTCGCGTGCAGGTACTTTATTAATTGTAAATAAACATTAAGATCGTTACAATAGTTGCTATCTATTAATAATCAAGCGATTGCGAAGGCTTGCGCATGTTAGCCGACTGTAAGATTTTGTATTTTTAGCATCTTTCCTTCGAATACCCTCAAATGCAACCCTATTTACGATTTAACGGTGATATATTGAAAAATAACGGATTTACAATGAAATTAAGCAACTTCTAATATAATAATTCTTAATACTAGTACTTGGTCTTTCCATCGGAGGTTAGGTTCGCATCTTCTGCGTCGTCCACCACCGGGTTCCGAACACCTTATTGGCTGGAGCGTGTTCTTCGATTCGTTCATCATATTGTACCTGATTCGATACTCACTACCAACGCAAATAGGTCCTCTTTCGAGGACCTCTCGAAAACTCGAGCATTCTCTCATCTGAGGTGGGAATTGTCCACGCTTCGGCGCCATATGTAAGGACAGACATGATGAGAGACCTGTAGAGTGTGGATTTCGTTTCTCGAGAGAGGGCTCGACTTCCCAATTGCTTACTCAGCCCAAAGTAGCACCTGTTATCAAGAGTGATCTTTCGCAATATCTTCAGGCTGGTGTCATTACTAGTGTTAATGCTGGTTCTAAGTCATTCACTACTTCAAAAGCATATCATCCATAGTGACCTGCTCTCCAAAACGCCGGGACTCTTTGTTTGTTGACACTAAGTACTTCGTGTTGTCCCCGTTCACCGTAAGATCAATTCGACGCGACTCTTTTCACACAACACACTTTTGTCGAAGATGGTGCCATTTTGTCGTAGATCAGCCGCTCGTATTATTTTCTCCATAATAATATTGAAGAAGTCGCTTGACAACGAATCTGAAATCTTTTTCGGTATTAAACGGTATTTCACTGCACCATGGGAGTTATGCAGTGTCGTTCTGCATTTCGGTATTTCGCGAGAATACCGACTTCAGACATTGTTGCGTAGAGCTAATCCCTTACCGGACTGTCGAAAGCGGCTTTATAATCAACAAATAGATTTTGTGTACCGATCTGTTTTTTTGGGTCTTCCCCAGCATTCAAAGCAGTGTGAAAATCAGGTTGATGTTAGATTTACCAGGTCTGAAGCTACACCGATATAGTCGTCAGGTTGTTAATCATAGGCTTGAATCTTTCTTATAGTGCACTCGATAGGACCTTGTATGCGATGCTAAAAAGACTTATTCCATAGTAATTGGCGGAGATTGTGGGGTTTCATTTCTTATATACGGGACAGAGAACACGAAGCCTTCAATCATCAGGTATGCTTTCCTTCGATGATATTTTGCTTATGAGCTATTGCTTGCTGGAGAACAGCTCCTTGTCTCCGGTGCTAAACAACTCGACAGGCAGACCATCAGCACCTGCAGCCTTTTGTTTTGCAGTTCATAACTATCCTTTCTGACCTCTTTTACAATAATTTCTCAAGCTTTTTACAAGATTAAGATTAACTATGTTAGCTCATTGTAATTTTTTTTAAATAATGTGTTTGCCGTGTGTTTGCATATGACGATGACTACGCTCTTTGATTCTTTGTCGTTTACTTCGTGTACGACATCAGGTTCTGATTTTTTTTTGTTGCTTTATCTTATGAAGTCGTAGCTTCCACATGCCAGAAACAATTACAACAAACAAATATGACTCTAAAGAATTTCGTCACTTGTTAAATTATTTTATTTGTTGCAATTTTGTTAAAATGTTGTTGAATCTTTTGAATTTCTATTGTATGTAAGCACTTATACAATGCGAGATACAGATTACTAAAACCATTTATTGGAAAAATAATGGATTACTTTTTACTACACATGATATATATATATTTTTTAAGTAGCCGTTGTCAACTAATTAGTAACGGCTACTTAAAAAAAAAAATATTTTGTATTTTGTAAATTAAAGCTATTTTTGTATTGCCAATAAGCATTATAACATGTATATTCACTCAATAACACAAAAAGAAATCAAATAAGTTAAACAATTCAAGAATTAAAGAGAAATTAAAAGTTTTTTCTAAATACTTCTAATTAGAAACGAAGCTTGGTCGCTAATATTCCGTGGAATAACCTTTTTGTTTGATGACAACTTTACATCGGCGCTGCATAAACTTGATTAAATTTCGACTGGAATTGATTCCCAAGCCTTTTTAGCTTCTTCGAAAAGATGATCCAAATTCGTTATATTTTTACCCCTAATTTGCTTTTTCCGTAAATGTTCTATGGGATTTAAGTCTGCTCTCGTGACGGCCATTCTAAAAGACGGATTGAATTGTCCTCAAAGAAATTTAGTTAATTTAGCCGTATGTTTTGGGTCGTTATCTTGCTGGAATCTCCAAATAACGGGCATATTTTCTTCGGCCCATGGCAGCATAACATTTTGAAGAATCTCAACATATTTTTCTTTCAATAAAGTATCGTCAATTTGACAAAGTGGACCAACGCCATTCCAGGAGAAGCATCCCCATACATTTATGGAGCCTGCGCCATGCTTAACGATCGGCGACTCATATTTTGAGTCAAATTCAGCATTTTTTGCGAGTTTTACATACATTCTACCATCTGGACCTATGCGATTAATTTTAGTTCCATCACTCCAGACTATACATTTCCATTGGTGTTCAGTCCAAGCTGCGTGTTCTTCAGCGAATTCCAAACGGCGTTTTCATTGGTTAGACGTCACCAAAGGTTTCTTGCTTCGATTCTTCCATGAAGGCCAGATTCAGCTAAACGACGTGCAACAGTAAGTTTTGATATGGAGACTCCGTAGTACGAATGGATCTCCCGTTTAATAGCTGCAGAACTTTTTCTTGGGTCCATTTGTGATATTTATTTTATTTTCTTGTCGATGAAATTCGATGTTTCGCGAGATACCTTCTTGCGTGGAACGTTCATATGAATCTTATATTTTCGGAAATGGCTAATATCATTAAAAACCATATCTTTCGAACATTTCAATTGATTTACAATTTCCTGATATGAAAATCCTGCGGCCTGAAGCTCAATTATTGCTTTTCTAAGGTATGTAGTACAACTCTTCGCTTTACCCATATTTACTATCTTATGGACACTCAAATTTTATTCAAAACACTCTTCATTCTTTTAAATATTTAATTTTTTCACAATTATAAAAAATTCTTGTAGTTTAAATGTAACCACATTCAACGTTTTGAATTAGGTGTCTCAAAAAAAAAAAAAATTAAGAGGTTAGAAAAAACTTTTAATTTCTCTTTAATACTTGAATTGTTTAACTTATTTCGTTTCTTTTTCCGTAATTGAATACATATATATGTTATTAAAATTCTTATTGGCAATAAAAAAAATAGCTTTAATATATATATATATATATATATATGTATATATATATATATATGTATATGTATGTATAAATATATGTATATAGATATACACACACACACACACACACACACACACACACACACATATATATATATATATATATACAGTATGTCAAGAATGAGTTTACACATTGAAAAAAATTCAAATTTTCAACTTTCTTAGCCAAAAACATTAACTTTTATTTCCATATACACATTTTTTTTATTAGTTGCAGATATTTACAGTATTTATAAACGATTCATGAAAAAAAATTGTAAGTTCACCGCAAAAGAAAAGAAAAATACAACAAATAGAAATTTTACTCAATTTTACAAGTGTCAAGAAACTCTTTTCACAAACGATACAAGGTTTTTTTTTTATAATATTTATTAGTTAAAATTTGGTCAAGTAAAAAATTTAGTATTTAGTATGGCCACCTTTAGCATCTATCAGGGATTGTAGCCGTTTATTCATCAAATAAACCAAATTTTTTAGGCCATTTTTTAATTTCGATTTTCTAAAGCTGTTAATGAGTGTAAACTCATTCTTGACATACTGTATATATATATACATATACATATATATACATATATATATTTATATATATGTATATATATATATGTGGCAACCCCCACAAGAAAATCATTTTTACATCATTGCCGACTACTGTGGCAACTCCCGCATCGCCTCAGTGCACCTACTGCATGATAGCAGAAATAACTTTCACACATTCATTCCGATCTTGTACTCTACGAATAAAAGCAAAAACTAACTTCTAAAGTGGTGACCCCGGAAGTATAAAATTGAGGTTAGCTCATTCGTAAAAGTGAAAAACTCCACGTGCATTTGTCGGCGCTAAAAAGCAATTTCTTAGGTTGTGGAATAATCTTTTAACCCACAAAAATTGCAAAGATGCTTGGGCCGGAGGACAATGGCACAACACCTCCACAACAACCACCAAATGCACAGCTTATCGGAAATGATGTTCATGTGGATTCTGCTGTGGTTCCAAGAATAAATCCACCGAGCATGGCCGCCACGAACATCGAATCATATTTTATGTCGCTCGAGTTTTGGTTCGCTGCGTCGGGAGTAACTCAAGACATCAGGAAATACAACCTCGTGATGGCGCAAGTGCCACCAAATAAATTGACAGAGCTGCGCGCAATCATTGAAGCCACCCCTCAACAGAACAGGTATGGGTACATCAAAACCAAACTAACCTCACATTTCGCCGACAGTCAGCAAAGGCGCCTGCAGCGTGTTTTATCTGACATGCCACTAGGAGATATGAAGCCTAGTCAGCTCTTCAATGAAATGCGTCGAGTTGCTGGTAGTTCACTATGTGAAACAGTTCTAGTTGATTTGTGGGCATCACGATTACCACCTCACGCGCAGGCTGCAGTGATAGCTGCAAAAGGGGACCCGGTGGGTAAAGTTGTAATCGCAGATGCCATAGTAGAGTCGATGGGCCTACGTGGTATAAATAAAGTAGAGCAATCTTCCGCCGTCTCACCCTCATCGAACCAGTTTAACACAGATTCTGAGGTTACCCTGCAAGCACTCCAACGACAGATGGCGCAACTCTCAAAGCGACTTGAGGCGATACAGACGAAAAAAAGGAGTTCACGAAGCCACTCACGTTCATACAGCCGTAATCGTTCACCTGAACCTCGGACAACCAGTAACTCAGCAAATAGGAGTTGCTGGTATCATCGTACTTTTGGCGACAACGCGCGTAGATGCAAAACCCCCTGCAGTTACGCCAACGCAAATTCACTGAATTGATGTTACTTGACTCAAGCTGCACCGAGTACGGGCAAACATCTTGATGCAGCAATTTTTCGCCTTCAGGTATCAGACATCACAAACAATTTAAAATTTTTAATTGACACCGGCGCAGACGTGTCTGTTATACCAAAAGGCTCACGTTCAGTCAAGTATCAACCTTCTTCCATGAAATTGTTTGCCGCTAATGGAACTCCTATCAACGTTTACGGAGAAGTGCTCTTAAAAGTTAACCTGGGACTAAGGCGCGAGTTTTTGTGGACGTTTTTGATCGCTGATGTTACATCGGGTATAATTGGTGCAGATTTCACCAGTCACTTTGGTTTACTCATTGATTTAAAACGAAGTCGCCTGATCGATAATAATACTTCATTAGAAACTACTGGACATATGGTCGCCGCCAAACACCTTTCCGTCAAGTCATTCGATACATCTTCGTCGTACGCTGAATTATTAAACGAATTCCCAGCAGTAACACGCTTCGCCCAGCCCGGCACTACCATAGAAACATCCGTGGTACACTATATCGACACGCACGGCCCACCCGTTTTCGCTCGCCCTAGACGCCTATCTCCTGATAAGCTAGCAGCTGCGCGGGCCGAATTCGAAAGCTTGATGAAGCTTGGAATTTGCAGACCCTCACGAAGCAGTTGGGCCAGTCCGCTGCATATGGTTAAAAAGGCAGATGGCACCTGGCGCCCATGTGGCGACTATCGGGCATTGAATGCTATCACGACACCGGACAGATACCCAATACCTTACCTACAGGATTTTACAAGCAATTTGCAAGGCAAGACAATTTTTTCAAAAGTCGACCTGCAGAAGGCGTTTCATCAGGTACATTGCCACGCCCTTTGGCTTATTTGAATTTGCATATATGACGTTTGGACTGCGAAATGCAGCTCAAACCTTTCAAAGGCTAATTCACGAGGTCGTACGTGGTCTGGATTTTGTCTTCCCATACATGGACGACATCTGCATCGCTTCATCAAGTCCAAGAGAGCACGAACTACACCTCCGCCAACTTTTTGAAAGACTTACGAAGTACAATTTAACTATCAACGTAGCGAAGTCTGAATTCGGCCGAAGCGAGATAATCTTTCTCGGCCACATGATATCCTCGAAAGGGATTCGACCGCATCCACAGCGCGTAGAGGCCATACGCAATTTCAAAAGGCCTTCCACCGTTAAAGAATTGAAGAGTTTCTTGGCGATGATAAACTTTTATAGACGGTTTATACCTCATGCAATCGAAGCACAGGCACCGCTGTTAGAGATGTGCCCTGGAAACGTCAAAAACGACCGATCACTACTCAACTGGTCTGCTGAGACATCAGCAGCTTTTGCGAAGTGCAAACAACAACTAGCGAACTCAACTTTGCTCGCGCACCCATCGAAAGAAGCGGAGCTATCCCTTTGGGTGGATGCTTCCAATATTGCGGCCGGCGCCGTTCTTCATCAGGTGGTAGAAGGTGCGCTTGAACCGTTGGGGTTCTTCTCAAAAAAGTTTGATAAGTCGCAACTGCGTTATAGCACCTACGACCCTGAGCTAACAGCGATATATTTAGCAGTTCGACAATTTAAATTTATGCTAGAAGGCCGGCTCTGTCATATCTATACGGACCACAAGCCGCTTACGTACGCCTTCAGACAAAATTTAGACAAGGCTTCGAATCGATAAGCACGCCAGTTGGATTTCATCTCGCAACTTACTACAGACATCCGTCATGTAAACGGTAAAGAAAACGTTACAGCAGATTTACTCTCTCGTATTTCATCCTTGCAAATGGCACACGTTGATTTTAAAACACGGGCGATTGATCAGAAAGTAGACGAAGAATTGCAACAATTACTGCAAAAAGGTAACGCAAATTGTTCTCTTAAATTAAAACTCTTTACAATTCCAGGCAGCTCAGAACAGTTGTACTGTGACGTTTCGACAAACTGCATTCGGCCATTTGTTACCAAGAGGTACAGACGTTTGGTTTTAGAGTCTACGCATAACCTGTGCCACCCAGGCCCACGTGCTACAGCCAAATTGATGACGCAAAGATTCGTTTGGCCTGGCATACAGAAAGACTGCAGAGCTTTTACCAAGGCGTGCGTTCAATGTCAACGGTCAAAAGTGAACCGCCACACATTTTCTCAACTGCAGCGTTACATGCCGCCGGACAAACGATTTTCCCATATTAACGTCGATATAGTGGGCCCATTCTCTCTCAACAATGGACAACGTTACAGTCTCACGTTGGTCGACAGATTCACCAGGTGGCCCGAGGCAATACCGATTCCCGATATGACTGCTCCAACTATCGCACGTGCACTGATAGACAATTGGATATCGAGGTTTGGAGTTACCGAGAAAATCACGTCAGATCAAGGACGGCAATTCCAGTCTACCCTTTTTGCAGAGCTGACCCGTACCTTGGGTATATCGCACCTCAGAACGACTCCTTATCACCCTCAATCAAACGGGTTAGTAGAGAGGTGGCATCGAACACTGAAGGCTGCGATTTTATGACAGAACCATGAGCGATGGACTGAGCACTTACCAACAATTTTGCTGGGTCTGCGTACAACCTATAAAGCAGATCTCAAAGCGTCTCCAGCGGAGCTAGTCTACGGCGCTACCCTACGCATCCCATCAGAGTTTTTCCTGGATACCCCAAGCAACAAAACAGAATCAGAGGTCGTCGTCGAGCTACGAAAAGCAATGCAAGAGATGAGAACGCCTGATACAACCTGGCACAGTAACAGCAAAATTTTCGTACATCCAGATCTTCACACTTGCGACAGTGTCTTCATTAGAAACGTCTCCGTGCGACCATCGTTGTCGCATCCTTACGACGGCCCACACAAGGTCATAAGCAGAACCGACAAATATTTCAAGATCAGCGTGAACGGAAGAGCAAAAACTATTTCCATAGATCAACTTAAGCCTGCTTACACAGTTGAAGATGAAGCACAATCATCGAAACCAGAACCAGTCCCTTCAGAGCCGCCCGACACTGCAACATCGACCAAGGTGACACGTCCCGGACGCCGCGTCGTAATTCCAGAACGCTTCAAGAAAACAGTACACCTTGTCTAAGAGGGGAGTACTGTGGCAACCCCCACAAGAAAATCATTTTTACATCATTGCCGACTACTGTGGCAACTCCCGCATCGCCTCAGTGCACCTACTGCATGATAGCAGAAATAACTTTCACACATTCATTCCGATCTTGTACTCTTTACGAATAAAAGCAAAAATAACTTCTAAATATATATATATATATATATATATATATATATATATATATATATATATATATATATATATATATATATATATATATATATATATATATATATATATATATATATATATATATATATTCATGGCTATTGGGGTGCCGTAGCTCAGTGGTTAGTGTGTTCGCCTTCTGATCTGTAGGTCGTGGTTCAATACCCGGCTGATGCATAACAAATTTAATATCGAAAAGATTTTTCTTTCGAACGGTACCCACCTGTCGGCAAGCAATTGCCAATTCTTCCGACAGTAACAACTTGCCATGAAAAAGCTTCTAAAAAGAACTCTGTGACAAAGCTCAGAAAAAGTGATGTCACAAGTGTTCTGCCGTTCGGAACCGGCTAAAATAAGTAGGTCCATTCTAATAATGTCCAAAATTTAAGACGCACAACAGTAATGGAAGAGAAGCTCGGCCAATGAGCCCTTTGGGACTTTAAGTGACACATATTTATTTTTTTTTTTTTTATTCAAGGCTACTGGAACAATTTTTAATAGCAACTGTACCTCTATTTTTAATGATTTATTTAATACAAGTGAGGCATACTAAAGCTTTAAAACAATATGTTCTCTCACTGGTTGACGAATATAACTAATACTTAATTCTAGTATACAAAGTATTTTTAAGTAATCGATCATCACATGATAGTACCGTAAGCTCCATAACTAGAGGGCAATGGAATATTAATTTGTATATATATACGTACGTACATACTAACATACGATCCACATGGATTGTAAGCATGTAATGTATTCGTTTGAGATTTAGAAAAGAAGCAAAGATAAGTAATAACTAATGTACAAGTAAATAGACTAGGCAGTGGCGGCGGAAATACTCTATGTTAATAGAGAAACGTTGTGACATACTGATGTGTAAAATACGATTACGTAGCTCTTTTCATCCGCGTTCCCCAAATCTGAACATTTCGGCCATTCACTTGTTTCAAGTTGCAAAAACTTAGGTCCTCTGATCCACATACCGTCATCTGTTGTGCCGATCTTCGTAGCAAAATCAGCTGGATTTGACTTGGATGGAACCCAGTTCCACTGAGTGATGTTAGTATTTCCAATGATTTCGCCAACTCTGTACATTACGAAAGCCTTGAAGTTTTTTGGATCCATGGACCACTTTAAAACCGTCATTGAATCGGACCAGAAAAAGCTCTCGATGCAACGAATACGTGAAGCCTTTTGAATTTTTGTGGTCAAACGGGTACCTATTACTGCTGCTTGTAGCTCTAACCGGGGTATTGAAATCGGTTTAAGAGGAGTGACCTTGGATTTGGCTGCCACGATAGATACATCGACGTCGCCATTATATTGAATTCGCCTGCATCCACAAACGTATGTAATTGAAAGTTCGGTGTTGTCTTCAGAAGCTTAGAGTAACATCTAGGGATGGCAATGGACGATATTTTGTGCAGGTTCGAGAGCCAGTGGTGCCACTTTACGTGCAACTCCTTATTCAGCTCGTCATCCCACTTCAAACCTTCGCGCCAAATATCTTGCAATAAAATTTTTAGTCCGATCGTGCAGTGTGATACAAATCCAAGTGGATCAAATATGGATATGAGAACTTGGAGGATTTCCCTCTTTGTAGGGACCACATTCGTTTGGAAAACATCTCTTCTGACTCTCGAGAATCTGGAATGGTAGTGAAACACGTCGTTATTGGATTCCCAATACATACCGAGAATTTTCTCCATAGCTCCAAACGAATTTCCCCGCTGCTGATCCATCGTCGCATAATTGTTGCCGAACGAGGGGAGAATTCGTGGCCCAGTTTCGCATATGAAAGCCACCGGAAGCGTGAATATTTTTCACGGTTTTGGCCAATTCTATCGCTTCTTCTTCAGAATCGACGCTGTCGATAAAATCGTCCATGTAGTGGTAGTTCTCAACTGCTTTAACGACGCGAGGGTACAAATTACGGAATTCCTCTGCGTTCTTGTTCCGGACGAAATGGGCGATGCAAGGTGCGCAGCTTATACCGAAGGTCAGGGCTTTCATCACGTACACACAAGGCGCATTTTTACCGCTGTCGTCTTTGAACCACAAAAAACGTTGAGCGTGCTTATCTTCATCCCTTACATTTATACGGTGAAACATTTCGGCTATGTCGCCGCAGACTGCAATTTGTCCCACGCGAAACTCTATCAGAATATTGAAAAGTGACGTTAATAAGTCGGGGCCGCTAATTAGAAAGTCATTGATTGACTTGCCATTAGATTTTGCTGCTGCGTCCCAGACGAGGCGAACTTTACCAGGTTTATTTGGGTTAAGAGCGACGAAGATTGGAAGGTACCACGTCCGACCTTTATACGAAAACATTTCTGAGCTCGAAACCTTTCGCGGGTAACCTTTGGAAATTAGTTTGTTTATTTCCGCTTGCATTGTTTGCTGTAACTGAGGATTTTTACGAAATTTCTGCTCAAGACACAAGACGGTGGCATGCGACTTCGTAACTTTCAGGCAGTGGCACTTCTTCGTTTTTCCAAAGCAAACCCACTTCAAATTGTTGGTCTATTTTCACGGCGGTACTTTCAAGAGCCTTCATGGCCTTTTTGTCGTCGTCTGATAGGATTTTCTTCTCTTGACGCTTCCAAGGCGAGGTACTCCTTCACTTCATCATGCAGCACTTGGTAACGTTTTTCACACTCGCATGTATGAATATTTAATGACTCGGATGATCCGCGAATTTTGCCGCAGCCCTGAAGGGTCCAACCTAAACGGGTTTTCGTTGCAATTGGCTGACCACGCTCACCTTCTCTTATCTTCAAAGGAACTGCCACTCTCCAGTTGTTTAGTCCAACTAAAATCATTGGCTTGGCGTTTCTGTACTATTGCACTGGCAAACCTTTGAGATACGGGTTGGTCTTGACGACTACGTCGAAGTTCAGAGACTGTTTGGGCAGACCAAGATTGTCGACAGTACGGACATCAGATAGCGTGAATCGGGACCTACCTTGAATACTGGATACCTCTACATCTACCTTCACTGAATCGTTTTCGGAGCGCGTGGTATCACCAGTCCATCGGAGCTCTAGAGGTTCACTTTTACCTTTCAGGCTCAATTTATTGAAAAATACTTGCTCGATTAGAGTTACTGACGAGCCTTCATCTAAGAACGCATAAGTATCGACAGGTCCACTACGACAATAAACTCGAATTGGCAAGATTCTGAAGTGCGCTCCCTCTTCATCACCGTGAGCATTCAAAACTTCACTTCTTTCAGGCGTTGAAATTATGTATTTGTGTAACAATGGGTGATGCTTTGCCGTGCAGCCATCAATACCACACTGTTTATTTGAAAAACACTTGCGGCGATGGAGATTTAGGCATTGACGACACAATTTATTTATTTTTACCAAATCCCACTTTTCGTCTAAATTCAGCGACTGGAACTCACCACAAATTTGGATTTTGTGAGCCGCGCTTTCAGATGCAAAACAAGTTGATTTGGTTGAACCACTTCGTTGATGAGTGTTTAACGAGTCACCTATCTTACACATTGCAGGGGACACGACTTGGCTGGCAGCGTCAGCTATGGCATATAACCAGTCGCTAAATGCCTTTACTACAGGGATTTTCACGTCTTTTGGGTGCATGGCCCAGTTAAGTTTATGGTTGTTTGGTAGTTTAATAACTAACGTTTTCACAAGCGTAGGGTTATTTAAGTGAGCCGTCATCTTACACGCCTCCATCGTAGAGCAAATATTTTGGATTGTTAGAGCGTATTCGATAATACCATCCAACTTGTCTTTTAAGGGTGGAATTTTTGTCGCTTTCTCTATCATGTTGTCCAGAATATGCTCTGGGCGACCGAAACACATTTCCAAAGTTTGGATTATTTCACAAACCATGGACGGAATTAGTAATTTACTTTTCACCAGCTCCTTAGCGCGACCACGGAGGCACGATTGGAAACGCATTAAATTTTCACCGTCACTGTAACCGGCCAACTCGGTGCTATTTCTATAGTTGCTGATGAAAAGCGGTCAGTCTTCTGCGTTACCGTCGAACTTAGGTAGTTCCTTAGGTATTACCTGTCTGGCAGCAATTTGTGCCGGCGTTGGTTGAAGCGACAAAAAACTATTTGAAATAGGGCACATAACCTGCGCTGGATCTTTATGGGAAAGAATCCTATATTTCTTTTCTAAATATTGACGGTTTTTTTTTTTTTTTTTTTTTAGCTTATTTTTTTTTTATTGAATCTTTCTTAAATACAAGAAACTAACAATAAGTATTCAAATCTTACAAACTAAATAAAATTATGTGATATCCCCTACGTTCCATCACAATTTGGTGAGTCGCGAGATGTAGCAATTTTACAGCATATTCAGTGTGTCTTTTCTTTTTAATCGACGATGCCCCTTGCTCAGCAACAATTGCCTAGCAAGGGGATTCGGATGATTGTGTAATTTTTGAATGTAGCTTCTGCAGGACATTGCAACTTCCTCAGAAATTGTGGATACATTTAAATCTCGATGGATGTTAACGTTCCTCATATACCAAGGCGCGTTTACAATAATTCGCAGACACTTGGATTGTATTCGCTGCAATTTTTCGATATTAGAGGGAGATGCGGTGCCCAAAACTGAATACCATAAGTCCAGATTGGTTTCAGGATTGCTTTATATAATAGCAGTATTGACGGTGAAGCTCTTTTTCTTCTTCCAACATTTGTAGCTGCAATTGTGTTTGAGTGAATAGATTGCGCTCAGATACGCTTGGCGTACTGGTTTTATGAAAAATACGTTGGATAGACTCATTATTTTGTATTCCGATTGGCGGGGTCGTTTCAGGTGGAACGACGATATCTTGAGACGATGTTGTTGTACGTATTGCCTTTTTACATACGGCTTTGTCATGACTGGCCTCCATGGGTGGTGGTGACGATGTAACTTGCGTCTCGGCGGAGAAATCAGTGGTTGTGTTAACAAGCGGTATTTGTTGCGTAGATTTTGGCACGTTCGCTGGAGCCTTGGTTGACTCGTAACAATTTGCACAATTACAACTTACATTCGCAACATTAGAGTCTACCGCAACACACTCAAAATGATACCACTTATCGCAAGAATAGCATTGCACCATACGATCAGTGTCTTTTGATTCGCATTTATTGCAAGGAAATCCTCGATATCGTTATGAATGATCGCCGAGTCAAGTTGCGTGAAATTGTTGCAATGGTAAACATCTCATATGAACGTGTGTTCAACATTTTGCATGAACATTTGAATATGAAAAAGCTATCGGCAAGATGGGTGCCGCGTTTGCTCAGTGTCGAACAAAACCACGTTCGAGAGACCACTTCACAGCGGCGTTTGGACATGATAAATCGTAATCCTGTTGATGTTTGGCGTCGATTAATAACTGTTGATGAAACGTGGGTCCACCTCTACACACCTGAAACCAAAAATCAATCGAAACAATGGGTGGAAGCTGGTGGAAGTGCTTCGAAGAAGGCGAAGGCAGTGAAATCGGCTGGCATGGTTATGGCCACTGCATTTTGGGATGCACTCGGAATATTGCTATCGATTATCTTAAAAAAGGATCCCCAATCACAGGAAAGTATTATCGTGCATTATTGGATCAATTGAATGATGCAATCAAGAAAAAACGACCACATTTAAAGAAGAAAAAAGTGCTCTTTCTTCAAGACAACGCACCGGTTCACACAGCATTAGATACGATACTAAAATTACGTGAAATACACTTCGAATTGGTTGATCATCCACCTTATAGTCCAGATTTAGCTCCTAGTTACTTTTTCCTGTTTCCAAACTTGAAAAAATGGCTCGCAGGAAAAAGATTCAGCACAAACGAAGAAGTGATTACCGAAACTAACTCGCATTTTGAGGGGTTCCCGAAATCGTATTATTCAGATGGTATAAAAAGTTGGAATATCGTCTTACTAAGTGTGTCGAAGTAAAAGGAGACTATGTTGAGAAATAAATGGTTTTTGAAAAAAAAAAAAAATGGTTTTTTCCTACTTAGGTAGCTTCATTATCAATCCGCACTCGTATATATATATATATACATATTTGTGTTTGTGTGTTTGTGTGTAGGTTAATAAGTATGAGCACATGCTGGGATAAAGATGTACACGAATCATATACTCTTATTAAATTCTCATCTTAAATTGAAAGCGTACAAAATACAGCTTGTGCAAGAACAAGTCATCGAAAATTGGACTCAACGGATGGACCATCTGAGACGTAGCCGCGGACAACATTTGAAAGACATAATCTTCAAAAAATAAATGCCAAAGAATGTTCTTTCAAATGATAATAAACATTCCCCATTCAATTAGAATTTTCTGTTTTTTTCTTCAAAAAAGTTGGGAACCTCGAAATGGATCACGATTTATATATATATATATATATATATATATATATATATATATATATATATATATATATATATATATATATATACATATATATATATATATATATACATATATATATATATATATATACATATATATATATACATATATATATATATATATATATATATATATATATTTAATTTAAACATACCCTCCAAAATTCAGACAATAGTTGTGCCGGGACGAATCCATATCTTGATTATAGAGAGCAGGGTTTCCTTATCCCTCCTCTCCACAGAGACGAAAAAGTAGAGGTTGGTGCCTCTCTCTACACCTCCGAACACCCACTGCCCCTCAACTACATGGCCCCGATGGTACTTCCGCCTCCCGTACTTTATTTCGTCGATTTCTACAGTTTTCCCTACTCTGCCAATTTTTTGGGCTTTAGAGACTACGCCACTTGCCGACAAAAGCTTGACCAACCTGTGGCCATATGACGAAAACTTTACACGACACCAGAAATAATTTTACATATAACAACAAAGATATCTATTATATAACATGAACAACAGCTTAAATTTATGGCCATTGACACATATGTATTCACCCTCCCGTCAAATTAAATTCCATTCCATTAGCTGAGCGATTGCGTTATCGGGAACAGTTAAAACCATCCGTGGACTCGACAAAACTATAAAATTTTTGATAAATTCAAATCACTCATTTAATCAACTCAAAAACCAAATTATTCACAGCAAATCCAAGCAATTGTTATATTTTGAAATAACGACTTTGAAAAGTGTAATCGACGCCATATTTTTTATCCCCGGCCAACAACATATTACATAAACAATGTTGTCTTTATCGGATTAGAAGAAAGTAATAATTATTACTATATTATATTATACCAATTTTCTTTATATTCTTTTATTTACATTTATATTAAAAATACATAAATTTTTTTTTTATTAGTTCAATACACCATTGGAAAGGAAATTGTATGGTCTTGAATATGGTTCTAAATTTTTTATAGGTCAACGGTGATTATTTTCGAAAAATAGCGGTTTTTGAAAAAAGAAAACTCAAATTTTTTATTTTGATCATAACTTTTAAAATATTCAAAATAGGCTGATACTATATAAAATATTGTTACGTTTTTATTCTGTGAGCGTTTAATTCTATTTGAATTACCTTGTTCGATCACTGGATTCTGTTAATAATAACTGCAACACTTATTCCATACAACTATACAGCAACAATTTATTTAATAATCTCTATTTACAATCAACTCTGCTTACAATCAACTATTTACAATAACACTTAAGTGTACTTGCAACCTTTGCCTCTGTATCGATGTTTCCGCAATCACGTTCGGGATCAAATTGATTGTCACTTCTCAACACTGGCTTTATTTATACTCTGTTAGCAACACCCAAGAATCTTCTTTTATCGAGATTCTTCTCGTTCTTTCTCGTTGGCTTGCTCTGGTTATCGCTTATTTCTTTTTGTTGACATTCGTTTCGATGCTGCCAATAGTGTCAGTCACAATAGTGATGAGTAACCAACTATCGATACTCGTTACACTGCCCTCCTCTTAACCTTGATCGTCCCGAACAAGTTTTTATACTTCCCCTCGATATGGCGCAAGTCGCTCCAAGTGCACTACTTTAAACTTTGCTCTTTTATTCCAGGCACGTTGAATGCTATACACTACGGCATTTATCTTTGCTATAATCTCATATGGTCCTTCCCAATGAGTCTGTAGTTTAGGGGACAGGCCTTTCTTTCGTTGTGGATTATGAAGCATTACAAGCTCTCCTTCATAGAACCCTTTTGAATTTGCTTTCAAGTCATACCTGGCCTTCATCTTATCGCTTATCATCTGCGACCGCTCTCTGATGAACTGATGTACTTCATCCAACTGTTCCCGCTTTTCGCTAGTATAATTACCTTCGGTTGATCTCGTTGGTGTTACAACTCCAAATTTTAAATCAGCTGGCAGTCTTAACTCGTTTCCAAAAATTGCCATTGCCGGTGTAGTAGCCGTCGTATCATGTTGTGCGCATCGATATGCCATGAGGAACATTGGTATATGTACATCCCAGTCTCTTTGGTATTTATCTACCACTTTTCTCAGATATTCCTCCAAGGTACGGTTAAATCGTTCTACCATGCCATCAGATTGTGGATGCAAAGGTGTTGTACGAGTTTTGTATATACCCAGCATACGGCATATCTCTTGGAATACAACTGATTCGAAATTTCGACCTTGGTCTGAGTGTAACTCCATTGGTACACCAAAACGAGTAATCCATTGGTTCACGAATACATCCGCAACTGTACTAGCTTCTTGATTTGGAATGGGGTATACTTCAGGCCATTTACTGAAGTAATCTATAACCACCAGAACATACTTGTTTCCTGCGTTGCTTAATGGAAATGGCCCAGCTATGTCCATAGCAATTCGCTCAAATGGAGCACCCACGGTGTATTGGTGCATCTTACCACGACTTTTCTTAGTGGGACCTTTGGCCATTGCACATTGCTTACACTTCCGAATCCTATCAGCGACATGGTCATGACATCCAACCCAATAAAATCGTTTCTTTATTTTCTCGACGGTTTTGGTGATTCCCAAATGCCCTCCACTGGAGGCATTGTGATACTCAGCTATCACTTCATTTATTCTTGCCTTGGGTACCACTAGAAGATCATTAGTGATTTTTCCATCCTCACTTTCCCATGCTCGGAATAAACATCCGTCTCGTAAGTGCACTGCGCACAGTATGCCTTCGTTATTGGACTCTCATTAGCCATTTCTTGCCAATCTGGACGTATGCCCTGCTTCTTATATTCCATAACCTTGCGAGATCTGGGTCGTTCCACTGATCTTCTTGAACTCGTTCGGTGGTCCATGACTCTTCCGACAATACATTCGTAAGACGTAGGTTAACAATGTGATTCTGGTTTCTTTCCCGAGAACAATGTTTACTATCTACGGTGCAAGAACGGCGATATGGAGTATAAGCTTTACTACGATGATTGACATCACGATCGTCCTTTCGTTGTCCTGGTGAATTCGATATTTGTTGATTGTGTCGTAGACGACAATTCCGCGCCTTGTGCCCTCTTCGATGGCATATGAAGCACTTACCGGCAAATTTATATTTGCGTTGATTCCTTGTTCTACCTTTAGGCTTCATATTCGATTGATTGCAATCACGCGCTATATGCTCTCGTTTGTCGCAAATGAAGCACTTACCATTAAATTTGTTTTCACGTCGACCTGTTGTTACTTCAGGCTGAACTACTGATTTTACTACCTGACGCACTGCTTCAACCAGATGTGATGTTTTCCCCTCTAGTTTGCGTACTCCTGGCACTGGTCGACACATTAAGCTGGCGGCTTCAAACGTCAAGGCACTACTGACTGTTTCGGCATATGTATTCCTGGGTGACATGATTAGGGCACGCTTTGTCTCTCCATCACGTATGCCATCTATGAACGCCTCTATTTTTATTTTTTCGACGAACTCTTCCGAATTACCGGAGAACGCTAGATGACATAAGCGCTGAATATCGGAAGCGAATTCCTGAAGGCTCTCATTACTCCGTTGCACTCGCGATCTCAATTCAACTCGATGTAATTGACTCTTGTATTCATTTCCATATTTTCGCTGGAGTGTGTCCATCAGTGACTGATAGCTACCACGATCTTTCTCTGGAATCATCTGTAACACGTCGGAAGCATTGCCTTTTAAAGCGACTATTAAAGCAGCAGTCTTGTCGCTATCATCCCATTGATTCTTCGAAGCGGTTGTCTCGAATTGAAGCTTGAAGATATTGAATGGCGTGCTTCCGTCAAATGTTGGTGGCTTTAATTTGATTGTACTTGAATCTCTAATCACTGATGTGGCTGGCCCATTTATTTTTAGTTGATTGAGTTCGTGCTGTAATTTCTCGAACTTAACTTCCCAGTCGTCGACATGTTCCTTCAGCTTATCATCCAACTCATCCACGTGTTCTTTCAGCTCTGTGACTTTGTCATTAATAGCTCCGAAAATTTCCTGAAATCTAAGTTCAATTCCTTTTTGTAGATTTTCGATGACGTGTTCTTGGCGAGCCAAATGTTCTTGAAGCTTGGAGTCAATTGTTTTCTGGAACTCTCCCATAGCGTTTTCTTGACGTACCGAATGTTCTTGAAACTTGGAGTCAATGCGAGACGCATTTCCTTGAATTTCCGTACGTAATTCACTAATAACGCCCTCTTGTCGAGACGAACTTTCTTGTAACTGTTGGATCATGGTTTTTATGAACTCCATGAGTTGACCACTCGAATCTATTTTGATCTCTTCCTCAGCGTGCACAACTGCTTGTATATCGGCTTCCTCAAAGAACTCATGTTCTTCTACATTAATTCCCTTAGCCTCCATAGCTTGCCTCAGCCTCACCAGCAGTTCCGCCTTTGCACCTGATGACGATAGATTCATCTCTACCAACAGCTTTTTAAGCTGTCCACTTTTAGTTGTTCAATTTTCACCATCTTTACAGAATCCCACTTCTGACACCAATTGTTACGTTTTTATTCTGTGAGCGTTTAATTCTATTTGAATTACCTTGTTCGATCACTGGATTCTGTTAATAATAACTGCAACACTTATTCCATACAACTATACAGCAACAATTTATTTAATAATCTCTATTTACAATCAACTCTGTTTACAATCAACTATTTACAATAACACTCTAATGTACTTGCAACTTTTGCCTCTGTATCAATGTTTTCGCATTCACGTTCGGAATTAGATTGATTCTTACTTCTCAACACTGGCTCTATTTATACTCTGTTGGCAACACTCCAGAATCTTCCTTTATCGAGATTCTTCTCTTCCTTTCTCGTTGGCTTGTTCTGGTTATCGCTTATTTCTTTTTGTTGACATTCATGTCTATGCTGCCAATAGTGTCAGTCACAATAGTGATGAGTAACCAACTATCGATACTTGTTACAATATTATATATCACTGAAAAGGTATTAAATATACCATTCTTTTGATACCCATATTGTAAGAAAAATTGCGAATTTATTGAACAATTTCTATCGCAAATTTGAACTTTAAGCTTTTCGACTAACAATTTTTGGTTTTTCACATTCACATAAATAGGCTTGATACGAAAAAAAAAATTCTCTTTAAGTGGGCTATTCTGCATTTATGCCAAATTAAATATTGAATTTAATATACAATCATAGTATAATTAACAAAGTAAGGCAATCTTAAAATTTGTGCTCATGTCATTCACAAGATATGCCAAAGCATGTTTAGGTAGTGTCAAATTTACTATGTGTCAAAGTATCAATAAAAGAGGAATGTCAAAATCCGTTTAGGCGGTGTCAAAATTATTCAACTTCTGGTTGAGTATTAATTTTTTAAAGAAAAACAATAGGCTTTAACAATTAAAAAAATATTCTCAAGTTGAAGTAATTAAAATAAAATTATTAATAAAGAAAGAACAAATGCATATGAGATGTTACAATCAGAGGGTTAATATGACAAATTTTTTCAAATATTTCACTTTGATAGTTATAAAGCTAGAATATTTGTTACCAAATATGATTTATTTTATTTAACTTCTTGTAACGTAACATTTTATCCTTTGCCTTTTGAATCATCAGCCGTTTATTTAAATGGACCACTCTAAAAAATATGCGGAATTAAAATAAAAAAACAACACTATTTGGAAGGTTAACGTCTGCTGCTTTGTCGATGCGAAAGAAGTAGCTAAGAGAAAGTACGTTTACTAGACTAAGCTGGGTTCGCGGAACAAGAAAATGGCACTCATTTATTTTTCCAAAGAAGGGTTTTCGAGATATTTGTGAAAAATTAGTTTTTTTCGCACCTTTTCAGTTACTGGCAAAAATCTCGAAAATGATTTATCCATATAACGCGATTTACCAAGAAGCATTAAGTGAAGATAGCAAAATAGATTTTAGACACAAACTTGTGTTGTGTAATACGTATGTTGCCTTTTAAATATTTTTAAAAAGCATGATTTAGTACGTTTTCGTCAAATCTGACATTTCCATTGGAGAGTTTCATATATTTTGACGTACTCAGAGCGTTTTGATGTACAAGCGCTATTTGTGTTGTTTACAGTTACTTGAAAAATTCATCTCGGTCAAACTCGGTCGGTGAACTGATAATGAAAATCGTAATGTGATATACCGTGAGATAGAAGCATCCTTGGGCATTAGTTTCATCGCCGCTCTTTCGATATTGCATGAATTTAGCTCAATCCATCGCTCCAAAAATGGCTCGTGTGGATTGGTGCAAAAAAATCGATCGCGGTGTTTCGAAAGACGTTTATAAGATCGCGACAGGTAACGAATCATGGATATACGGATATGAGCTCGAAAGTAAATAGAAATCGACCGTGTGGGTCTTCCAAGACGAGCCAAACCCAACAAGATCCTATTTTGGACAATTGGCTTGAGCGCATATATTTTGAAAAACAACAAAAACAGTTTTGATGATAACCAAATGCATTTTCATACTTTTTAAACCAATATAAAAGGCGACCCTCGTATAAGTGCATATAAATATAAAGCTATCAAACTGAAATATAGCATGTAAGGTTTGCTTTAACAGAGAACTAATATCGGATGGCATAATCGGATGAAAACCATGCTACCTCCCATACAAAAGTAAGCTTCCATATAAACTAAGTACTATTAGCATATCTATTTCTTTTACAGATAAGTGTTCTTCTGACAACTTGAATGTGATCGACATATCAGATGTTGTATGATTCATCACATATACAATTGTACGCGTGGTAATTATAACGCCTTTCCATACAAACCCGGCGTCGATGAAATGATTGAGGATAAGTTTTAACAAATGCGGCACATCCGCAAACACAAAAACCCTCTCTTCCTCATTTACTGGGTTACGAAACCATGGTTCTAAAGTGTTATTAATTAGATATAAAAAAAAAATATATTGTGAATTTAAAATTTATATCTATTTTACCAGGTGTACAAGCTTATATCCGCTGTTTTTCGGTAAAAAAAAAAACATTTTTTTTTTCATAGAAAGCCAAAAATTAATTTATTTAAGTATTTGCTCTCACTAGCTATACATATTTCCCATCTCTCGGGCAATTTGTGTATACCATGCCAAAAAAATTCTTCATTTTTCGAGGCAAACCACCCGTCAAGCCATTTTCCGACGTCTTCATACGAATCAAAGTGCTGTTCGGCAAACGCGTGACCCATCGACGAAAACAGGTGATGGTCAGAAGGGGCCAGGTCTGGTGAATAAGCGGGATGAGGTAGCACCTCCCAATTGAGTGTGTCCAAGTAGTTTTGGACCAGTTTTGACGTGTGCGATGGGGCGTTGTCGTCGAGAAAAATCAGCTTCTCATGTCTTTGTTCATAACCAGGCCTTTTTTCACCCAAAGCACGGCGCAATTTCACTAGTTGTTGGTGGTAGCGGTGAGCATTGAGAGTTTCACCAGATTTCAACAGCTCGTAATAGATGACACCACATGATCAATTTGGTTTCTTGTACGTTGATCTGGAGACAGCCATGTCGCTTTGTGGATGTCGAGATGCTGGAATCTGGTTTCGTGCTGCGGCGAAGTCGATCAGCCTCATTCCGTTATCGGAGGTGTTCTGGTGGAGGCTGAATTTTCCGACAGTTGGACCAAAGGTACCTTCCTTGCCCACCCTGGCAAGGCACGCCAAGCACGATTTTGATATCGTGGCGGGGGCAGCTGTCAAGCTTCTTCGAGGCGCTGAAAGAAGCTCTCTCTCTCTCTCTCTCTATATATATATATATAATATATATAAATATATATATATATATATATATATATATATGTATATATAATATATATATATATATATATAATATATATATATATATATATATAATATATATATATATATGTATATATATATATATATATATATATTATATATATATATATATATATATATAATATATATATATATATAATATATATATATGTATATATAATATATATAATATATATATATATATATATATATATATATATATATATATATATATATATATATATATATATATATAACAACCGAATATCGATTTAGGCCGAAAATAACATGCTTCGCCAGCCATCTCTGTTCTTCGCTAGCTGGCGCCAGTTAAAAATTCCAAGCGCCGTCAGGTTCTCCAGTACTTGGTCTTTCCACCGGAGGTTTGGTCTTCCTCTTTTGCGTCGTCCTCCAGCGGGTTCCGAATATAACACCTTCTTATCTGGAGCGTGTTCTTCCATTCGCTCGACATGACCCAGCCAGCGCAGACGCTGGATTTTGATGCGCTTTACTATGTCAATATCGGCATACAGCTCGTACAGCTCATGGCTGTACTTTATTCGGTACTCGCCACCAACGCAAATAGGTCCAAAGATCTTACGTAGGACTTTTCTCTCGAAAACTCCAAGCATTCGCTCATCCAAGGTGGAAATTGTCCAGGCTTCAGCGCCATATGTTAGGACAGGCATGATGAGAGACTTGTAGAGTGTAGTTTTCGTTCTTCGAGAGAGGGCTCGACTTCTCAATTGCTTACTCAGCCCAAAGTAACACCTGTTAGCAAGAGTTATCCTACGCATGATCTCCAAGCTGACGTCATTACTGCTGTTAATGCTGGTTCCAAGATAGACAAAGTCCCTTACAACTTCAAAACAACTTCAAAAGCGTAGTTGTCAACAGTGACGTGCTGTCCAAGACGCCGGGACTCTTTGTTTGTTGACACTAGATACTTCGTCTTGGCTTCGTTCACCGTGAGACCCATCCGACGCGACTCTCGTTCCAACTCTGAGAATGCTGCACTGACTGCTCGCGTGTTCATGCCGATTATGTCAATATCGTCGGCATACGCTAACAGCATGACACTTTTGTTGAAGATAGTGCCATTATGTCGTAGATCAGCAGCTCGTATTATTTTCTCCATAATAAGATTGAAGAAGTTGCACGATAACGAATCACCTTGTCTGAAACCCCGTTCGGTATTAAACGGTGGGGAGAGATCCTTCCCAATTTTCACTGCACAACGGGAGTTATGCAGTGTCATTCTACAAAGTCGAATGAGCTTTGCAGGAATACCGAACTCAGACATTGTTGCGTAGAGGTAATCCCTTACCGGACTGTCGAAAGCGGCTTTATAATCAACAAATAGGTGGTGTGTGTCGATCTGTTTTTCTTGGGTCTTCTCCAGGATTTGGCGCAGTGTGAAAATCTGGTCGATGGTGGATTTACCAGGTCTGAAGCCACACTGATAAGGTCCAATCAGGTTGCTGAGCATAGGCTTCAACCTTTCACACAGTACGCTCGATAGAACCTTGTACGCGATGCTCAGGAGACTTATTCCACGGTAGTTGACGCAAATTGTGGGGTCTCCTTTTTTATGTACAGGACAGAGAACACTGAGCCTCCAATCATCAGGCATGCTTTCATCCGACCATATTCTGCTTATGAGCTGGTGCATGCGGGTGAGCAGCTCATCGCCTCCGGTCTTAAACAACTCGGCAGGCAGGCCATCAGCACCTGCAGCTTTGTTGTTCTTCAGCCTTAAAATGGCCGTTTCAACCTCGTCATAGTCGGGTGGTGGAACATCAACACCATCATCTGTAATTGGGGTTATCGGCCAATCTCCTCCACTGGCGGAATTGTTCGTAGCATCGCCATTCAGTAACGTGGAGAAGTGTTCCCTCCATAGGCTCAGTACACTCTGGACATCCGTGACCAGATTTCCATTTCCATCACGACAAGAAGAGGCTCCGGGATTTAAACCTCCACTCAGGCGCTTGATCTTTTCAAAGAATTTTCGAGTCTCATTCTTGTCGGTACACATATCTATCTCCTCACACTCGCGTCTTTCCAACTCCCTCTTCTTGCGCCTGAAAAGACGTCTCTCTGCACTCCTTTTCTCTCTATACCGCTCCTTAACAGCTCGCGTTACGCCTGCACGCAGGGTTTTTCTGTAGGCGGCGTCTTTCTCTGCGGTAGCGTCGCGACACTCCTGATCATACCACTCATTCCTCAGAGGCCGGTAGTAACCGATTACCTCCTCGGCAGCAGTAGTCATGGAGTGGGATATATGTGTCCACCGTGCGCATGTATCATCAAGTGGGGGAGTGTTCTGCATAAGCAGATCCGAGATATATATATATATATATATATATATATATATATATATATATATATATATATATATACATATATATATAAAGTTTACGCGAATATCCATCTTTTTCTTTTATTTCTACCTTTAATTTACAACCGAAATATGATTGCCTTTGACGAAGTACTTTGTATGTTTTGAGGGTTCTAAAAGGGATAATTTAAATTAGGTTTTTAACATAATTCCGAGGTTTACTATGGGAGCTATATAAAAAGTAAGCGTGTCTTACCTCTTTTTTGTAAATCCCATTAATTTTTCAATATTAATCCACACCTTAAATTGGGTTGTCATACGTTGAATAGTTCGTAAGTTATAGCGGTTTAAAATAATTTTAATTTTCTCAACTTTGTATGGTAGCTCCATTAAGAAGTGAGCGTGGAATTTTGATCTTTTGCCTGATTATGTACAACTACCATATTAACCTAAGTATTAATCATGATTGTTCTATTGCAGAAGCTGCAGCTATCTCAATTTAAAAGAAATTCAGTCATTCTGTATGGGATCCTCTATAAACAATGGGAGTGGATGGTCCATTTCTTGTGAGTATATTTGCTCTTACAATGGTAATCCACACCTTAAATCTGGTTCTTCTACGCTGAATAGTTTTTAAGTTATGGCGGTTATAATTTTTATAATTTCCGCAACTTTGTATGGGAGCCTCGATATGAAGTGGGTGTGGCACGCTGATTTTTTGCCATATTATTTCCGACTACCATATTAATCAAAGTGTCAATTATAGTTATTCTAGATAGAAGATTGCAGAAGATACAGCTGTTTCAATTTAAAAGAAATTCCGTCATTTTGTATGGAGGCTACTATAAACAGTGAGTGTGGCGAGCCCTAGTTGCTTTTACAATACTAATCCATACCTTAAATCTCGTTCTACGCTAAATGGTTTGTAAGTTTTGGAGCTTAAAAGTTTTAGTTTAAATCCCTCGACTTTGTATGGGATCCCCAATGAAAAGTAGGCGTGGCACTCTAATTTTTTGCCATATTATTTCCGACTGCCATGTTAATCTAAGTCTCAATTACGGTTATTTTAGACAGAAGATTGTAGAAGTTATATCTGTTTCAATTTAAAAGAAGTACAGACACTTTGTATTGGAGCTACTATAAAAAGTAGGTCTGGCTCGCCCATTTCTGGCCAGGTTATGTAGGAGTATAATGTAACTCCATGTGCTAAATATTGTTGTCTAAAATGGTATATTAAGTGAGTTATAGCAAGTTAAAAATTTTGAAAATACCGTGGTTTGTCGCTTTGAATGCTTTGTGTGGTCGTGGCTATTGATCGATCATGCCCAATATCAATCCCCTCCGTACTCTTGGATCATAGATTACTTATGCCAAATTTCGTCAAAATAGCGCAATATTTGCTCAAGTTATCGTACGAATTAGCCAGGTGACGGACATCGTTAAATCGAAAATTTAAGCGACGCTGATCACGAATACATATCCTTTTCTATATCTCCGCAGATTCCTTTAAGTGGTTACAAACATCTGACCGAAGTGAATATACCTTGCATATTACATTATGTAGGGTATAAAAACCGCACGAATTTAGTCATAGATCCAATAAACCCAAACAAATCAGCTGGTCCAGATAAAATTTCCGGAAAATGATAAAAGAGCTTTCTCCATCTTCATTAATTCATCTCATGCACATTTTCAATGCTATCCTTCGTTTTAAAGACTATCCCAAATGCTGGAAAACTTCAAAAATTATTATGATAGCAAAACCTGGAAAAGACCCTACAAAAGTTGCATCGTACAAACCTATCAGCCTCCTGCCTCTACTCTCTAAAGTATTCGAAAAGATACTTGTCATGAATATAACTCCATTATTTAATCTCAACCAACTGATTCCCCCAACATCAGTTTGGATTTAGAAGACAGCACGGCACAATAGCACATTGTAACTCTGATAAGGAACACTTTTGAAGAAAAAAAGTATTGCTCAGCTGTCTTTCTTGTTATCACTCAAGCTTTCGATAAAGTATGGCACGATGGCCTTATTTTCAAACTCAAACTATTACTGCCTGCAAATGCCTCCTCATTGCTTAGTAGCTATCTCACGAAAAGACAATTTCTCGTACATCACAAGGATTACACAACAAATCCATTGGATATTCACGCTGGCGTTCCTCAAGGAAGCGTTTTAGGCCCCTTACTGTATCTCTTATACACTTCAGATATGCCCAACAATAACTATATATTCATATCGACCTTTATTGATACGGCAATATTGTGCTCTCGCTCTAACCCCATAGAAGTTACTAAACTACTGCAGACTCATGTCGTTTCTCTCAAAATCTGGTAGCCAAAATGGCACAAAAATGTCAATGAATCAAAGAGCGTACACATAACTTTCACACTAAGGATAGATACATGACCCCCACTTAAAATATATGACCAATCAGTTCCACAATGTTCCGCAACAAAGTACTTGGGTATTTATCTCGACAGAAGGCTAACCTGTAACAATCACATAGAAGCAAAGAAAACTCAGATCAAGCTTAAAATTAATCAGTTATAGTGGCTGTTACACAAAATCTCAAAGTTGAATCTCGAATACAAAGTGCTATTATATAAAGCAATCCTGAAGCCAATCTGGACTTATGGTATTCAATTATGGGGCACCGCATCTCCCTCAAATATCGAAAAATTGCTACGAATACAATCCAAGTGCCTGCGAATTATTGTAAACGCGCCTTGGTATATGAGGAACGTTAACAAGTTGCGAAGTCCTGCAGAAGCTACATTCAAAAATTACACAACCATCGAATCCTCTTGCTAGGCAATTGTTGCTGAGCAGAGGCCATCGACGACTAAAAAGAAATGCCACATTGAATACGCTGTGTAATTGCTACACCTCGCGACTTTTAAGAATTTTAAGTTAGTTTGTAAGATTTGAATACTTATTGAGTGTATCTCCGAATGGTAGATAGATTCAATAAATTCCTAATATTTCAACAAAAAACCAAAAAATAAATAAATCTTTAAATACTTATAGTCGTGCAGCCAGCGTCGGGCCTTTAAGGTTTATTTTTGCGACCGGTCCAAGGCTGGCTATTATTCGAAAATACTGCCGGTCGCGAAGCCGACGTTGGGCACTTTTGCTCTTGGGTACAAGTGTAGAATATGAGTTTAATAATATGGGTATCAAAGGAAAAATATTTTTAATAGCATATTACTCATATATATCATGTTATATAAATTATTAATTTTTGTAAAGTTATGAAGAAAAATAAAAATTTTTTATAAAGTAAATTGTTTTCTCAAAAAATACCTATTGTCATAATTTAAGTCTTAAAATATGTTTGTTATTAAAGATTACGATTGGCAACCCAATAATAGACATCACAGTTTTGTACCTATTCTTTATTGAGTTTACGCTCTTTCATTTCTCACTTATTAGAGTGATACTCTTAGAGTAAATGCTGTTCGTTAATCACTCATTCCATCTGTACTTGTTTCTCTCTATTGTAACACAATTTATTTACTTAGTTTGATTTAATTCGGTCATTTCCATTTTGCCTATTGAAGATTAAGGAAGATGTACCAAACTGCGGTAAGTATAACTGTACTAACATTCTAATTTACATTTGCTTTAACTTTAATTCATTATAGAATAAAATTACTAATTATACATGTTTATAAAATAAATTAAATCGTGTTTGTTTGTATGTTAAATGCAAACCCCTCCACCAGGCGCGCCTACGACACCTATTAACCTACTAAAAATTTAGGCCTTAAAATTTTCTTTCCATTAGTATGTAACATATATTTTTAGATAATTTTATAATACTGATAATGATTTTTTTAAATTTAGACTTAAACAACTTTGTTCACTACGATCAAACAATACAACGAACTTAAATAAAATTGAATGAATGAAAAAATAAAAACAACCCTTATGGAGTATAAAAGTTCCTTATTAGAGCCGGCCTTTAGACGAGGGCAAAATATATAACCCTTATAGGCCTGACGCCGGTTTCGCAATCAGCACTATATTGGTATAAAAGTTTTTTTAATAGCGTGCTAAAAAATAACGGCTATAAGAAAAACATAAGCTTCGCGGCCAACACTTTTTAATTAGCAGCCAATAGGGTCTCATCTTTCTTATTAAAAATACAGAATAAAATATTTTAAAATATGTTTTAGACTATTGGAGGCCAAACTAATTGGCCTATATGCCTGTCCTAAATTTTTATAAGTTTATAAGGCATTTTTGGAATAAAAATTTAGTTTTTAAAATATATTTATAAAATATTTTCATTTTTCTTCATAACTTAAAAAAACTAAATAATTTATATAATATGTTATAAATCAGTAGAAAGAGAAAAAGTAGATACCCATATTGTAAAATAACATTGCGAGAATATTGAGTAATTTGATTTGAAGTTTTAACTTTGACCTTCAGCCACGCCTTCTGTAGTCAATTGATCCATAAAATTGTTGGTTCGTTGAGTTCACAAAAATTAGCTTTATACGAAGCAATTATATATTATATATATATATATATATATATATATATATTTATATATATATATTTATACTTATTAAAAACATACATATATATATATATATATATATATATATATATATATATATATATATATATATATATATATATATTTATTTATTTATACTTATTAAAAACATCGGAATTATCTACATGGATTAACATATACATATGTCTGTATATACATAAAATGAAAATTTTAGTCAGAATTTGACCGAGTTGTCAAAAATGTATATAAAAGAATCGGCAATAATCTGAAATTCATCGGAGACTTTTACAAATTGGAAAAAAAATACCAAAACACAAAAGGGAGAGAATAGCTGGAGACATGGAGACATTTTGCGGAACGGAATTAAAATCGAAGACGAAATTAATTTATACATTCGCAATTCACGTTCCCCAACTAATTAAGAGCTAGAGTCGTATTATACAAATGAATTGCAATTTATAATATAATTTGAATACTTCATTTCCTCCTTCCCCCGCTTGATTTACATAAACATATATATTTGTATAAATGTAGCACAAACGTATTGAGCTTTTCATTCATCTTTATGCATTTTCGTTTATGAATGCTTATTTATATTTCATATTACACACTGATATGTAACTTTTATCTTTACAATTTAAGTATATATTCACTATACGTATTTATTTATTTTTTAAATACAAAATATTTAAAATACATTCGTTGCACTTGCGCCCTCTGGTACAAAAACATACCATACGCATTCCTAGAGGATTACAATATCACGGAATTAATATCAATTCAATGTTTTTTAATTTTTAACTAAAACAGAATCTTTCCGTTCCCTAAGTAATATTTCTTCCGTTTTATCACTCCACCTCAAGCATCCAACAAGTGGCGGCCATATTGATTTGTTAAGATCAAAACTACACTATGTTGATCGCATTATGTAGTACGGTAATAAATACATATAGGCGTACGCACACACTTAAATCTCATCAACACAATACACAAGAACGATGAACAATGCTGGTCGATTGAACGAATACTAATATTAAACAGTAGCGTAATACAGTAAAAAGAAGGTACTTTACCAAATATTTGACATTTAATACAATAACAAATGTATGCATACCATTTTAATTTTACTGCCGGGTTGCAATTTAATGGACCTATTGAGAATATTACATAATCAATGTTTTGCTATAAAATTTATTTCTGTTTTTACTTTGGCAATAGCTGAATTCTTTTGTAAGCGAGGTGCAAAAGAACATCAACTCACTTATAATTTCACATTAATTACTTTGCAACGAGTTTCGAAAAGCATCACGTCGCTTATAATTGCCCTTTAGTTACTTAGCAACGCTGGTGTCATATGTGGTTGTTTGTTTGTAAACGAAATCAAAACAAAAAATAAGCATTTCTGCGGTATCTTTGGAAAATATAATCAATTATGTAAAATAAAATTGTATTTGCACTTACTTCATTATGCTTCGTTTTTTTTTCATATTTACCATGATTTGACGTGTAGATGAAATTTCACAAGCATATCCCAGTTGCCTATTTATAAGGTCCATTCACGTACGTAATAGTTTTTACAAATAATTACAAATTTTACTATTTTTTACTGGGAATGTGTTCGCGTACTCCAAAAAGCATTAAAAGAGGGGAAATTGAGAAAGCACATTATATCCTCCCTGTGATAATTCTTGCAAGTTTTTACTGGTAATATTTCTAAAGTAAGAATTCTTAACACATAATAAACCTCACAAATTTACCGTTCGCGTACTTTTTTACTTTTTTCTCATTTGTAGAAGGGAATTTTCTTCTGCTTTTGTATTGTGTAATAGAGAAATTTTTAGTAAATTACGGGAACGCAGATGCAATAGTGCTGTTTGTTTACTTTGCAACCCTTGAAATAAAGTGGCTTTCAGCCGTACCTAAACAAAAGCATCGACGTTTTTTATCTAACAAAAAGTTCTCATGCCAATACAAATTGTATGACGCACACCACAATACTGCGACGGCAGCGGCGAGCAGTTGCAAAATCCGATTGTGATGGCGCGTTATGAATTGAAATTGCTTGTGATAACGAGTATATTCTCATTGTTTGAACAAGTTTGTTACACCAAAGATTATTTTTCACAAATGGAAATTACTAGTTTATATTTCACTAATTAAATTCGTTAATTAATAATTTCATTTAATTTTTTTTTTTAATTTTTATGACTAAAAAACATCAGAATTTTTTTCAATTAAAATATTTACTCTTGTAAAGTAAAACCCATAATAGAAACAGCTTTAGTAGGGAGAGGGCCGTATACATGTAATTGGAGCTATCGTTTTCTGACGGACGCAGCGACCAACTTCGGGAGGTAACGGTGAAGCCTATGTAGTGTGTGTTTATGGTGAAAAAATGTTTAGCGGTTGTAGGAAAGTAGAGGTATTGATGTTTTTTTTTTGACGTTGTAACAGCTCTGATAAAACTTGATGTGCCGGTTTAGATATTCGAGTGTATATATATGGGAATCCAAGTTTTGTACTGATTGGGTGAAGTGCGAAGAAGTGGTGTGTCCGATGAAAGCTGTGGTTTTGGTGTGTGTATGAATGGGGAATAGTGTGGAGGAGGAGGCACGTCTGGAGAGCGGAGCCGCACGAGATACAGTAAGCCAAAAGCAGCAGAGCAGAAGGTATTTCAAAGGAGTGGAGAAAAAAATAATAAGATGGGTACCAAATTTTGTATGTGTGGGTTTTAGAAATGACCATTAGGTTATATTAGATTGGTGAGGGCTGTCTATGACACTGCGTCCGTTTCGGGTTTCTTTTATTTTATCTTTTTTATCTTTTCTTTTCATATATATACGTTTTCATTTTATGAACGTTTAATTCTATTTGAATCAACCTTTTTCAATCACTGGATTCTGTTAATAATAAATGCAACACTTATTTTGTACAACTATATACAGCAACAATTTATTTAATCAACTCTATTTATAATTTACAATAACACTTTAATGTACTTGCAACTTTTGCCTCTGATACTGCACCAATGTTTGTGTAATCACATTTGGGATTTGATTGATTTGATTTAACAACAACTGACCCTATTTATACTCTGTTAGCAACACTCCAGAATCGTTCTTTATCGAGATTCTTATCTTTCTTTCTCGTTGGCTTGTTCTGGTTACCGCCTGTTTCTTTTTGTTGACATTCGTTTCGATGTTGCCAATATTCATGTCAGTCACAACAGTGATGAGCAGAGCGGATCTTTGCTTATAAATGCTCACTGTTTAAGCATTCTGCTTATTTCGCGTTTAAATTGTGTAAATGCTTATTTCAACGATTTGTGCTTATTAAGGCTTATTTCGTCATTTTAGTGGGAAACAAAAAGATAAATTCCCAAATTTGTTCACAAATAAGATTTCACATATCAGTCAACACATTAATTCTTTTTAGTAACGATGTAATAGCCTAGACAGACGGCAGCCTAATTCCGGATTACTGGCGTACTTAATCCGTATAATAGCCTAGACAGACGGCAGCCTAATTCCGGATTACCGGCGCACTTAATCCGAATAAAATAATAACCTGACAGACGGCAGTATTGCGGATTAACTAAACGGCTGATTGCTGCTTTATTAGGTCTGTCCACTTACATTGCTATCACTATCAATTTCTGTCGTCTATCACTCTCGATATGAGAAAATCTACAAGAAGTATGTGAACTGAAAACTAACAGAAACTTGTAAATTGACATTCGCCGTTCGTAATTGACAACTGGATTTATTTGTTTCATGTAGAAAACTGTTAACAATTGTTGAAAGTTTTTTAAAAGCGAACACATCTAATATTTTGTAAAATGGATCGAGAAAAATTCACAATAGACAATTTTCAGCAGTGTTGCAATAGCAAATTGCCCTAATTCTCTTTTATTTTGAGAATTAACTCATAGAGTTTATGCGGATTAGCTGCAGTTAATTCCCGAGTTAATTCGAATTAACTCGGTAATCCGGAATTAGGCTGCCGTCTGTCTAGGCTATAAAATATTAACCTGACAGACGGCAGTATTGCGGATTAACTAAACGGCTGATTGCTGTTTTATTAGGTCTGCTCAGTTACATTACTATCACTATCAATTTCTGTCATCTGTCACTCTCGATATGAGAAAATCTACAAGAAGTACGTGAACTGAAAACTATCAGAAACTTGTAAATTGACATTCACAGTTCGTAATTGACAGCTGGATTTATTTGTTCGCCAACGCTTCTCATGTTGAAAACTGTTAACAATTGTTGAAAGTTTTTTTATAAGCGAACACATCTAATATTTTGTGAAATGGATCGAGAAAAATTCACAATAGAAAATTTTCAGCAGTGTTGCCATCGCAAATTGCCCTAATCCTCATTTATTTTGAGAATTAACTCATAGAGTTAATACGGATTTGCTGCAGTTAATGCCCGAGTTAATTCGAATTAACTCGGTAATTCGGAATTACGCTGCGTCTGTCTAGGCTATAAAATATTAACCTGACAGACGGCAGTATTGCGGATTAACTAAACGGCTGATTGCTGTTTTATTAGGTCTGCTCAGTTACATTACTATCACTATCAATTTCTGTCATCTGTCACTCTCGATATGAGAAAATCTACAAGAAGTACATGAACTAAAAGCTATCAGAAACTTGTAAATTGACATTCACAGTTCGTAATTGACAGCTGGATTTATTTCTTCGCCAACGTTTTTCATGTTGAAAACTGTTAACAATTGTTGAAAGTTTTTTATTAGCGAACACACCTAATATTTTGTAAAATGGATCGAGAAAAATTCACAATAGAAAATTTTCAGCAGTGTTGCCATCGCAAATTGCCTTAATCCTCTTTTATTATGAGAATTAACTCATAGAGTTATAGCCTAGACAGACGAACAAAATTAATTTGCATTAAGAAGCATAAATGCACTTTTGAAATTCACAGTGACAGACGGCAACTTTGTGCATTTAGACATCTGATTTTGAATTTTTGAAAATAGCCAAATTAAAATTGATAAAAGAATAATTTTATTGGCGATTTTGCTATTTTTAGAAAATCAACAGCAATTTAATGAAAAAATTCTATTGCTATTAAATAAATTAAAAAAATAATACAGTGCAACTAAAAGCTATATCAGATTGTAACGCAATACTACGAGCCGGGATTGCAATTGCTCAGCCAGACCTACGGGAGATTTGGAAATACGTAAGTTTAAACAAGTATTTTTATTTGGTCTTCAATTCATAAAATGTGCTTTTTAAGGACCGGAGTGTGTCATTTTGGGACCACGACGTCCGCGCAATGGACGACGCAAGATTTAAGGAAAACTTTCGTCTTGATAGAAGGGCCTTTCAAAAAGTATTGCATAAAGTAAGAAGTATTGAGAAAGTGCATAGCAATATGAGACATTGTATTCCACTTGAAAAGAGAGTAGCTATCGCACTCTTCTCATTGGGTTCGGCAGCAGAATACAGGACAATTATTTGTTTGGCGTTGGGCGCAGTACTGTTGGCGAAATTGTTATGGATTTTTGCCATGCAGTATACAATAATCTTGCGGACTGCATTAATACATATCCACCGCGTCCACAAGAAATTAAAAGAATCGTTGACGCATTCATGGAGCTGGGGTTCCCGCAATGCTTCGGTGCTGTAGATGGCTGCCACATTGAAGTTCAGCCCAGAAAAGAGGATGCAGTATATTACTACAATTACAAAGGATGGTATTCGGTAGTTTTACTGGCAAGTTGTGACCACAGGTAAATTTTGGAATCTCACTAAAAAATATACACACATACATGTATATGTATGTGTGTATATTTTTTAGTTCTTTGCAGATTAAAGTTTACGTATATAAACATTGGATCCACGGGGAGAAATAATGACTCGTATATATTTGAAAGCAGTTCGTTAAAGCATTTTCATGAACGGGCTGATATTTTCGTACAAAACAGCAAAATTATTGACGGAACCAATGTACATGTGCATTGGCGACTCGGCTTTGCGCTTATCACACTACATGATGAAACCGTATCCATTTGTAGCTAACCAATCGGCTGTGGAAAAACTATATAACTATCGACTATCCAAATGTCGTCGAGTTATGGAGAATGCTTTCGGTCAGCTTAAAGCGCGTTTCCGTAAAATAGGGAGAGGCTTACAAGTAGCGCCAAGAAATGTAAACGTGATAATAAGAGCGTGCTGTATTTTGCATAATTTTCTAAAGATTGAGAATGATGAAGTTTCCTCCGCTTGGATGCAAGACGCAGCAGAAGATGCAACAAGACCTCAACCCAATAACACAACAAGGGTTGGAGAAAATGACCAAACAGTGGCGGCAATTAGGAATGCCATTGCTATGAATTTTCAAAATGGTAATATACTCCTTTGCTTGCCGTAGTAATTATTTATTCCTATAAACTTCATATATATCTGCATATATATGCAGATTGCGTCTGGTGCGACGTAAATCTCCGGCCCGTTCAGCCCACAAGTCAAGCAACTCGATTTCATCGCTGGTACACCAGACTTTTCGATCTTTGTTTTCTGCCATCTAAAAAAGAAAAAAAATAGTTTTGTTATTATACGTATTTGCATATATATTGTAACAAAAATAGCTTACTTCTCTTGTTGCGTTTTTTTCGTTATTTTAATTTCTTTTCTTCTTCTTCCTGTCAATGCAAATCACCATTTACCATAGCAACCAAATGCCAATTTTTAACGGAGTTGCCATGTCGAAATTAGTAATTTCAGCTAAATGCACGAAAATGTTATGCATTTATTTTGGCGTTAATGTGCATTTGGATAAATCAAATGCATGAGTTAATGTGCATTAAGGCTGTTAATGCAAATTAAGGCTGCCGTCTGTCTAGGCTATTAATCCGGATTAGCAGCTGTTAATGCCCGAGTTAATTGGAATTAACTCGGTAATCCGGAATTTGGCTGCCGTCTCTCTAGGCTATAAGTCGACATTTTTTAACATACACGTAGCAACGATGCGTGCGTTAGTAGGGATCAGCTGATTTGGTTAAATAAGTTTTGTGTATCTGCTGTGTATCAGAGATCGGTGTGTACTATTCCGCAAATATTGCAATTGCTCTCTTACGGCCACAAAAATGTATATTGTGAAGCAACACCTTGAAATGGCAAAACATAAAGAGGCTGCCGAGAAGTCAACACCAACACAAACGCAAACTCTTCTTACACACTATCAAGCGCAAGAAAAATCTCATTTGCTATGGATCTCTGTCAAACATTTGTCGACGTGAATATACCTTTAAAAAATATCATAGTGTCAACAATTTTTTGGGGAAGTATACAACCAATAAAATTCCATGTGAATCGACGCTTCGACAGCATTATGTGCCTCTTCTATACAACAAAATTATTAATGAGTTAAAAGCAATAGCGGAAAATAAATACATTTGAAGACGAGACTACAGACTCAGAACAACTACTGGTAATAAATTTTATAACAAAAACAATACACAACAATTTTACAACAAAACAATAACAAAAAGTTGTTTATTCAACGTTGCAACTATTGATGCTTGCAATGCCACCGCGGCATTTGTGAACGACAGTTTAAACTCACTTTGGTCAAACGGTGAGATAAACTCAAGTTAAATAAAACGACAAGTATTCGACTATAGAGTCTAACAGGTATTCAGTATCACAAGGTTCTATTAATGCAGCAGCGTATATGTTGGCTGCTGTTAGCGGTCTTCAAGTTTTGTATCCAAAAATGTAACCCATGCCTTTCGTATGGGTTACACAGACTTTCAGAATTTGTGCGAGCGCCGTTTCCGAAGGTTAACAGTTTGATTTGAACTACGAAATATGTATTTTTAAAGGTATTTAAAACATCATTTAATAATTTGTTGTAACAAAAATTCTGTACAAGACGAATAAAATGTATTTATATGATTTATCCATAGAAATTAAATAAAATAAGAATACCACTTTTATAATTCGTACTTGAGGAGATTTATTATATATATATATATATATATATATATATATATATATATATATATATATATATATATATATATATATATATATATATATATATAAATATATATATATATATATATATATATATATATATATATATATATATGTATGTGTATGTATATATGTATATATATGTATATATGTATATATATATATATATATATATATATATATATATATATATATATATATATATATATATATATATATATATATATATATTTATATTTGTTGTAAATAGTTAATTTTAAAAAGTGTTGATTTAATAAATTGTTGCTATATATAGTTGTACAAAATAAGTGTTACAATTATTATTGACAGAAACCAGTGATCGTACAAGGTTGATTCAAATAGAATTAAACGTATACAAAATAAAATCGTAACAATTGGTGTCAGAAGTGGTATTCTGTAATGATTGTGAAAATTGACCAGCTAAAAGTGGACCAGCTTCAAAAGCTGCTGGTAGAGATGAATCTATCGTCATCAGGTGCAAAGGGGAACTGCTGGCGAGGCAAAGGCAAGTCATGGAGGCTAAAGGTATTAATGTAGAAGAACATGAGTTCTTCTACATTACTACATTACCGAGATACATGCAGTTGTACACGCTGAGGAGGAAACTAATATAGATTCGAGTGATCAACTCAGGGAGTTGATGAAACTCATGATGCAACAACAGCAGCAGCAACTGCGCGGAATTAATGCGAAGTTACAAGAACATTCGGCTCGCCAAGAAAACGCTATTAGAGAATTCGGCTGAATTGCGTATGGAAATTCAAGACGGTTCGTCTCGCCGACGTTTGATGGAATCACGTCATTCAATATCTTCAAACTCCAGTTCGAGACAACAGCTACAAAAAATCTATGGGACGATAGTGACAAGACTGCTGCTTTAATAGTCACATTTAAAGGTAATGCTTCCGAAGTGTTACAGTTGATTCCAGAGAAAGATCGTGGTAGCTATCAATCACTGATGGATACACTCCACCGGAAATATGGAAATGAATATAAGAGTCAATTACATCGAGTGACAGCCTTCGCTTCCAAAATAACTTATGCTATCTAGCGTTTTCGGAAGAATTCATCGGTAAAATATATTTAGAGGTATTCAGAGGCAGAGGCAACCAGGACATATGGCGCGTGGCTGCCGTCTACGACGAGAGCGATCAAGATCAGCGGGGCGTGAACTGACTCCATCACTCACATTTCACAACTACAGCGCGTGCCAAGCACTATTGATGAAAACTGGAAAATATGGAGTTCATGTTAACCCTGGACACTGGTGCATTACTTTCTATAATAGAGAGCGAGTTGGTAAAGAGGTTTGAGCCTTTACTAGGAATAAATTGCGTACGGCAACGGGTTAAAATTAAGCAACAAGTATCTATTGGAAATTGCGAGTGGGAACATGAGTTCATTGTGGTCGACATCATCGATGACGTAAAAATTGGTGTTGTTTTTATGATTGACAACGGATTTACGTTGGATTTAAATCAACGGATACTACGCTATGCAAATGTCGAGATGCCATTGAGCATCCGTCATAGGCGTAGTGGAAACATCAAACGAATACGGGCATGTGAACGCGAAGAGGTTCTAGCAAAATCAGAAGCGGTGATTTGGGTACAGATAAATGTGGATGATGAGACAGAAAAGTTGTGGGTAGTAGAAGCGTATAAAGAAATAATGAATAAAAACTTCATACTTAGTAGGACATTAGTGGAACATAATAAAATGGAATGGTACCGTTGCGAATATTAAATCCAACTAGTACATCTACAGTGGTAGTTTGGTGGTGTTTCGCAAGGCTACGTGACTAACTGTTTTAACCTGGCGAAGCTAGCGCATTCCTTGTTGAACTCATCGCAAGTCAACTCACTGGCTGTCATGTAGTTTGTCCTGTTTACTATGTGATGACGTCTTCATTCTAACTATGGGTTGTCCTTTGAGAACCTTCATTTTAATGGGAAGCCTCCACACCACCGGGCAATGTCGTTCCAGCACCTGCTGGGCTGCGGCTGAAGTGAGTGCCGAAATTTCCCCTCAATTCGAGGTTGTGCTTTGGGCTTAGAACCCACCACATAAACACCTCCCCAGTGAAGAACACATCTGTGCCTCGGATAAGGACTACTGCCTTTGATCATGACCCCCGCAAACGTAATAAGGACCACAATTTACAGATATGCACCTGGGATGTCCAATTCTTCTATACGGAAAGTGCCTCTATCTAGCTCATTTATATCCTCAAGAAGTAAAAGGCTGACATCACCGCTCTCCAGGAAATGCGATTGACGGGACAGGACTGCTCCAAAAAAGCATCCTGTAACATCTACTATAGTTGGCGTGCGGATAGGCACGAACTAGGATGTGGATTTTTGGTCAGCTAGAGACTCTGACACCTGGTCTCACAGTTCACGCCTGTGAACGAACGGCTGCCACAATCCGCATCTCTGCTGATTTTAACATCAGCATGATCTGTGCCCATGATACGAAGGATGAGAAGGAAAATGCGACCAAAGAAAGCTTCTTTCAGCGCCTCGAAGAAGCATATGACTGCTGCCCTCGACACGATATCATAATCGTGCTTGGCGACTTTATTGCCAGGGTGGGCAAGGAAGGTACCTTTGGTGCAACTGTCGGAAAATTCAGCCTGCACCAGAACACATCCGATAACGGAATGAGGCTGATCGACTTCGCCGCAGCACGAAACATGGTAATTGGTGGTACCAGATTCCAGCATCTCGACATCCATAAAACAACATGGTTGTCTCCAGATCATGAACGAGAAACCAAATTGATCATGTGGTGATTGACGGAAGGCGTGCTTCTAGTGTGATGGACGGGAAATCCATCCATAGTGCTAACATTGACTCGGCTCACTACCTTGTTGCAGCTAAGGTGCGCACACGTTTATGTGTCGCAAATAATAAGAGAAGTCCCACATAGAGAAAGCTAGACGTCAGTAAGCGGCGATCACCAGAGACAGCAGATGCATTTGCCAATCGACTATCGGATCTGCTTATGCAGAACACTCCCCCACTTGATGATACATGCGCACGGTGGACACATATATTCCAATCCATGACTGCTGCTGCCGAGAAGGTAATCGGTTATTATCGGCCTCTGAGGAATGAGTGGTATGATCAGGACTGTCGCGATGCTACCGCAGAGAAAGACGCCGCCTACAGAAAAACTCTATGTGCAAGTGCCACGCGAGCTGTTAAGAAGTGATACAGAGAGAGGAGGTGTGGGGAGAGACGTCTTTGCAGGAGCAAGAGAGATCTAGAAAGACGCAAGTGCTAGGAGGTCGAGGCAAGTAGAGACAGGAATGAGACTCGAAAATTCTTTGAAAAGATCAGGCGCCTAAGTGGAGGTTTAAATCCCGGAGCCTCTTCTTGTCGTGATGGAAATGGGAATCTGGTTACAGATGTCCAGAGTGTACTGAGCTTATGGAGGGAACACTTTTCCACGTTACTGAATATCGACGCCTCGAATAATCCCGCCAGTGGAGGAGATTTCCCTAACTCCCCAATAATGGATGATGGTATAGATGTTCCACCACTCGATCATGATGAGGTCAGAGAGGCCATTATAAGGCTGAAGAACAACAAAGCTGCAGGTGTTGATGGCCTACCGAGTTTTTTAAAACAGGCGGTGATGAGTTACTCACCTGCATGCACCAGCTCAAAAGCAGAATATGGTCGGATGAAAGCATGCCCAATCATGGGAGACTCAATGTTCTCTGCCCCATACATAAGAAAGGAGACCCCACAATTTGCGCCAACTACCGTAGCATAAGTGCCCTGAGCATCACATACAAGGTCTTATAGTGCGTATTGGGTGAAAGATAAATCAAATAAATCCGCCATCGATCAAATTTTCACATTACGCCAAATCATGGAAAAGACCCAAGAAAAAGATCGACACACATCACCTATTCGTCAATCATTAAGCCGCTTTCGACAGTCCAATAAGGCTTCTACACAACTATGTCTGAATTTGGTATACCTGCAAAACTCATTCGACTTTGCAGAATGACATTTTTTAACTCTCGTTTAGCAGTGAAAATTGGAAAGGACCTCTCACCTCCGTTTAATACCCAACGAGGTGTCAGACAAGGTGATTCGATATCGTGCGACTTCTTCAATCTTATTATGGAGAAAATAATACGAGCTGCTGATCTACGACTTAATGGCACTATCTTCAACAAAAGTGTAATGCTGTTGGCGTATGCCGACGATATTGACATAATCAGTATCGCGAGCAGTGTCAACAAACAAAGAGTCCCGGCGTCTTGGACAGCACGTCACTGTTGACAATTACACTTTCGAGGTGGTGAAGCACTTCGTCTATCTTGGAACCAGCCTCAACAATTGTAATGACATCAGTCTGGAGATCATGCGTAGGATAAATCTCGCTAAGAGGTTTTACTTTGGGCTGAGTAACCAATTGAATAGTCGAGCCCTCTCTCGAAGATCGAAAATCATGCTCTACGATTCCCTCATTATTCCTGTCCTAACATATGGCGGCGCAGAAACCTGGAAAATTTCCACCACGGATGAGAGCAAAGTCCTACGCAAGGTCTTTGAACCTATTTGCATTGATGGCGAGTATCGAATAAAGTACAAAGATGAGCTGTATGAGCTGTACGCTGACATTGACATAGTCAGGCGAATCAAAATCCAGCGGCTGCGTTGGCTGGGTCATGACGAGCGAATGGAAGAAGACTCTCCAGCGAAAAGGGTATTTAATTCGGCACCCGAGGATGCAGAAGAAAGGAAGACCAAACCTCCTGGCGGCTCTTGGAATATCCAATTTGCTCCAGCAAGCGAAGAAGAGAGAAGACTGGCGCCGCATTATATGTTCGGTCTAAATCGATCATCGGTTGATATGGCCATATAAGAAGAAGAAGAATACATGTACGGCTGTGAAGAATGGAATGGTGATTGGTCATTGCCAGGAAGTTACTGCCGTAGTTGACTGTGAAAAGGGTCCGTCGATGAAAAGTGATATATCAGGAACTGTTAGAGCGGAATTAAAAGCACAAGGAAGAATGGGAAGGTGTGCTTACCAAACAGCAAACAGAAAAGGCCTTACAGCTATAGAAGTACAGATCAATATTCTCTTCATATGGAAAAACTGGTGGACGAACAACCATCGTAAAACGTCACATTGACACTGGTGGTTCTAGACCAATTCGTCAAGCACCAAGATGAGTTCCATTGGCCAAAAGAGATGAAGCCATTAAGCTGATTTTCGATATGCAGAAACAACGTGTTATTGAACCATTAGCGAGTCCATGGAGTTCACCAGTTGTGCTGGTAAAAAAGAAGGATGGAAGTACCCGATTCTGTGTGGATTACAGAAAGCTAAATGCCAAGAGAAAACAGCTTTCAGTATTGGCGATGGTCTATGGTAATTCACAGTGATGCCATTTGGCTTATGCAATGCGCCAGCTACTTTCGAACGTTTGATGGAGCGTGTACTCAGAGGACTACAGTGGAAAACGTGCTTGGTGTACCTCAATGACATTATCGAGATGGGAAAAGATTTTAACGACTGGAAAAGTTGAAAGAAGTATTTTAGCCTATAAAATCAGCAGGACTTAAACTGAATATGAAAAAGTGTTCACTCTTCAGGCGAGAAGTTAAATATCTTGGTCATAAAGTAACAACAGAAGGGGTACATACCGACGAAGAGAAAGTAGCAGCAGTACAAGAATGGTTTATTCCGTCGAATCTTCACGAGTTAAGAAGCTTCCTAGGCTTATGTACCTACTATAGATGATATGTTCCTGAATTTGCAAACATCGCCAGCAGTCTACATGAGTTAACAAGAAAGAACAAACCATTTGTATGGTCGAGGAACAACAGAAAGCACTCGAACAACTGAAAGAAAGACCCTGTTCAGCACCAGTATTAGCGTATCCAGTACCTGGTCAAAAGTTTGTGTTGGACACAGATGCGAGTGGCAATGGAATAGGTGGTGTGCTCTCTCAGATCATAGATGGGCAAGAAAAAGTAATAGCATACTACAGTAAAATCCTGTCGAAGCCAGAAAAAAAGTACTATGTCACTCGAAGAGAGTTGTTCGCAATACTGGAATGAGTAAAGTATTTCAATAAATACTTGTACGGTCAGTCATTTCATCTACGAACTGACCACGCAGCGCTATTACAACTTAAAAACCCAGAAGGCCAATTGGCGCGCTGGTTGGAAAGGCTTCAGAGTTATGATTTTACAATCGAGCATCGTAAAGGAGGATATCACAGCAACGCGAATGCTCTATCTCGTCCTACGAACGAGGGCTAGAAGATAAGCGAAACGACGCAGATCTTGTAAAGATTATGGAATAAAAGGAGCAAGGCGTACGTCCAGATTGGCAAGAAATGGCTAATGAGAATGCAATAGCAAAAGCATATTGGTCGCAGTGACAAAGCCTGCACTTACGAGACGAATGTATATTCCAAGCATGCAGAAGTGAAGATGGAAAAATCACTAATGATCTCGTGGTACCCAAGGCAAGAATAAATGAAGTGATAGCTGAGTATCACAATGCTTCCAGTGGAGGGCGTTTGAGGAAGTATACCCCATTCCAAATCAAGAAGCTAGTACAATTGCGGATGTATTACTCAACCAATGGATTACTCGTTTTGGTGTGACGATGGAGTTACACTCAGACCATGGTTGAAATTTCGAATCAGAGTGGAAACCTTTGGAAACATAGAATTGGAGCGGATGTAGGCTGGACCCTTGGTTGCTCTAATTAATAGGGATTGTCCACGATTTTATAGGTAAGCATGGTCAATTCAGATAGGGAGGGAACACACTATAGGCATGCCAGCGTTGAGCGTGACGATAAGGTGATAGACCGTGTTGTTGGTGTTTATGTATGTGGCTGTATTTTTTTTTTTTTTTTTGTTTTCGATTTGAGTTCCCATGTCCGCAATGACGGTGGGCATTACTGTTCATCCATTGTCTCTCAGATGTGGATTGAGAACCACGCCTTGAGTATCGTAGCCAGCTGATGCAAAGCGACTGCGGGTGCATTATAATGGATGAACAATAATGGCGTCCAAACAAAATAAAAACCTACCATTGTTTTTTTAGTGTTTCTGCTCAGAGTATATTACTCTGTGGTGTGACAGCCTAAGTGTGTATGTGCGTATTGAACCAGTGCATATACTTGTATGTGTGGAAATTGGGTTGAGAATTTGAAACATATACATATGATAACACATACATAGATACCATACTGATATTTCGACATGTGGCTATTTATGTCGTTAATAATAATAGTAAGATAATCAAGATATTACATCGTAACAATACTGGCGCCCAACGTGAGGTCAAAAGGAATGCAAACATATTTCGATAATTTAAAACAATTCAATCTAAGTAACACAACTTGTATTTGTTTATCTCGTCATAAATATAAAAATTTATAAAAATTCGTATATTAAATGTAAGTTAAAAATTAATTAGTGTAAATTAAATGTAATTTTATAACCTAAAAACGTAGTAGAAAAGTAGTTGTAATATATTAATATATATGCAATTAAACGCAATTAATTTTACGGAATAATAAAATAAAATGCCAAATAAACACAATCCAGTTACAACTTTTACTGTTTTACATCATAAAATAAATAAATAAATATGTGGCACTTAAAGCCCCAAAGGGCTCATGGGCCGAGCTTCTCTTCCATTACTGTTGTGCGTCTTAAATTTTGGACAGTATTAGAATGGACCTACTTATTTTAGCCGGTACCGAACGGCAGAACACTTGTGACATCACTTTTTCTGAGCTTTGTCACAGAGTTCTTTTTAGAAGCTTTTTCATGGCAAGTTGTTACTGTCGGAAGAATTGCCAATTGCTTGCCGACAGGTGGGTACCGTTCGAAAGAAAAATCTTTTCGATATTAAATTTGTTATGCATCAGCCGGGTATTGAACCACGACCTACAGATCAGAAGTCGAACACACTAACCACTGAGCTACGGCATACACTGTTTTACATCATATTTCACTAAAATTCTATAATTATGGAAAAATAAGAAAACATTTAGCACTACTACAAAGAGCCTATTTTTCCAAATGTGAAAATCGTAACACACCATTAACAGTGAATGGATTTTACTGCATAGTTGCATTCATATTAAAATTTATGCATAAATTTATAAATTGTAGTATTTAATATTTAATTTGAACCACGACCTACAGATCAGAAGGCGAACACACTAACCACTGAGCTACGGCATACACTGTTTTACATCATATTTCACTAAAATTCTATAATTATGGAAAATAAGAAAACATTTAGTACTACTACAAAGAGCCTATTTTTCCAAATGTGAAAATCGTAACACACCATTAACGGTGAATGGATTTTACTGCATAGTTGCATTCATATTAAAATTTATGCATAAATTTATAAATTGTAGTATTTAATATTTTTTAAATTAACAATTCGTCATAAAAGCGAAGAAGCCCTTTAAGGAAGAAGATTAAAAATAGGTATTGCTTGTATTCTGGTTGCTGCCCCGCGCTTGGTAGCATAAACTTGCGCTGATGTCCATCGCATCCTAAGTAGTGTCCGACCGAATATTCGGTTTCGGTTTCGGCCGAATATCGAGGGTTCGGCCGAGTTTCGGTTTCGGCGAAAAAAATGGCACCTCGGCCGAAACCGAAACCGATAAATAATACCCCAATATTACCCCAAAAATTCAAATTCAATGGATTGTGCATCCCTGTACTGACAATTCAATGAATTGTGCATCCCTGTACTTACACATGGAAAAATGAAAACAAATTCACTTTGCGCCAAAAAAGCAGCTCACCGTTTTTGATAAATATAAATTTAATAATTACTATATATTGCTGCCCGGATGATTTGTTAGTCGCTGTCGAGGTTTTTTTTGGTAAATTGAAAACAATTCTTTAAGTAATCTAAATAGTAATAATGTAATTAAATTGTTTTAGTTGTTCTAAAATGCCAGAGGTGAATGTAATTTGGGAGTATTTCAATAAAAATACAGGCACAGCGGTCTGCATTACATGCAATAAAGTGTTGTCGGCTTGGCCATAAGCTGCCAAAACGCCAAACTGTTGCAGGCTTAAAAAAACAAAATGTCATCCGGTGGAGTGGGAGGTGTACAAGAAATCTCAGGAGAAAACAGAGGGAGCTAGACAGCAGCAATTGGTAGCAGAAAAGACGGTACAAAATAGAGAAGTGCAACTAACATTGTCTGAAACGTTGGCCCGCAAGCAAGTACAATTTTGGCCGGATGATCATACAATCACGCTTCAGATCGACAAGTCGATAATGGATCTCATACTTGTGGATATGCTGCCGTACAATATAGTAGAGGGTAGCGCTTTTAAAAGGCTTCATATTGGTAATCCAGACGTCCCATGCAAGTATCGGCAAAAAAGTGAAAAGTATTTTAGAACTACTTTGATGCCAGCTACGTATGAAAAGGTCAAAGCCAAAGTAATCGGTATAGTTTCTAAAGCTGAATGGATAAGTTTTACTACCGATATTTGGAGTAATCCGTCGAAAACCTGTTCACTTTTAAGCTTTACTGCCCATTTTGTTGATGGACCATATAGACTTAAGGTAATATTAGCTGCTATGCAGCTTGACGATGATCATACGGGTGAATATATTTCAAATAAACTAACTGGGCTAATTGAAGAATATAAAATTGAAAACAGAATCCATTTATCGATTAGAGATAATGCTGCAAATATGGGTGCGGCAATGCGTTTTGGAGGGTTCGCATGTGTAGCTCATATACTGCAGCTCTGCATTAATGACTCAATTTTTAAAGATGTTCAAATTGAAGTGATTGTTAAAAAATGTCGAAAAGTAGTCGGACATTTTAAAAAAAGTGAGCAGGCCGTCAGGCATCTGAATGATTATCAAGCCATTTTAGATGTACCAAAACATGCTCTTATACAAGACATATCCACAAGATGGAATAGCACTTACTTGATGCTAGGAGGTTGCTTGAACAAAACTCTGCTATTAACTTGTACATGTCTGAGCGAGGTTCGTTTGAAGCTCCAACGGCAAAAGAATGGCAATTTATTAGAAATATAATAAATGTATTGAAAGTCTTCTATCAAGCTACATTGGATCTTTGTGGAGATTCTTCGTCTATTTCAATAATAATACCATTAATAACAATGCTACGAAATAAACTTGTGGTAACTTCAGATGACTCGCATCAAATTAAATTGTTGAAAGAGGGACTGAACAATTCTATAAATAAACGATTTGAATACATCAACACACGTTCTGAAATTTTAATTTCGACTTTCCTTGATCCACGCTTTAAAAGTAAATATTTTTCAAAAGAAGAAATTCAACACTGTGAGAAATTAATTAAAAAAGAAGTGGAAAAATTGATGGAGTTTAATCACGGCAAGGAAATATTTCCACGGCCTACACCTTCTTTCTCGAATATAAGTAATTCACTCTGGGAGTCACATGATTCCGATGTAGCATCACCAGAAACGACCTCTTCTTTTAGAGAACCATCGCTGAGAGACCAACTCCAGTCGTATCGAAGCGAACCACTTATTTCAAGAGATTGTAATATTTATGAGTATTGGCACCACAGCTCTTATTCTTTTTTAAAAAAACTTTCAGTACGATATCTGTCAGCTCCTCCTACAAGTGTTGCAAGTGAGCAACTTTTTAGTGCAGCAGGACAAATATACTGCGACAGACGATCTAATTTACATGGGGAAAATGTCGACAAGCTTTTATTTTTAAATTATAATATAAAGTTATTTAACTTTGAATATTAAATATATATTAAGAAGGGTAAATGAACGAAGAGTTTTTTTTGAGTTTAATAAAAAGTCCTTACCCCGTTATTTAAAAAAAAATTAAACGTAACTAACAATGTGATTTTTAAAAATTGATCTCTTATATACTATATACATATTTATATATAAATGTTACTTAATTATAAATTTATTGTTTTTTACTTGAATTAATGAATTTTAATATACATTTAATATGTTTTGTTTTCGTTTGCACTAGCAATAAAAAATTCAATGTACTATTTAAATTTCGTTTTCATTTAGAGCTCAGTTTCGGTTTCGGTTTTGGCCGAATATTAGAAAAAAGCCGAATATTCGGTTTCGGTTTCGGCCCAAAAAGTCGGTTTCGGTCGGACACTAATCCTAAGGGACACTTTCTAATTGTCGGAATTTCTCCTTTTATCTAAAATAAGTGAAAAACAGCATTTCAAATAAATTGCTATAAAATAAAATCAAAACAAAAAATTGCATCTTACCGCTCTGTAAATATCAAATGAAAATTATGGTGCAAAACAATATAGGTGTGGTTATTACCTCATCTGTTTAGTCTTATGTTGGTAGAAATACAAAATAAGAAATTATCTCCAAAATGTACACTTATCCGATAGTGAGTTCTGGTTGTTGTTCACTATAGCAATCACACAGTTGTTATTAGCAAAACATCGTTACCACCCAACAATTTGAATGGCTACAATCTTCAGAAGCCAAAAAAATTGGATCGGATAATAAGTGTTTATTTCGAGTTTCTATTGTAATTAGCAACGAATTTTTCCTTGAAGCAATAAAAAAATGGTCTTACAACCACAGCATTATTGATCTTTATGTTTTTATTGCTTTTTTCGTTTGCTTTCTATTTTTTTCACACACAACCCATTTCAGTGGAAAATTCAAATAGATGTGGTTTTAGTTACTGTCGGTTGTTGTTTAATACCACCTCCTGAAACGGGTGCTTCTTGTGTCAAAACAGAGGTGAACATTTTTGGAGGGAATAAATCATGGTACGTCTTTTGTTAAAAGCGCCGTGCATATGTATTGAGCAATTGCATTGGTATGTGTGACTATTTTAAAAGAGATTCAGTTCTAGGTTTTCTAAGCTCTTGGCGTTGACATGCCAGTATTCGTTTGATGTTTCCACTACGCTTGTGACCGATGCTCAATGGTAAGTCAGTTCACGCTCGCTGAACTGACTCCATTTAGTTTAACGATTGATTTGTGTTACTGGAACGACCGCTGTCCACCTTATTCTCCTTGGAGTCTTCTTGGAGAATTCGATCTTGTTCGCTTTCGTCGCAGACAGCAGTCATGCGCCATGTGTCCTGGTTTATCTACAAATGAAGCACTTACCAGTACCGACTTGACTGCCTGACTGCTTCAACCAATTCTGATGTTTCTGCTTCTAGTTGGCGGATTCGTGGCATTGGTTCATACGTCAAAGCACTACTGACTGTTTCGGCATATATACTCCTTGGTGACATGATCAGGGCACGCTTAGCCTCTACATCACTTATGCCGTCTATGAATGCCTCTACTTTTATTTTCTCGATGAATTCTTCCGAATTACCAGAGAACGCTACATGACATACGCGCTCAATGTCGAAATCTTGAAGGCTCTCACTATGTTACATACCCCATCTTCATTCCGTTCGATGCAATTAAAATAACTAACTGTTATAGTCGTTTCCATATTTGCGCTGGAGTGTGTCCATCAGTGATTGGTAGCTACCATAATCTTTCTCTGGAACCTTCTGCTTCTGCTCATTATTTTGAAAAAACAACAATTCAAGTAAAAGTAATGGCAGAAAAAAAGATTACTGAATAAATGCGCAGCACTTTTAGCAGTCGTCGGTTTGCAAATTTTCATTTTGCTTTGCTTTTGCTCTTGGTCAGTAGCACAAGTCAAAGCAGAAGCAATATGTTTGCTTTTGCAATAATGCTCATCTAAATTATGCATTTTGACTCACTACAAATGTTATAGTAATATTATTATTATCATTATGTTATTTTATTATGTATAACCATTAGTTAATGATAATCAACACACTATGCATAATGTAATTATCATTGGCTAAAATGGGTTGTAGTATATTTATAAAAATTCGTGGTCAGCGTCATCCTACCACACTGTATGAACAATTTCACAAAAAAACAAAGAACGAAGAAGAAGAAAGAAACATAATGAATTAAATAATAAATAATAATAAAAGAACCAACGGGTCATCGTACCTTGATATAAGATTATGAAATAATTCAATAACCATACACAGTGAAAAGAAAAGAAAAACAAAATAAGCAACAACCAGGCATAATAATATTGAACGCATGCACAATATTTACAACAAGAAGTATTAACTACAAATAATAATGATGACTTACTAAAAATAAGTTATAAATATGACCTACTGAAGAAATTGCAATGAATTGACCTACTTAAGAAATTGCCATTTCTTCAGAAATTCTTTTATACTAAAATGGGGTTAAATTGTAAATTATGATATATATTTTAGGCTATATAAACTAAGACAAGGCCTGAAATGAATACAATCAGAAAATTAGTGAATTGAGTGAATTAAGATAACTCGAAGAACGAGTTAGTTATCAAGTATATACTGTAAAGGATCTTACATCCTAAAAACAAAAAAAGGTGAATTGTAAAGAATATAGTATTATGTGTATTTTCAAAAAACGCATTGTGAAAGAAAAACCTTTTAATCAATAAAACTATACCGTGGAAAGTAAAAACTTAATAACTGTGAAAAATAATTGTGCGGGGAAATAAAATTTACAGGAAGCAGCAAGAGAATAATAAAGGGGTAAGTCCTAAACTATAAGATATATACGGTGTCAGAAAGAAGGACACAACACAGTCATAGTCGAAGAAGCAGCAATTTGATTGCTTACGCAAGTCATCAGCAGTCATAGTCAAAAAAGCAGCAATTTGCTTGCTTAAGTAAATCGTCAGCAGTCGTAGTTGAACAAGCAGCAATTTGCTTGCTTGCGTATGTCGTCAGCAGCCGTAGTCGAAGAAACAGCAATTTTTTTGATTTTGCAAGTAGTCAGCAGTCGCAAACAATTGTGCTTTGCTTTTGCTCCTTCTTTCTTGATAAATTCTTATACAACATATATACGTACATGTACAAAAAATAAATATATGGCACTTATAGCCCCGAAGGTTTCTTTGGCTGATCTTCTCTTCCAGTACTGTTGTTCGTCTTAATTCCGAACCGCAGACATCACTTGTCTGAGCTTTGTCACAGAGTTATTTTAAAAGCTTTCCATGGCAAGCCGGAACAACAGCCGAAAGCAACAGCAACAATAAAAACGCATGCGCAGATGCGTGGGTAATCATCAAAGGCGAGCAATTTGATGTTTTGGCGTGTTTTCCTCTTGATATTGGTGGCTGAGGAGTAAGCACAAAATGACATAATCTTCAAAAATTGTGTTGTCGATTGCGTGTATTCGTGAATGAAGAACTATCATATTATGCTAGGCATGAGTATATATTGCTTTCGAACGTAGGTAAAATGAACACAGCTTGTAGCGAAGGAGTGAGGGCCGACAACGAATTTCGCATATCTCTGTGTAAATATAATTTATAATTATCACATATAATTTCAATCTTCATCGTCGCATTCATATATAGGTACCTATGAAATTATTTATATATGAGACAATGTCGGCTCGGCTCAAATCGATTGTAAATAAATATATATCGAAATCATGTTTGGTAAAAACTTAAATCTGTATATTTCATTATTTTACTAATATCTCGTAAAAATATATTTAAAATAAAAAATAATCACAAATTCATATCACTGATTTTTTAAAGTAACTTTAAAAATATTGCAGGAAAAATTTGTTAAAATATTGAATAAATTAACTATCAAAGTAAAAAAATTTAAGACCTTAAAAAAAGAATTCTTATGCACAAGGTGTGTTTTTAGCTTTTCTTAAAATATAAAAATAAAAATTATACTTAAAAAACAAAATAAAACAATATAGTTAAATTGTGTTAAAAAAAACCATTCATATCACAAAGTATTTTTTCTTAAATGTAACTTACAAAATAGACAAAATTAATAAGAAATATGAGAATAAGTTAAATATAAAAACTAAAGAATGCAAAAACTTAAAAAAAAAAGAATTTTTATGCAAATCTAAATTAGAAACTATTTATTTACTCGTTTTTCTAAAAGCTCTTCCTTTTCCTTTTTGCCCCTGAACCCTTTCCCACTTCTCCGTCAACAATTCTTTGAATTGTTGGACAGTTTCATCCCTCGCTCTTTTCCATTCTTCTATCTCAAACTTTTTCAATTTTAATTTTTCATTATAATTCATGGTGATGGTAGAGGCGTTGGTGATGACGCCGCTACCCTGCCCCACATCATTATATGCGGCCTGGGGTCCACAAGAATTGTGTGGCCATTCGAAATTATTGGGCTTATCCAAAAAATTGCATCCATTAGTTCCATATATTGACCAAAACATAGGCTGGCACCAGTACTGCGGTTACTGTCACGCTCCGCTTTATATGTTTGGAGTAAAGTACCCATCTTCGCCTCAAAACACAATGATGTCATCTCTGAATCCTGAAAGCAGAGTTTATCATTTTCATTTCAAATTTCACAACTTTTTTTTTAACCTACCATGTCTCCTAGCACGTTTGAATACGCCAACCTTTTTTCTATGCTGATGTTCCTCCTTCCGCACAAGGCAGCATTTAAAAATCTTTTTCCTTTTTTTTTTTTTTTTTTTTGAAATTTTGAAATAAAAATAATATTTCATTTAATACAATATTAACAAAAAAAAAAAATTAACCAAAACAATTTTATTTACGTTTGCTCCATTTTGTTTCGTTTTATGTTTATAACAATTTGACGTTTATATATATTGCGTATTGCAACCCTACAGCTAAGGTTCAATTGAACGAGCTTATTTTGTGTTGTTGCTTTGCATGCAATTGGATAAAGAGTGAGGGGTTTTTGTTTCCCGTATAGGCGAAACGTTTTGCGCTTCTCATTCATAATGTCAAACATTAGGAAAAAATGCAAACATGTTGCCGAGAAACATTTATGCTCGTGTAAATGCGAACGAAACATCAAAAAGGAATTGAAAATGTTTTTCATGTCTTCGTATATAAACGGAGACATTTGAATATGAGAATGCGTTTTAAATTTTTATTCGCAGAGAAAAGTTCTGAAACAAAGAAAATTTCAATTTTGATAAATCATAATTTCAATTAATCGAACAATTGATTAGTCGAATATTTTGATTAATGAAAATTTGTGAACAAACGATTTTTTGCACTGCCCTACTATATTCCAAAATTCCAATTCCACTATAGAATTTCAATTCAAATCAATTTCAATTGATTATATATTTGGTATCAGCCATATTGTAAGAAAAAACAGCTGACGTCTATGGCGTCTTCCGTACCAAACAGGGTTTTTACATTTTGAATTTAGTTCATGTTATATATCGAGTTGAAAAAAAGTAGGAAAATAGCACAATTAAATGCATTAAATTAATAAAACATCTTCAATAAATATAATTACAATTCAATAAATGTTATTCAATTTATTTTGTTTTACAAATAAATAATTTTTTTACTAGTAGTTGCTCTTAGCAACGGGACGGTGCAGGCAAAGGTCGAAGAGTGGATAAAGAAACTCCATCTCATGAGATGGGAGAACTTATCCACTTGTAGACAGGCAAAGTCTTCGTTGAGGCTATCAAAGGTCAGTGAATCGGGGAGAGCTCTCAGTCTAGGACGATTGACTCTAAGCTGGTTGACTGCAATAATAACTGGGCATGGTAATTTCAGGTAGCACCTCAGCAAGATTCTTGTTGAAGGGGAGGATGCTGACATTTGCAGATTCTGTATGTAAGAGGCAGAGACAGCAGCGCACATAGTGTGCCAGTGTCCTGCATTGGCAAGCAGGAGGATGTCCACACTAGGTCGCCAATTTATTAATGAATTCAAAATGTGAAACATACCCCACAAAGACATGTTTAAAATAACGCGTGATGTTATTATGAGGAAGGAAGTAGAAGAATTCTGCAACCGAACAAATAATTATTTTCAGGGACGAAAAGGGACCCCTATAAGTGGTCTGATTCGGCTAATTCCTAATATATATATATATATATATATATATATATATATATATATATGTATATATATATATATATATATATATATATATATATATATATACATATATGTAGAAATGTTCACAAATAATAATATTTTTCTGCTTCGTGTGGGAATTCAATTTATTGTCAAAATATATTAAAATATGTAGTTCAATTGTTGATTTGATAAAGATTAAATAAAGAAAAAGAGAAAAAAGAAAAAAAGCTTGACTCTTTTCGTGCTTTGACTTTGCGCGGACTGACTCAACTTTACTCGACTGTACTTTCCCGACTTCTTTTCTCGACTGACTTAACTTTACTTGTAAAGAGTAGTAGAGTAAAAACGAACTGAACATTCCTACATCCGGCCATTCTGAATGTCGGATGCCTCAGACGACTCGCTGTCACTTTCATTCTCGTAGTTCCTCCAGGGTTTCATATAATCAGCTGCAGTTGAAGTGAGTTTTGGCCCATCTTGTTCGCCAATTTTACGCACCTCATATCGATCGTTACGCTTCGTTTTAGTAACCTCATATGGTCCTAGGTACTTCGGAACTAGCTTGAGCCCAACACCGAACTGTGTGCGCTGAATAGCGACTAAATCTCCAATCTTGTAAGTATTAGCCGATTTTCGCTTCTTGTCAAACTATTTCTTATTCTCCGCTTGAATTTTCAGAATTTGTTGCTTCGCGTCGTCACGCATTTCTTGTCTCTCTTGTTCGAAATCTTTTATAACAGCTTCATCAAATTCTCGCTTTAGCTCCAGGTCCTCAATGGTGTACATCTTCGTGCCAAACAATAGCTCGAATGGAGTCCTTTTAGTGCTTCTAGAAATATTAGAATTTATTATTCTCTGTAAGCGACTTACATGCTTGAACCACTTTAAAGGATCATCAAGTGAGATTTTCGTCAACATTTGTATTATGATTTTGTTCATACGCTCAACTTGTCCGTTTCCTCGGGGGACTCCTGTTGTTGTGGTATGATGACTGATATTTTGAATATTGCAGTATTCTTTGAAGTCGTTCGCCGTAAAAGCTGTCCCTTTGTCGGTTATGATGCGATGCGGATTTCCAAATACTTCGCTCAATTTTTCCAACTTACATAGAACCTCTGTCGTAGTAGTAGACTTAACTGGGAATATCCATGTGAACTTCGTAAACGCGTCGATGATTACAAGTAAATATTTGTATGACTTTGCCGTCGAAGGTAATGGCCCAACGTGGTCCATGTGAAAAGTATGTAATGGTACGTCCATTTTGTCGATAGGATTTAGAAATCCTTCTTGCTTTCTCGTTTTCTGATTTGCTAATATGCAAGCGATATAATTTGAAATAATCTTCTCAATGTGCTTTCGCGAATTAGGCATATAGTAATCTCGCTTAACCATTGCCTCAACCTTACTGGCATTTAAATGCCCCTTTTCGTGTAATTTTGTGATCAGCTCATTTCTCATTGCTTTCGGTATGACTAGAAGATAAGCACCTTCGATGAACTTACACAGCACACCGCTTCGTAGTTGAAAGTTTTCATATGCTCCGCCTTCCAGTAGTTTTGTTACAGCCTGGCACATCTCATCTGTTGCTTGAGCTTTTTTAATAGCGTAAAGGATTGCATCTTCAATCCTTAATACAGTTGGGTGTCGACTTAGAGCATCTACGTGACGCATGTAGCTGCCGGACCGATGTTTTACTGTGCAGTCGAATTCTTCGATCTGCATTGCCCAATGAGCAACCCTGCTGTTAAGTGCCTTCTTCGACATTGTTAACTGGAATGCTTTACAATCTGTAAATATGTCGAAAGTTAGTCCCAATAAGTAAATTCTAAGTCGTTTCAACGCCTTGATGATTGCTAACACTTCTAATTCGTAGCTAGAATAGTTTTTCTCTGCAACTGTTGTTTTATAACTCAAATAAAAAACTGGGTGATAATCGTCATGTTTCTGTAACAATACAGCGCCGTATCCTTCTTTGCTAGCATCCGTATGAAGCTGCGTCGGCAGGTTTGGATCGATTAGTTTCAATACAGGTTCCGTACATAATTGCTCTTTAAGTAAAATAAATGCTTCATTTTCGGCTTCACCCCATCTAAATGGCACATCCCGTTTTGTCAGATCAGTTAACGGCTTTGCCAGCTGCGCATAATTTCTTACAAACTTTCGAAAAAATCTGGTAAGACCCAAAAAACTCATTACACTGTGGACATCTTTTGGTGTTGGAAACTTTTTCACTGCTTTGGTTTTAACGTCAGATGGACGAATAGATCCGTTTTCTAGAACATGGCCCAAGAATTCGACGGATTTCTGCAAAAACGCACACTTTTCCCACTTAATCATCAGACCGTTATCTTCAGAAATATGTAAAACTCTTTTCAGCTTATCGATACCATCTACTTCGTCGCTTGCCGGTATTATTAAGTCGTCTATATATACGAGTACGACGCCATCTCTTATCAGGTCTTTGAAAATAGTGTTGATGAATCTTTGAAATGCCGCAGGCGAATTACAAAGTCCGAACGGAGCCTTCCTGAACTCATACTGGCCATCTGGAGTGACGAAAGATGTATACTTCATGCTGGCTTCATCAAGGTCTACGTGGAAGAAGCCATTCCTCAGGTCCAATGTCGTAAAAATTCGAGAGTTGTAAAGTCCTTCCAAAATTTCTTCGATATTTGGTAAGGGGTACCTATCACGAATAACTTTCGAATTTATCTTTCGGTAATCCACACATAGCCTGTAGCTACCGTCCTTTTTATGCGCTAGAACAACGGGACTCGAAAAATCGGATGCGTTATGCTGAATTATGCCGCTTTCTAGCCACTCTTGTACCTGCATGTTCACGATTTCTCTTTCTTTAGGAGCTAGTCTTCTCGGTTTCTGGTAAATTGGCTTTTCATCTTCTAAATGGATATGCATTTTAATACACGAGGACCCAATGCCTTTTGGTGCATAGGACAAAATCATATTATGAATTGTCGGTCTTAAATCAGCGTTTCTTATATTCTGCAGTTTCTCAAATTTTTCGGTCACCTGCGAGTACTTTATAAGATTAACTTTTGCTAACATAATTTTATCTTCATTGACGGGGTCCTTATAAGTTGTCAATTTACCTTTTTCGATAAGGATAGATGCGTATTGCAAAATATTCTTACCCAATATTATGTCTTCGCTGATCCAACTGTTAGGCACTACATCGAAGTCAAGTCGATATGATTCAGCTTCAATGTCAACATCTAAATTGATGAAACCAAGAGTATTTTTACAGCTGTCTCCAAACGCTATTACGCCAGTTCCAGGGCCGTCAAAGTTTTTGATTTTGAAATCATCCATCACCCAATGCCGTATGATGCTGATGTCGCTACCGGTATCCAATATTGCTTTAAAATTTTTATCTTGGATCTTAACATCCACGATCACATCTGGAAATTTAATTCTATTAACGCGAGCACTCGTAACTCCACTTGCGTTTTGTCTTTCCTTTACTTTTGCTGGGCAATTCGGTGCAATGTGACCAAATTCGCTGCATTTAAAACATCGTGTTCCTATTTCTCTACTTGGACAATCACGAGCCCAGTGCGATTTGGCACCACAATTTTTGCATCTCTTGCTGTTGATATTTGCGTTATGATTCGAGCATTTTTCGCCGTGTTTTTCTCTAACGTAGCCCTTACCACCACCACTGCTACCACCACTCCTGTCCTGGTTGTGCTTGTCCTTATTCTTTTCGCAAATGTTCTTTTCTTTGCACTGATCTGCTTTCATTTTTTCGTACGCTAGAAAATTTGTCTTGAGTTCGGCTAGGCTATGCGATTGGTATAAAATTGTTTTATTCGTAGCTTCATCGCGTATACCATCAATAATGTAATTGATTAAGTGATGCTCTTCGACCTTTCCTCTTGATGCTAATTTCTTCATTTTGTACATGTACTCGAGCAAAGTTTCGGTCTCACTCTTGCTAGTCCTCTCTAATAGCTTGTGTATATTATTGCTTTCACGTGAACCAAATTGCGTCTGCAAAACAGATTTTAAATCTTGCCAGCTACAAATATTTAACTCTGCTTCAACTGCCAATCTTGCAGCTCCCATCAACAGCTGTCTAGCATACAAAAATTTTTGCACGTCATTCCATCTGCAAACCGAAGCAACACTCTCCATTTCTTCCAACCACTCACTTACGCTCTTTCCAGTCTCTCCGTTGAATTTTTCTAATGCCTCTTGTACGTCTTTGAGATGGATATTATTTTGCACCATATTATTTGTCACCATTTTTTCTGCATTTTCTTCTTTGCTTTCGTTCGTCATTGCGCTGCTTACCGATGCGTTGTCACTTAGCTGATGATCAACTTTTTCTGCACAAATACCTCTTACGTCGACGTTGACGTCTAGCTTTACTTCCAGTGGCTTCGTTCTAATATTATATTTTTCGCTTGACCTTCCTTCTCCTTCAGCAAAATTTTCTGCACAGACGTTGGTTTCTAAGGTCACGTCTTGCGGTTTCTCTCTGATGTTGTTGTTTTGCATAAATTTTTGCAGCCGTACGACGAGATCTTCTTTCTTGTTGTATCGATAAGACAATCCGCGCTTCTTCAATTGTTCTTGTAATTGTCTTGTGGTAAGCGATGTTAGGTCACCTTCACTCATAAGAAGTCTCTTCTTTATCGTTCAGAAGTTATACATTTTTTTTTTTTTTTTGGCTATCCCACTTCTGACACCATGTAGAAATGTTCACAAACAATATTATTTTTCTGCTTCGTGTGGGAATTCAATTTATTGTCAAAATATATTAAAATATGTAGTTCAATTGTTGATTTGATAAAGATTAAATAAAGAAAAAGAGAAAAAAGAAAAAAAGCTTGACTCTTTTCGTGCTTTGACTTTGCGCGGACTGACTCAACTTTACTCGACTGTACTTTCCCGACTTCTTTTCTCGACTGACTTTTCTCGACTGACTTAACTTTACTTGTAAAGAGTAGTAGAGTAAAAACGAACTGAACATTCCTACATATATATATATATATATATATATATATATATATATATATATATATATATATATATGTATATATATATGTATATATATGTGTGTATATATATATATATATATATATGTATATATATATATATATATATATATATGTATATATATATATATGTATATATATATATATATATATATATATATATATATATGTAGTTCAATTGTTGATTTGATAAAGATTAAATAAAGAAAAAGAGAAAAAAGAAAAAAAGCTTGACTCTTTTCGTGCTTTGACTTTGCGCGGACTGACTCAACTTTACTCGACTGTACTTTCCCGACTTCTTTTCTCGACTGACTTTTCTCGACTGACTTAACTTTACTTGTAAAGAGTAGCAGAGTAAAAACGAACTGAACATTCCTACATATATATATATATATATATATATATATATATATATATATATATATATATATATATATATATATATATATATTATATATAGATATATATATATATATATATATATATATATATATATATATGTATATATATATGTATATATATGTGTATATATATATATATATATATATATATATATATATATGTATATATATATATATATATATATGTATATATATATGTATATATATGTATATATACATATGTATATATATATATAAGTAATTTTTATTCAACTTTATTGTCTGCTTGTCCAGGAACAACTGAATTACAGAAAATTTACAAACTAAGAACTAAGCCTGTCCAACTGAACGGAATTGCTGATGCAAACTTTTTGCTTATTGAAATAACATAAACATAAAACAGTGCCAGAGGTTTAATGTTACTTAGCTGTGACAACGTTTGTTTGTTCAGCAGCGGCCACACATTCTGCTGACTGAGCACTGCAGTCACGTATCCACAAGTCAATGGCCGTCGCTTTGCTGGATGATAGCGTTAACTCCTCCCTCGTTTAAGTTAAGGCCGTCCTCGGCCTTCTTAAGACTGTCGATAATAGTTTGGACGTGGTATTGTTGACGGGCTTTCCTCTTTTTTAAAGATAGTCTATGGAGGAAGAAACACACGAGAACGATGACAACTACGGCAGAAATGAACATCCAAGGTCTGGTCTTTAGCTCTTCTCTTATCTGACCGATATAGTGCAGGTTTTCGATGTTCATCCTTCGAAGGTACGGTAGGCTCAGTATTTCTTGATGTTGTGTAATATTTATTAAAGTGGATGTAGCTGAGGCTGGAGACCTTCTAACGATGTTTCTTTCGTTTCGATATAGTGATCCGTTGATTTTTACTTCGTCATTGAAGGTGAGCAAATATGTTCCGGAGACGGTTTTCTCGGTACCATCGGTGCTTTGTACTATGGCAGTTTCGTCGTTGATGATAATGACTCCATCGTCAACAATTGTTAGAGGGTTCAGATGGCTCGGTCGGGTGCTGCAGTGAGCGACACCGCCAGCATGAAGCTGTTGAGCACACGTCGGCCCAGGTATTTGTCTACAGAATGTTGTTGTCAGCGTTGCGCTGCAATTTGCGATTACTATCAGGCGATTTCCGCAGTCCGCGATAAGGTTACCTCCAGCAAAATGGAAAATTGTAGAGTTATGTTGGACAGGATATAAAGTTAGTTTCTTACAGACTATATCTGGCTTAGGATACTTAATAATAAAATGCAAAAACTGATTGTCTAACTTCTATTACATCCGCTACAGTTATATTTGCAGAGTGCTCATTGATTATAGTTTTCAAATCATTAGAGTCCAAAATTTGAGGGTTTGCCAATCCGATCTTCGCGAGAGTAATAGACAAAGTTAGGCTTTCTATTTCTGAAATCAAAATTCTGTCTCTTGCGAGCAGTGTTTCATACAAATGTTCTGTGTCAGTTTTTGTTTTTGTGCTATTTAGGATGATATTTACTGTGTCCGTCAATTTGTTTATTTGTTCTTGTGTCTTTGTATTTATAAGTACCTGTCTATTTTCTGAGTCAATTAGTTCGTGCTGACTAAATTTTATTTTTTCGAAGTCATCAAAATCTGGCGTTCCTGCAACTATTTTCAAAGCGGTGCCCAAAAAATTGATCCTTCTCGCATGTCTGTGGTGAACGTCCATAGTAGACAAAAGTGTCCTTATCTGTTCGATGTCTGAGTCCAGTATCTTTCTCATATGTGACTGAGGAAATAGGTTCGTAAGGACTTACGAACGTTTCATCGGCCATTTCTGAATACGTTGCGAGGTTTGATGTATGCCTTAGATATCCAAATTCCCGCCAGATCATCACATCTCCATCTATTATTGGAATATAGTTCGCATGGGAATAGTCGGTCAATTTAGCTGTCGATACCGCGGCGAAGAGAAGTACAATTATAATCCTAAACGAAATACCAAACTTTGAGTAGTGGAATATTAAACTTAATTATCTTAAATTGTCCTTGTGGACCACCCTCCCTTTTATAAGAACTGTTGTTCCTAGGTCTGCTTGCACCGTTTCTTCGACATACAGGGGTGTAAGTTTATTTCCCAGCCTTCTATTTGTTTTTACCATTACCTTATCTCCTACCTGAAAATTTCTGTTCTTTCGGGTTTCATTAAGCCTTTGCATTCTTGGGCTTTATGAACCCTATTTCTGATTTCGGTCTCTAATTCCAAGGGGGACGCATGGATTACGTCAATCGGACGTCTATTCGTGACTGAATAGATGGTTCTATTGTATTCTATGGTAGACTGGAGTATCAATTTTACTGTATCGTCAATGCATTTCCCTATTTTTAAGCATCGTGCGATCTCTAGGAGGGTACTGTGAAATTTTTCCACTTGTCCATTTGACGTGCTATGGAGTGGTGGAGCGTTTATTATTTGCACATTAAACTGGGTCCGCAGTAATAAAGTAATAGTTTCCGAATTCAAAGAAGGCTCATTATCGCAGAATATGGTTTTCGTGCGATGGTAAAAGTTTAAAAGTTGCAGAATTGGTGGCACCAGGTCTGTAATTGTTCTCGAAGCGATTGGTTGCACAATCGCGAATTTTGAAAATTTGTCTATAGAAGTTAGAAAATATTTTTTGTCTGTTGAAAATATATCGATGTGAAGCATTTCGCCCACGTACGAAGGAATAGGTGTTTCGCCAAGGACATGCTTTTTCGGATGGCGATCATATTTGGCTTTTTGACAGATTTTGCAGCTTGCGACAACCCCGTTTGCTAGTTGGGTCATCTTAGGAAAAAAGTAGTCCTCTAAAATTTGCTTTGTGTTTTCTTGCGCAGCTCTATGAGCCCTATATGTTCTGTAAGCACGATTTCTCTTTGCTCATCTTGGTTGAAGATGTCAACTACGAATTTTTTTGAATAACGAAAGGCCGTTGATGGGAATGTTTCAACTAGTCTATGTTGAATCAGTGCTAGCGTTGCAAGGTCGCAATGAATAGCATTTACTACGTCTTCTTTTACTGCGTCGCACACTGCTTCAAAAAGCGTTTTTCTATACGAGAAATATATGAGATGCCTGGTTTTTTTTCCAAAAACTATAATAGTGCGCTTTGATGGAATAGTGTCTTCCTTAATTATTATCTGGTTTTGAAAACAGTTGACCGGTTTGTCAGTAGGCTCAACAGTGTAAGTTAATGACATTTCGCTGTGCATTGTGGCTAAATCAGATTGTGCATCCTCCTCGAGGGCATGAATATTTTGTCGTGACAACGCATCTGCAACATGATTTTCTCTACCTGGCTTGTAGAAAATCTGAGCATTGTGCTCATCGATAAAGGCTTTCCACCGCTTTATTTTAGCGTTTGGATTTCGATCCGAAACCGCAAACGTAAGAGGCTGGTGGTCAGTAAAAATGTTTAGGTTTTTAACGCCATACAAGTAGTTCCTAAGGCACTTTAGAGCCCACACTATGGCAAGCAACTCTCGTTCGTTGGTTGCGAAATTTGTTTCCCTATCTTTCAAGGTCCTTGAAATCATCGTGATTGGTCTTCCATCTTGAGACAAGACTGCCCCTAAACCACACGATGAATCGTCTGTTGTCAAATCAAACGGCTTTTTGTAATCCGGATAGAGTAACATGACGTCTTCGGAAGTCAACACTTCTTTTAGTCTCCTAAAAGCTTGGTATTGATTTTCGTCAAGGTTGATTGGTAGTTTCTTTGACTGAGTAGCGCTTATCTTGCCGTTTTCGCTTTTAAGTATGTCTGTTAAAGGTTTTGCTATTGTTGCGAAATCCTTAATGAAACACCTATAGTAGCTAGCCAGACCCAAGAAGGACCTTACGTTAAATAACGTAGTGGGTTGCTCGTAATTTTGAATAGCCTCAACCTTGCTAGGGCTCGTCGCGATTCCGTTCCGAGACACCATAAATCCCAAATATTCGACCTTTTCCTTGAAAAAGTTTGACTTTTCGCGAGAGACCCTCATGTTAGCTTCGTATAAGCTATCCAGGACCCAAGCGATATGTTTGACATGATCTCTCATGTTTTCTGAAAAAATAATTACGTCGTCAACGTAAACATAGCATGATTTTCCTATTTGCTCTCTGAGCACATCGTCAATCGCCCTTTGAAAAATGCTAGGAGCATTTTTTAAGCCAAAAGGCAGCCTACAGAACTCGTATTTGCCATTTCCCACTGAGAATGCAGTTTTTTCTCTGTCCCGTTCGGCGAGTAAAATTTGGTGAAAACCTGACTTGAGGTCAAGTGTTGTGAAATACCTTGATCTTCCTAGGTTTGACAATATAACGTTGACATTCGGAATTGGGTATTTGTCGGCTATAGTTTTTGAATTTAATTTTCTAAAGTCTACAACAAGTCGTTTTTTTTTTATTCCCGTATTCATCGGTGCCCTTTTTGTCTACTACCCAGATGGGATTGTTATATGGAGACCTTGATGGCCTTATTATGCCATCTTTTAATAAATTACTAGTTTCTTTATTAACAAAATCAGCCACTCCCATTGGATATGGGTATAGCCTTGAATAGACAGGGTCCTCATTTTCAGTGCGAATAGTTGCCACAATATTAGTATTGAAGGGAAGTGCTTCATTTGGTTCTGCAAACACCCCCATCCGATTCCTCAACATTTTTCGGAACTCCTCTGATATTTCCTGAGGAACCTCTATATTTTCTAAACCTATGAAGTTTACATTTTCGCAAATAAGAAATTGTATGGGCTCTGGTCCTGAATTTACTCTCAACTCTTTGTTCTCAAAGTCCAGCGTTGCGTTTACTTGAGTCAATACATCAAGGCCAATTATGCCATCGAATGTGGAGAGGTTGTGCAGTATAAAAAAGGTAGCATTTGTATTAAATAAATTTATGAAACATTTTTGTTTAACGGTAGTAGACCCATGGATAGATTTTACTATAAATGGTTTTTTCGCTGATTTTATATGCTTTAATTTAGGCAATGGCTTAATATAGTTTTTCGATGCTCCCGTATCTACTAAAAATTTGATTACTCTCCCTGCGATCCTTCTCTCTATGTACGGGAGCAGGGAGTTTTGTCTAAAAAATTAATTTGGTCGTACTCAGCAAATTCATCATTGATATCCTCAACTTCCGCACCTGCTTCGACTTGATAGCTCTGATTATTTTGGTCGGGTGGGGTCTGCTCTTGACCTAAATGGTGAATTCTTTGTTGCTTTGGTCCCGTGAATCGTGCGGTCCCGCTATTTGGTCTCTTTACTGCCTGTTCTTGACCCTGATAGTTTTGTTGGGGTACCTGCCACTGATTATTTTGGTTTTGTGTGGGTAGCCTAAAGCGTGAGGATGGATCAACGTCCATTGGTTCTTGTCTTCGTTGATTTACATTAGAAGGTACCTGTCTTTTATTGAAATAAGGGTTTTTCCCTTGTGAATTTTCATTATTACTCCCAGCTATTTTCTTATCCCTAGGCTGTTGCTTAAATTCGATTTTTTGAGCCCTGTCTTCTAGACTCCTGGCATAATTGCTTGCAAAATTATATCTTTCATGATTTGCTTCGACCTCCTGGGCCAAAGCTAAAGCGGAGGGAAGATCCTTGGGCCTTGCTGAGAAAAGAACATCGCTAAGCGATTTTTTAGTTCCTGATATAAAGACACGCAATGCGTCCTGTCTGTATTTTTCATTTAGTGACTTGGCGACAACGTTGTCGTATGTCATAATAGTCTTATTTTTAAGAAGAGTCAGTTTTTTTTCCACTTCATCGTAGTATTGAAGAAGTGTTAAATTCCCCTGACGAAGTGTGGCTAATTCTTGCTCGATCAAATAGATTGGTCTCTTATCAGCGTATGTGAAGTCGAGTCTATTTATAATAGCCTTGATATTAAGTGGGGTATCGAAAGAGGCTAGGACCATATCGGCCGGGCCCCTTACTTTATTTCGTATAATACCGAGAGCCTGGTAGTGAACAGAGCTTCCGTCGTAATTTTTATAAACTTTGTACGCGGTGTTTGCCGCTTTTCTCCACGAGACATACGTCTCGTGTTTTCCTTCGAAGTCTGGTAGGGATTTCACTATATCCAGAGATTCTTTGCACGTTATATTTTCCCTAATATCTGCCTCGCTAAATGTCTCTATTTCCGGCGCACTAACCGTTGTTTCCCTAAGACTCCTACATTTTCTAATTTTTGTTCGAATATTTTTTCCTGAGCTACAAGTGCGCTGTTAACGGCACTTTCAATTATAACCTTAAGTTGATCAGGGGTTGCCATGTCAAAACTTTTTTTATTCGAAATTCTTTAGCAGCGCATCTATTTCACTGTCACTCATTAGTCGCACAAATTCGGACGGCAAATAATTTTTTCTAAAACCATGTGAGCACTCTACTTACATTTCTTAATAGTTTTATCCTTAAAGCTATTTGTAACTATCGATGTTGAATATTCCGCTTTGGTCGGTCTGACGTGTATGATGCGTAGTATTAAATGCCGTTGCCGCTTTCGTCGGTCTGACGTATCTGATGCGTAGTGTTTAGTGCCGTTGCCGCTTACGTCGGTCTGACGGATAGCGTTGAGTTGTACGAATACCCGTTGGGCGCCAGTAATTTTTATTCAACTTTATTGTCTGCTTGTCCAGGAACAACTGAATTATAGAAAATTTACAAACTAAGAACTAAGCCTGTCCAACTGAACGGAATTGCTGATGCAAACTTTTTGCTTATTGAAATAACATAAACATAAAACAGTGCCAGAGGTTTAATGTTACTTAGCTGTGACAACGTTTGTTTGTTCAGCAGCGGCCACACATTCTGCTGACTGAGCACTGCAGTCACGTAACCACAAGTCAATGGCCGTCGCTTTGCTGGATGATAGCGTTAACTTATATATATATATATATATATATATATATATATATATATATATATATATATATATATATATATATATATATATATATATATATATATATATATATATATATATATATATATATATATATATATATATATATATATATATATATATATATATATATATATATATATAGAACTCTGTGACAAAGCTCAGAAAAAGTGATGTCAAAAGTGTTCTGCCGTTCGGAACCGGCTAAAATAAGTAGGTCCCTTCTAATACTGTCCAAATTTAAGACGCACAACAAGCTCGGCCAATGAGCCCTTTGGGGCTTTAAGTGCCACATATTTATTTTTATATATATATATATGTTTTCGTGTAACGTGTTACTGTCATTAGTTAGTTTGGTCTAAATTTAATCAAGACTCGTCTTTCTCTGTTCGACTGTTTTCGTAGAAACTGGCACTTTTCTGTATTTAACTTCAAGTTATGTTTACGTAAAAGTCCAAATACTCTTCGTAAACGCGACTCATGTTGTGCCAAGTACCGACCATAGACGACGATGTCATCCAAGTAGACAAAACAGTCTATACCATGAAGTCCTGTTAGTACATGGTTCATTAGTCTTTGGAAGGTGGCAGGGGCTCCTGTTAAGCCGAAAAGCATTCTGTTAAATTCATAGTGCCCAACACCTGTACTAAATGCTGTTTTTTCTCTGTCTGATTCTTTCAATAACACTTGATGATACCCACTGGCCAAATCAAGTGTAGTGAAATATCTACAATGAACTAACTGGTCATTGGAATGGCGTGGAATGGGAAAAACTTGTTTAATAGTGGCGTCATTTAATTTCCTGAAATCTACTACTAGCCTCCATTTTCTTTTACCATCTTCTCCCGCTTTCTTTGGCACCAAAATTATGGAAGAATTCCAAGGCGATGAGCTGGGAATAACTATGTCGTCTTCCAACATTTTGTTTACTTGCTTATTGATTTTTTCCTTATGCGTTTCTGGTAGCCTGTACTGTCTATGGTTGATTGGCCCCTGGTCTGCTTTTATTGGTATTGTATGTTTTATACCTGTGGTGTGAGAGAGTTTGTCACCTACCAAGAAAAATAAATCGTGGAATGACTTAAGTATTCCATCTATGGAACTCTTTTCCTCAATGTTTAAGTTTTTGTCTAGTTTAATTTTTTCTAATATTTTGGTAACCCTTTTTTGGCTATTAGTTTCCTTGACGTTATTTATTTTATGGGCTATGTTGTATTCTTCGTGTTCTGAATGATTAAATTTCATTATAATAATTTTAAGCTTATTATTTACAATATATGAATCTATATTCGTATTGAGAATTGGGACATAAACTGTGTTATCCGTCACACTGCCCAATGTCTCCCCTAAATATATTCCAGGAGATACTTCCTGTTTCTCTACTATAATTGTTTCAAAATTCTTATATACTTTAATAGGGACTGCCTTCATAGTTCTCCCAGGTACTACAACCTCACTGGTGTGTAGTTCCCGGTTTATTGGCCGTACCTGTGCCCCCCGTAGTTTCCTTAAGTTTTTTCCAATTCTTTGCGTTTATAAAAGTCGGCGATCCTGTGTCCCGGCTTCTTACAGAAAAAACATTTGCTTTCTTGACCTCCCTTAGTAGGTGTAGGTGTTTGATTGCCTTTTCCTTGTGACCTGTTGTTGCTAAAAGGTGTGTATGACAAATTGAACTCATGTCCGTATTTTTTACACTTTATGCAATAGGGCATGTTTTTTCTCTTAAAACAGTCGTCTCTAGTATGCTCTTTTTTGTCGCAGAAGGAGCAGGTAGGAACTTTCCTTTGGCTATTTTGGGGTCTTACGTTATTATTTTGGTATTTGTTCACTCCGAGTGGCATCTTGTCATTTCTGTTCTGGTGAAATGCCACTGTATTACTGGCCTCAGTCTGGTGAACGTCGTTTGAATATAGTGTTCCCATATTAAACTGATCGAATCGTTATCCTCTTTCGAGCAGAATACCCATATTTACGGCCTTCTCTACTAATTCTTCTAACGTGCCCGTCTTACGTAGCATATGAGTTTTTAACAATGGGTCTTGAAGGTCTGATATAAAAGATGTCCTCGCATACCCCTCTAGCTCTTTTAATAACGCTTGGTCTCCGACCCCACCATATCTATTCTTAATACACTGCATCGCCGTGGATTGTAAATCACCTAATCTCCTTGCAAAAACACGTATATCCTCCTGAGGTAGTTGGCGTGCGACTTGTATTTGGTGCGTGAGCGATTCCAGGCGTACGGTCTTTAAATATGTGTTTCGCTGAAGTGTATACAATTCCTCTATATTAGCGAATTTCTTACTTAGCACCAAGTTATAAGCATCACCATATAGTCGCTGTTTTATACAAGCTACGAAATCTTCCAACTCGTCGGGTTTTATGGCTTTTCTTGCTTTTCTCGCACCCAAAATGAACTGGTGTACTTCGGTCCTCAAATCTTTAGACTCCGCTCCAATGAGTACTGGGACTAGTCTACTGACGGTCTTGCAATTTCGTCAATACGCATTTTTAGCCTTAGGTGAGGTGTCTCCTGTGCTATGCACCGTTCTCTTTCGAGATTCCTCTCTTTTGCCTGGAGTGCACTTAGCTGCTCAGAGTCAACCGAGGTTCTGAGCCTTTTCTTTATAAATTCTTCTGAAATGCCCTTTTCTTTTCGTAAATCTTCTAATTCCTTATTTCTATTAAGAGTCTTAGTAATCTCTACTTCTAGCTGTTCCGCGTCGGATCCCTGTTTTGCGATTTGAGTTCGCAGAGCCCTAATTTGTACCTCTGCTGCCTCTAATCTAAAGGCTGCTTCAGCCTGGCCTTTTAATAGTTCTTTTAGCTCGTTTAACGTGGCGTCTAATTCCTGAATTGGAGTTAGTACCTTTCCGTGATGCACCTTTGATTTTACGAGCTGGAATTGCTCGTATGTGCTGTGTTGCTTAATCAAACTCCACACGAAGTCGATTGACTCGGTTATTGCCACGTCTAGCTCTGTTGCTAATGATTCGTAGGATTTCTTGTCCATTAGATCACAAAAAGGCAAACACACACTAGAATCAGCTCCTGTAAAACACCTTGTATATACAAGTTATTTCGCAGTATCCTACCGCCTGCGCCAAAATGTTGTGTACTATTTTTCCACAACACTTACTAAGTACCTAGCTCACAAGATTAACACCTAGACCTAAGCTCCTAAATATCCCTCGAGTCTAACACACTCGTTGACTGAAATAAAACAATTATATTTTATTAAGGATACTTGCGGATTTTACTTTATTGCTGGAGTTTTATATTTTTCACTTTTACACTAATACTGGAGGGCCTCGTAAGGATCGCAGTATTTACACTTTATCTTAATGCTAACACTTCGATGTAAGACTCACAACTGAACAGCATAAGCTGGCAGCTTATGTATATCCATTTTTCTAACATTAGCCACATATCAATCTACCCACATACCAACATATAACATACAATAATATATTCACACCACTTGTGTGTATGTATGTACTATATGTGTTTATCGTGTAGATCGATGCACTCTCCATGTGTGTATATTCTACATGAGAAAGCTACTTTTTGATATTCTCACATATGAGTAGACCGCGTGATTTTAGTTGTCATGTATGCTTACACAGGTATGCTTACGTAAGTGAAGAACTACGTATTGTGTGGGATAGTGCTTTGTCAGCATGTTCGCAATGTTCTGACATTCCACAATTAAAGGTAATATTAGTATGGATTGTGTATATCACAAATTTGAGCAATGTTGGTTGACAAATATGTAGTTCCCAATGTCGGGAAATATGTCGCGAGGTAAAATATGCATATGTGCATATTTCATATTTTGGCTCGCAACACACTGTTTTGACTGCTCCTTTGTCTCAGGCTTTATTACTGTTGAACATCGCCAAACACTCTATAGAAACACCTTCACGACTTTATTTTTGTTCTATTGTGAGCAAACGCGGCACCCATCTTGCACACAGCTTTTTCATCTCCAAATTTTCGGCCAATATACGATGTATATCACTTTTTGAAGTCCCTGTAATTTCACCTAGCTCACGCACCTTCAGCCGGCGATCATCCAATACCATTTTGTGAATTTTCTTAACTGTTTCTGGCGCGGCCCCTCAATTGGTCGACCGCTACGGTGGCCGTTTTGGCAGCTCCTACGACCTCGTTTAAACTCTGCCACCCAATATTTTATGGTCGTAAACGAAGGAGCAGACTCCCCCAGAGCAGAATCTAGTTCAGCTTTAATATTCGTTGGATGAAACCTTTCAAATAAAGTATTGAATTACATAACGGTGACCAATTTTTTCCATGCTTACAAATTCACTGAGGTCGTTCACTTTCGATGGCTCCAAGAAAATACTAAACAACGTGGCGCCTTGAAACTTGACACATATGTCTTATAAGGTTGCACTTTTCACCAAAGTAATTTTTTTCAAACTACTGCCGCCATCTATATGTCAGTTCAGGTAGTAGCCGTCCTCGTAAACTGCTACTTCATGGTAAACTTGTACTAGCAGAGGAATTGCAATTGCTTGTCGACAGGTGGGTATCATTCGAATGAAAAGTCTTTTAGATATTAAAGTTGTGCTTCCAGTCTGGGATCAAACTCACAACCTAGAGTTTGGAAGGCGATCGCACTAATAACTGAACCACGGGGACATATAAAAATGTGGTACATACATATTTAGCAATTACCAATGACAAACTCATGACAAAATCTGTTTGACTCTTTTTTATTTTCAAGTCAATGCTGCTGTGAGAAGGGAGTGAACTATAAAATTGTGTTGGTTAATCGGGTTGGCTCTTTCTTCATTTGAAAAAAGTGCGTGGGTGTGTTAGTGAAAAGCAAAAAATGTATGAGTGCATTCAAGAATGATAGAAATACAGATTGCGGCCTGTAACGTCATATACGAAAAAGTACTATTCGTACTGTAATAAGAAGTGTTCCTAATCCCATACAAAAGGTAAATAAAACTGCGAACGTTTATACAAAATTGTAAAATAAGCAATATTTATTACATTATTATAGAAAATATTAGAAGAAACAAGTAAATAAATATACCGCGAAAGTATGTATGTAACCTAAAATAACTAGTAGTTGCCTAAGTGGAAAAGCTATGGATCAAAATATATAAATAAAAGCTAAGTGGTTTCGTGTCTTCATTACAAGTTTTATTGTGCACATATGTATACATGTATAAATATTTAAAATTAATTAAATAATTATATCAATAATTTAAAAAATAATTAATTTAGAATTAAAAAAGAATGAATAAAAACTAAGTTACTATTTTAGTGAATTTTCTTTTTTTTCTTCAATTTCTTTGTTTAGTTTTCTAATCTTGAAGAACATCCTCGCCCGGATGAACAATTTATTTACCTTAATATTGCAATTAATACTTTGCACATTTTTACAGGAGAGTTCGAGGAGTCTCCAAGGACATTTGAAGAGTGGAAGGGCAAATTTTCTATATCTTCCTCGCTGACATTGTCGCCAACTTCAACACAATCTAATCCGAGATCTGTAATAAGTTAATTTAAACAGTTGAATATTTCCATACAATTACCAACGATTTTTTGTTACCATTAACTGCAATTTCCGAACTTTGTTGATAGCAACGATATGCTTATTTTCTCTTCGTTGCACCCGCTGTTCATGAAGAGTTGTCCCACCAGATACTCGGCAAATAGTTGGCACAACACCGCGCTTCAATTAAGTTTTGACGCAAAGCCTGGAAAATTAGGAACATTTCAGAAATGCGAATGCTGTGCTAATAAAATAAATAAATTTTACCCATTTCATATTGCTTGAGGTTTATAAAACCATCATCTATGAAATGGTACTTGCAAATCACACTATTTTTGTGGTTGAAAGGACTTAAACGCCGGCAGAAACTAATCCACTTTTTTGCCAAATCCACATCACACGGAAAGGTAAAATAATTCTTTAATAACAATTTGTCGCAACTATCGTTATTGCAACTCGACACTGCACACTTCACTTATAAAAATCACCTTTTATTCAATCAAAATTGTTTTAAGTAACCACGTACTATATAAATACAAGAATTATACAAATTTATTTGCCCTTTTCGGTTAATGTTCTTTTCGTTTATGACGTGTGCATACGAACAGTCGGCTGTCAAACTCAAACCAAAAAAGATAACTGTTCACTCAGTGCGCAATCTGTATTTCTATCAATCTTGAGTGCATTGGTGTTTTGGTCTTGCTGGGATGACATTTAAATATGCGCGTATTAAATTTTGGCCTAAAAGTATTATTTGTGGGTGCCGTAGCTCAGTGGTTTGTGTGTTCGCCTTCTGATCTGTAGGTCATGGTTCAATCCCCGGCTGATGCATAACAAATTTAATATCGATAAGATTTTTCTTTCGAACGGTACCCACCTGTCGGCAAGCAATTGGCAATTCTTCCGACAGTAACAACTTGCCATGAAAAAGCTTCTTAAAGAACTCTGTGACAAAGCTCAGAAAAAGTGATGTCACAAGTGTTCTGCCGTTTGGAACCGGCTAAAATAAGTAGGTCCCTTCTAATATTGTCCAAAATTTAAGACGCACAACAGTAATGGAAGTGTAGCTCGGCCAATGAGCCTTTTGGGGCTTTAAGTGCCACATATTTATATTATTTATTAAAAGTATTATTTTTCAATACGATAATGTTTAAAGGAGAATAAAATAAACATTTTGTATTTATTTTGCGTTATTTTTGTTAGTGTATCTGAAGACAACGGAACATTGCACGCGGTCAACTGTATGAACTGGAGCCACCTGTGAGGGAACTACATACGCTAAATACGATAAATCGGACTCTAATAGCCGTAATTGTCTCCTCGACGGTGGGGGAACGCAACTTGCAAGTTGGATGGTATAGTAAGGTGCAAGATTTTTCCTAATAATACGTAATTGCACGACCTCACTACATTTTTCCGATAGTCCTTTCATCACGCTGACGAACATACCAATGTTTTCATTTGCATCTTGAGTAGGATAACGGATTTCATCAAAAAGCCGATTATCGATTATATTTCAATGATTATGCTTATAATGGCTTTCCCACGGCACTGTGAAGTACGTTGCCCGCTACCCCAATTACTATCGTGAATTACCCCATTCGCACGGCATATTCTTAATTCGATATGACAGTTCTGTATGTTATATGTTTCATACTTTCAAAAAATGGAAGCAAAATGTATGTTAGTCTGTAAAATTAAAAAATTTCTGAATTAAAATTAAAAATTAATTTTGCTTTTAGTACCCAGAAAAAGCACCAGCAAGTGGACCAGACAGGCGAGCGGGCTTTAGTGGAAATATGAGGGGAGAAGATAACCAAGTTGCGTGGCTGTATGTAAAACAATCACATAACTCAGGAAATGGTTGCGGAACCCGAAAGCCATGGATTCTGTTAGACGGTATTGGAGCTCAAGACCAAAATGCATAACTTGAGTGTACGATATCGGTAAATATTCATACTTGGAATTGTGAATACGAATACTTATTTGGTGGAAATTACTTGTCACACATATTTCATTTAATTGTGACACCGGTGGATCGGCCATATATTTTCCGTTCTTATATTAATTTGGTGGATAGGCCTGTAAACTATCGGACAATGTTACTTTGCTCAATTTGGTTAATCAGCTATGTTTATAGTATGAAATCTTTCATTTATGCGCAGAATAGAAATAAGTAGTGATTGCCACCAGTGTAAAATTGTAGCCTCGCAAAAAAAAAAGAATGTAACAGATTCTTGCACAAAGTGTTGATACCGGCCCCAAAAATAAATGATGTAGGTAGATGTAGACAAAGCTCAGAAAAAGTGATGTCACAAGTGTTGTGCCGTTCGGAACCGGCTAAAATAAGTAGGTCCATTCTAATACTGTCCAAAATTTAAGACGCACAACAGTAATCCCTTTGTGGCTTTAAGTGCCACATATTTATTTTTTTTAGATGTAGTTTAGGTTCGTGTCACATATATATAGTTAGACAATTTTAAACACACCGACACACACATCCATGTTAACTTAACTACATACACGCTATAACAAAATTATTGCATTCAGTGCACGCATTTAGATATTCCACTCATTTCAGGAGAGGCCACATACTAAACAAAAACCAATTTGTTCTCTGAGATAATTTTCCACTTTGGTCCACTAAATAAGATTTTAATGCAATATTTGGACTTAAGAGTATGCCAATGAATTGTATTCCAATGAATGCACCTAAATATAATCCAAAATTCTATTTTCGCTTTTACAGAAATGAGAAACAAAAACAGGGAACAACGGTGGGTTTACCGTCAGAGTGGGACCTTTTTAAAAATATGTAGACCTTGTTGGCTGCCTATCAGGTTTAGTGATAGATAGCATCAATAGTAAATTCAAAAATCCTTTAATTTATATTTTGTTTAAAAATATTAAGTTATATATTTCTTCTTCAAGACCTAAATTCGATAATTATATCCGCGTCGTTGTCGCCATCATCACTCATATCTGTGAATTCGGTGTCCATGTCGAAATCCATAGCCACCCGCTGCCATCGCCCTCCATAACAACAGTTTCACCGACACCATCTATGTCTGCGGATTCAATAGTTCCAACAAAATAATCCACCACTAAAAGAAAAAAAAAAAGGAATGTCCAAAAACAAAACACAGCCATTTTTTTTTTCTAAAATAATCTTTATTAACCTATCGATAATTGAGCACTATATTAAAGGTCCTACAACTACCTTTACAATGATCATAAAACATGTTTTAAAAAAAGTTTATGAATGTTTAATGTTTTTTCAAATTTCATATTTTCAATATGGACGGTTTTCAATACATGTGTATGTATATACTTATATACATATGTATGTCTTCCAAATAAGTTTCGCGATTAACAGTGTTTAATGATAAAAATATATTTTATATATCGTTGGAAGTGTAATTCCATTGCTTTTAAAATAATGTATAATTTTTAATAGTTTATTAATAGGTTTTTTGAAGAAAATGGGTTTGAAGGTTAATATTTTTCTTCATAACTTAAAAAAAATTAAAATATGTATAAAATGTAATAGAAGTAAAAAGTAATCCATTATTTTTTCATTAAATTTCAGATTTTATTTAGCATAGTTAGAATGATCCGTTTGGTAGTAGGGGAGCAGCTCATAGTAGATGATTCCTTGCCAATCCCACCAAACACATATCAAAACCTTCCTGACCGTCAATCCTGGCTTGCCCACCGTTTGCGCCTGGTCACCGCGATTCGACCAAGACCGTTTTCGCTGGACGTCGTCGTAAGTGACCCACTTTTCATCACCAGTACCCATCCACTTCAGAAATGGATCGATTTTGTTGCGGTTCAGCAGCGATTCGCAGATGGAAATTCGTGTGGCACCCATGCATCGAGCTGCTTTTTGTATCCAGCCTTATTTAAATGGTTCCGAACTTTTGTTTTTTTCAAATGTTTAGCTCCTGGGCAATAGAAACGGTCAGACTCAACGGTTTCCATTAATTTATCGATATTTTCGATAGAAAATATTCGAATATCTCTTCACCGAATTTCGTATGAAGAGTGTGTTGTGTATTATTTTTCCACAACACTCACTAAGTACCTAACGGCTAGACTCAAGGATGTAACGCACAAGATTCGCACCAAGACCTAAGCATCTAAATATCCTTCGGGACTATCACACTAGTTAGCTGAAATAAAACAATTATACTTTATCAATTATACGATACTTCCGATTTTGGGTTTTCGCTTTATTCCCGGTATTACTTCCAATTTTACTTTTTTACACTAATACTGGAGGGCCTCGTAAGGATCGTAGTATTTTACAATTTCTTACACGCTAGCACTTCACAACTTGGTACAAGACTCACAACTGAAAAGGCCACTGCCTTCAGTAAGCTGGCAGCTTATATACCATTTTTCTAATACTAGCCACATATTAATCTACCCACATACCAACATATAACATACAATAATATTGTTACGTTTTTATTCTGTGAGCGTTTAATTCTATTTGAATTACCTTGTTCGATCACTGGATTCTGTTAATGATAAATGCAACACTTATTTTATACAACTATATACAGCAACAATTTATTTAATAATCTCTATTTATAATCAACTCTGCTTACAATCAACTATTTACAATAACACTTTAATGTACTAGCAGCTTTTGCCTCTGTATAGATGCTTTCGCAGTCACGTTAGGAATTCGATTGATTCTCACTTCTCAACACTCGCTCTATTTATACTCTGTTGGCAACACCCCAGAATCTTCCTTTATCGAGATTCTTCTCTTCCTTTCTCGTTGGCTTGTTCTGGTTATCGTTTATTTCTTTTTGTTGACATTCGTTTCGATGCTGCCAATAGTGTCAGTCACAATAGTGATGAGTAACCAACTATCGATACTCGTTACAATATATTCACACTGCATGTGTGTATGTATGTTTGTACGTATGTACAAGATCGATGCACTCCACATGTGCGTATGTATGTACCCATTATGTGAGAAAGCAACTTCTTGATATTCACACACATGAGTAGTCCACGTGAGTTTAGTTATCATGGAATGTCTAAACATATATGCTTACATAGGTCTGCTTACGTAAGTGTAGAACTACGAATTGTGTGGGAAAGTGCTTTGTCAGCATTTTCACACCCAACTGCAACTCAGTTGGCTCAATGTTCTGGCATTCCGCAATTATAAGTAATATTAGTATGGATTGTGTATCTCACAACCTCGAGCGATGTTGGAATGTGTATGGATAAATATGTAGTTCACAATTGCGGGAAATATGTCGCGGGGCAAAATATGCATTTGTGCATATTTCATATTTTGACTCGCAACAAGTGAATATTTTTTCATATTTAGTTTAAGCCCTTTTGATTGTATACGCTCAAATACTTCTTTCAACATTTTCTCGTGGTCGTTAAAATCCTTTCCCATCATGATAAAGTCATCGAGGTACACTAAGCACGTTTACAGTGTAGTCCTTTAAGTAAACGTTCCACCAACCATTCGAAAGTAGCCGGCGCATTACATAGACCAAATGGCATCATTGTAAATTTCCATAGACCATCAATATTACTGAAAGCTGTCTTTTGTAGATCACGAAATGTAGCTGACGTAAAGCTACACATATTCAAAAACTTACGATGCAAAAATGAAGACGAAGAAGACGAAACCAACGAGTACGACGATGACAAGTGTAACAGCAGCGAACTAAGTGTAAATCGTAACGTAGCTACAAATTATTACAGCTTCCCCACGGTTGAAAACGAAAGAAACGACGAAGTTTCTAATGTAAACAAAAGAAACGAAAAACACAGCAAAGGCGAGTGAGCAACAGTGCCATATACCAAAGACCGAAGTTTGCTATGACACTACATGACATAGAGGATTCAATCAGAACTTTTGATGGTTCTAATAAGATTCCTATAGAAGTATGGGCACAAGAATTCGAGGAGCAAGCCAGTTGATGCAATGGGACAATTTATAAAAGTTAGTATACGCAAAAAAATCATTACGTGGTATCGCAATATTATTTGTATTGAATGAAAGAGCCATAAATTCGTGGCAACAACTGAAAGATGCGTTAATTAGTGAATTTAAATCAACAATGAATAGCGTCTTGCTACACAAGCGCCTGTGTGGACGGAAAATAAGAGAAAACGAAAGCGTACAAGAAAATTTCTATGGCATGAAAGAAATAGCTTCCGAAGGTAATATTGAAAGTGACGCATTAATGCAGTATATAATCGATGGTATTGTTGACTTTAACGTAAACAAACCGGTGTTGTACAGCGCAAAAAACTTAAACGATTTTAAAGAAAAACTAAAGTGCTATGAAATTATGCGTAAACGCAATACGAATAGGGAAATGAAAACAACAGTGAAAAACAATGTGCAAAGGAACGAAAAAAGAGACATAAATTGTTTTAACTGTGGTGAAAAAGGTCATCTGTCAAACAGTTGCACAAATAAAGAAAAATGAAAAAATGTTTTAAGTGTAATAATTTCGGGCACATTGCAGTTCATTGTGGTGAAAACAGAAAAGAAATGAATGCCAATATGCGTCAAAAAATAATAAAGCGCGAACTAAATAACAAAAATATGAAAATCGGACAAAATAATTATATTGCTTTATTCGACACAGGAAGCAAATTCAATATCGTAACACGAGACGTGTATAAAAATTTAAATATGATAAAATTGAGTGCGTGTAATATTAGTTTAATCGGATTTTGTGAAAACGTAAAGGAAAACAAAATTAAACCAGATGGTTATTTCGAGTACGATACACAAATTGACGGTCAAACGGAAGTGGTTCTTGGCGAAGACTTATGCTTAAAAGCAGAAATAACCATAAATCGTAACGGTTTGAAAATTAAAAAGATTAAAAAGATAGTGAAATAAACGAAGACGTGGCTTTCATACAAATAAATGCCGTAATGAATGAACATGAAATTGACATTGACGCAAACGCAAGTGCAATGGCAAAATAAAAAGTGCGCAAACTAATATCAGACTATAAACCAGCAAAGACGGCAACAACAAATGTAGAGATGCGCATAGTGTTAAGTGACGAATCATCAATTCTTTCAAGACCACGCCGACTACCTTTCTCACAAGTAGTGGAATAATCAAAGCGTCAAATTCCGAATTTACGAGTCCAATCGTTTTAGTTAAAAAACGAGATGGATCACACAGACTATGCATTGATTTCCGACAAATTAACAAGGTAATTATTAAAGATCATTTTCCACTTCCGCTCATAGACGACCAGCTTGATCGCTTACAAGATGCAGGGATTTTCAGCACGGTTGACCTTAAGAATGGATTTCTCCATGTTCCGGTGGCAGAGTCCAGCAGAAAATATACATCGTTTGTAACTCAAAGCGGCCAATATCAATATTGTAAGGTGCCATTTGGACTTTCGAATTTGGAATTTTTCAGAGGCATATAAACGCGATTTTTAGATATTTGATACGAAAGGGCATTGAATTACCTTATATCGGCGATATTATAATTCCAGCCAGCGATGAAAACCAAGCGTTAGCAAAGCTTGAATTAGTAGTCAACACGTGCCGTGATTACGGCTTGCAGCTGAATATCAACAAATGTCAGTTCATGAAAAGGAAAGTAACCTTGCTCGAGTATGTTATTGAAAACCAGAAGCTCCGTGCATCGCCAGAAAAAATCGAAGCTGTACGTAATTACAAAATACCGCAGACGCAAAAACAACTTCTTAGATTTTTGGGGTTATCAGGGTATCTTAGGAAGTCCATACCAGATTATTCCGTTATTGCAAAACCCCTAACAGGCATGATAAAACAAAATAGCTCATTTAAGATGGGGCATCAAGAAGAATAAGCGTTTAATTTACTAAAAAAGGCACTGATTGATAATCCTGTGCTAGGTATTTATAATCAAAAGTATGAAACTGAGCTACATACCGACGCATCAATAGACGGGTTCGGAGCTGTCTTAATGCAAAAATCTCCAGACGATGGTCAACTTCACCCCATCTATTACATGAGTAAAAAGACGACAGATGCGCAAAGAAAATTCACAAACGACGAACTTGAAATACTTGCTGTAGTGGAGGCGCTAACTAAATTCAGAGTGCCGTGTATACTGAGCAATCGCAAACGAGGCAAACAAGAAGGTTTACTACACCCGTTACAGAAAGAAGAGATGCCGTTACACACACTTCATATCGACTTTCTGGGTCCATTAGAGTCAACAAACAAACAATTCAAGCACATTTTAGCAGTAATTGACTCATTCACTAAGTTCTGCTGGTTGTATCCAACGAAGTCAACAACTACGACGATAATATATATATATATATATATATATATATATATATATATATATATATAAATATATATATATATATATATATATATATATATATATAAATATATATATATATATATATATATATATATATATAAATATATATATATATATATATATATATATAATATATATAATATATATATATATATATATATATATATATATATATATATATATATATATATATATATATTATATACCTATCTCAGTGGTTTCAGCTTCGAATTCATTCTTCTGGACTTCGTGCTATGCTGTGCGTGTCTGTATCTATAACTTGGATATATTTATCGGTTTCCTCTATTTCCTCAGCGGCAGCGTAAAAGCGTTTAATATCCGCAATGTCACGGGTAATTTGTAATCACGGGTAATCAGGCTATTCTAGCTGATTCGTATCTGTTTGCTTTTGCCTACGGCAAAAATATAATACACCATTTGAAATTTGGAAATATTCCGCTATACCTGGCCAATATTTATATTACACATAAATATTTACATACAATTTTTAATACTTGAAAATATAAATTTACGAAAAACAACAAATATAAACGAATATTATTCAACTGCGTTGTTGTATATTTATTTAAACTCTTGGCGGTTAAAGGCAATTTTTTCTTGTACTACATACTCGTTAATTTACCTTAGACGTACATATATAGAGTGGATACATATTGGCTAAAACCTTCGATTGGCGATTTTCTCATCACCTGATAGAATTTAAAAAAAAAAACAGTCAGCTGTTATTAGTTTTGGTTATATTCCCAATACAAATCAAACAAACTCAGGTTTGTATGTAAATGGGTACATACATACTTACATGATATTGCTTTTAGTTATTGCTGTTCCACCAAAGAAGAGTAACGAAAGCGATTTATGCACTCTACTTTTTCTTGTTATCGTAAACATAATACATACATATAATATTGGTCTCAAATTTTCGCTATCGGCTTACTAACTATGAACAACGTACCATGTAATTATTACAAGAACTCTGTATTGAGCACTCTATTTAATTCAATACATATGCACACATATTGATAATCTCTCTTAATCTCGACACATCATAGTACAACGTACTATGTAATAATTAGAACAAATTATACACCTATACTTTAGTTCTGCTATTTCGTATGCGAACCATAAGCAACCTCTCTTTTGTCACGATCACTTAATTATGCTTACGTATACTGTTGTATACGTAAGAGAACATTGCGTATTATACATACACACATAAAATATACTCTTCTTAATTTTATCAAAATAACAAATACCGCATTAGGCCGCCTCAATTATTTTTTTCCCCTGATTTATTACATAAATCATTATAATATAATAAATAATTCATTGCGTGTCTAACTGAGCGAGGGGTGCTAATGGGGTAGTGACGCGATTATATAGCCTCTCCTATTCAATTGTGAACCTCACCTACACGTCGGTGCGCCCTGTCGATAACAGAAGAGGCTCTGACGACATAGCACTTTAAGCTAAGGTGTTGAGGTACCCGTGCCGAGAGCTGAATGGCTGGTAGTGATTAAAAAATCAAGTCGTTAACGGTCGCCTCCGATGCCCAGGCAAGGTCGGTTGTATTTAGTGCCTTATCCTGGTATACTGGCTCTGCTGGGGTGGACTCTTCTTTTCAGTTCACTCGTGGGATTAAAAACGGAGAACATAAATAATAAAAATAAAAACCAGGAAGTAAGGGGGAGCGCTCTGGGATTGCTCTCGGAGGATGTTCTCTTGGCCAGTAGCCAGGAGAGCATCAAAAACAAGGATGACAAGGGTGCCAGACACAGCACCCCTGTCACCGACAATAATAGACCATCTACATCCAATAAAGGGAGCACACCAGCCACAGTGGCCCCTAAGAAGTATAAGAAGTCTTCCGGTACCCTGCTGAAAGCGAGGTATCAAAGGGCGCTTTTCATACTGAACAAGATCGTCAAAAATAAGAATGATGGCCAAGTCCATGAGCGGGATGCCGAGGATAAGGTCAGGTACGAGGCGGTGGTCAAGCAGAACGAGACCTCGCTCGTAAACAAAGCAGCACAGCCACAACAACAGCAGAAGCAGACAGCGAAGCGGAATCGCTCACAGGACGTGACCGATCACCCCGCGAAAAGGGCAAGTACTTCAAGCAGGGGGGGGGGTCCTTCCGCTGTTGCCCCAGCGTCATCAAAGCAACCCTATAGTGAGGTGGTCAGAGACCTCCTCCAGGTTGCTATTGTTGACGCGAAGAGCAACAATGAAAGGCCGGTGCTGGCAGTATGGAACTCTATTGAGGGACGGCTATCTGAGATGGTCGTCGAGCTCCTCTTGGAAAAACAAACTCTAGTTCCTGCCTTCAACTGCGAGGAGGTTTGTCGGGGTTGTCGGGTGATCAAATGCGCGGACGGATTCTCGAAAGAATTTCTGGGCAAATGCGTTTCTAAGATTAGTAACGCATGGGAAGGTCTTTCGCTTAAGTTCATCCCGGCAGTGGAGATTCCCAGGAGGCCCCGGGCGCGTATTTGGTTGCCAAAAATGGCAATGAAACTGGATGAGTCGAAGCTCATCCAGTGTTTGAAGCTGCAGAACCCAGGTGTCCCGATGGATGACTGGTCGGTCATTAAGACCGAAGAGCAGCAGCGCAACAGCCAGCCAGTCCTTCTGCTTATCTGCAATGAGTCCCTGGGGGCACTTGAGCAGAGAGAGTTTAAACTTCGGTTTGGCATCAGAGAGGCCAAAATGAAGGTGTTTCCGGCCTCGGTGGCTCCGGATGATAACCTGGAAGAGGTTGATGACGCCAACAAGCTCCTAGAGGGGCTCAATCTGTCCGAGCCGGCCGGGGAAGGTGCCTCGTCATCAGTCGAGCAAACTGGAAGTGCGCCACAAATCAGCAAGCAAGGAGATGCTGAGAGTGGCGCAGATTAACTTGCAGCATGCCAAAGCAGCCTCGGACAACCTCATAAGCCTTCTCAGAGAGGAGGACATCAACATCTGTCTCATACAGGAACCCTGGATATGGCGCTCAAAGATTATGGGTCTGCACACCAGGGACTACAACCTTTTTCATACGCATGGTGAAGGTAAGCCAAGGGCGGATATCGTGGTAAGGAACACTACGCTTTCTTTCTACCTAATTTTAGTTCTTACGATGTCGTAGTGGTCAAAATCGAGTCGCAGAGCGGTCGTAGTCTCACGATCTCTTCTGCGTACTTGTCGCATGACCATCCTGCGCCTCCCGAGGAGGTCCAACGACTCATCAGCAACATCAGTAACAGCAAAGAGGATGTTCTATTGGGCTGCGACGCCAATGCCAGACATGCGATCTGGGAAAGCAGCGAAACAAATGAGCGAGGTGAGTCTCGATTTTATTATATCCAACGATCTCAACATTTGTAACAGGGGCGATTCACCTACCTTCACTTTCCCTGGTTCGGAAACCTGTAGGGGGTGGGAAGAAGTCCTTGATATTACACTCACAACAAACTCTCCCGACCTTGTAATTCGTAACTGGTTAGTTTCGAAACGAATCTCACTGTCGGATCGAATGATTCTCTTTGACCTAGGCTGGGAGAGGGAGATTAGACAACCACATAGAAACCCCAAACGAACAGCTTGGAATCTTTTTGACAAGGTAGTTAGCGATAGACTCCATAGAAATAGAACAGCCATAGAGTCCCGGAATAATCTAGAAGACCGGGTCAAGTCTCTAGAAAAAAGTTTTCAGGTGGCCTACAAAGTTGCCTGTCCTATATCTAGGAGTAAGAAGATCTTCCCGCCGTGGTGGGATAGGGATCTGAGTGACCTGAGGTCCAAGTTCAGAAGGATCTTTAATGATTGCTATGCAACGGGTGATTTTCAGGAGTATAGATATTCCCTGAGGGAATATAAAAAAGCGATACGGACTGCAAAGACAAAATCTTGGCGGGAACATTGCGAGTCGATAAAGGTCACGAAGGACTTAGCAAGACTCGGTAAAATCCTGGCTAAAGATCACTCAAATAAAACTTTATAAAGCGCGCCGATGGCACGTGGGCGGAATCGGCGGTCGAAACTTTAGATATCCTCATAGATACTCACTTTCCAGACAGTCCTGATGGGGCAACGCAAGGAAGCGAACCGGTACAGCAGGAAGTATCGGCGGCGCTGCTGGATAAAATCATGACTGAGGAGAAAATAGGGTGGGCAATTAATAGTTTCTCACCTTTTAAATCTCCGGGGGTAGAGGATATTCTCCCTATAATGATGCAGAAGACTCAGAAATCTTTGGTTAAGGAGCTAAAGGAGATCTTCCATGCTTGTATTCGCTACAACCATATCCCGACTACATGGAGGAGAACAAAGGTGGTTTTCATTCCTAAATCGGGTAGAAGAGGACATGAATTGGCCAAGGACTTTAGGCCAATAAGTCTTATGTCCTTTGTATTAAAAACTCTAGAAAGAATCATAGACATATATACGGAGCTTCTAGATGAGAAATCTCTATCTTCAGTGCAGCATGCGTACTTGAGGGGGAAGTCTACAGAAACTGCGCTACATGAGGTGGTACGCACAGTGGAGAGGTCCCTATTGTATAAACAACTCACTCTGGCGGCGTTTGTTGACGTAGAGGGAGCGTTCAATCACGTCAAGGCAGATTCCATTAGATCCGCCCTTGCCAGGACAGAAATAGCAGAACCAATTAGAAATTGGATCTCATCCCTACTCATTAACCGCGAAATAACAGCTGAGCTAGGGGGTGCGAAACGTAGTAAGCGGGTACGTAGGGGCACACCGCAGGGGGGCGTGCTGTCCCCCCTGCTCTGGCTCTTAACTAAAAACGATATCCTTGTGGAACTTAACGCAAATGGAGTTAAGATTGTAGCGTACGCTGATGATGTGGCGATCCTAGTTTCGGGTCCCTTCCCTTCTGTGATGAGTGAAATCATGGAAAGAACATTAGCAAAACTAAGTAGGTGGGCACAAGATTGTGGCCTTAGGTTGAATCCGGATAAGACGGAGTTACTGCTCTTTACGAGGAAGTACAAACCACCTACCTTCAGACTACCAACATTAAACGGACAGCAATTAACTCTATCGAACAGCACCAAGTATCTGGAACTGACTATAGACTGCAAACTGAATTGGAAAACATGCATCGAGGAGAGAGTACGGAAGGCCTGAATCGCTTTCAATGCTTGAAAATCGATGTTTGGTAAGAAGTGGGGTCTAAGACCAAAAATGGTACTCTGGATGTACCAAGCGGTAGTGAGACCGGTGTTGACTTATGGCTCTGTAGTTTGGTGGGAAGCTCTACGGAAGAACCATAACACCAATAAACTACGGAAAGTTCAGCGCACTGCGTGCGTTGGCGCCACTGGGGCCTGTCGCACCTGCCCTGCAGCAGCCTTGGATCCTATTTTGAACCTCCTTCCAATTGACTTGCACATACTATGTACTGCATCGCAAACGGCACTCAGACTCAGGGAATCTGGATGTTGGAAGTGTACTCAACAAGGACACAGTAGCATCCTTAGGAATGTACTTATAGATATAGTTGACAACAGGACGGACGGAGGCATCAAGGCCGTATTTCCTAGTAGAAATGAGTGGAAGAAAGGTGGGATCCTGACTGGTAGGGATACACACATTTTTACTGATGGTTCCAAAATGGACTCTGGAGTTGGAGCAGGAATCTATTCGGAGTCCTTAGAAATATCAACGTCCGTAAAACTCCCTTCTTATTGCAGTGTGTTCCAGGCGGAGGTATACGCAATTCTGCAAGCATGCGAATTGCTCCAACAGAGGAACATAACTGGAAAGGCAACAATTCTCTCCGATAGCCAGGCAGCTATAAAGGCGTTAGCCGCGCCAACTGTTAGCTCAAAGCTGGTCAGAGAGTGTAAACAAATAATAACCTCAATATCTACCCACCTCGAAGTATCAGTTATCTGGGTTCCAGGACACAAGGGAATCGTAGGCAACTAGATTGCTGATGAGCTAGCTCGTAGGGGCTCATCTACAGACAATGAACTAACACCCATTGCCGATGTAGGTGTTCCCCTAGCTGAAGCCAAGGGGATAATTCAAAAACACTATCTAAACAAAGCGCAGCGGAAATGGACTAGCACCACGACCTGCACACTTTCAAAAGCCACCTGGCCAGACTACAGCGAGAAGAGGACAAGGAGCCTTCTGAGTAGATCTAGGGACGTCACACACAAACTAATAGCAGTATGCACAGGCCACTGGGCCATTGGTACACATGCGGAGAAAATGGGTATCCCGAACAATGACCACTGCAGAAGCTGCAACGACATAACCGCTAAGGAGACGGTAGAGCATTTCTTGTGCAAATGCCCGGCCTTATCCAGAAACCGATTAACATCCTTAGGAAGCCCTTTCTTTGATAACCTTGGACAGGTATCTAAAATAGGGATCTCCAATATCCTTCAGTTCATAAACAACTCCGGCTGGTTGTAACATATCCCTTCAATACTCAGTAGGTCTTAGCGAGATTTATGACTCAAAACCGCATTTTTGTTTGCTACTTGAGCGACCAGGGTCGCAGCCATTCTACCTACCTACCTAACAGCGAAATTGTTATAGAGTAAGTAAATCAGCTTAAATACAATTAAATTTTTCCGAGCTTAGTCCATACTTTGGTCAATCGTTACAAAGTACTATAGAAAGGTTTTTCCGAAATTTACGTTTCTATACGCGCGCACATTATACCTTCTCGATCTATAAGAAAATATTACACCAATAAAACGTACAGGTACGACAGTTTCGCTTAATCGCACATACAAGTATATGGTGCTTGTACAATTCTACTATCTCTCAAAATAGAACACTAAGGCGACTCAAGTGGTTTTGGTTTATTACATCGTAATAAATAAATACATATATAATCGTTAATATACCAAATGAAAAAGTGCGTTCATAAATCGTGCGTAACTTTAATTAAATACTGAAATAATTTCATTACGATTTAATACATCGTACTTGAACCTGTAATCACACTCTAACTCGAGTTGGATCGAATCTATACATTACGAAAAGTTTATTTGGAGTTCCGTTTCTATACGTTACTATGCGTACCCGATACTATATACGGTTAACTTACATAAAGATTACGTCATTCAGAAGAATCGAGCATCTGATGCGATTTTAATTCGCATTCCCTTATTTTTTTTGTTACTGCTACTGTAATTATACGAATTACGTGAATTTAGCAGTTTTCAACACTTAGTATGGCCTCTCGCGTTATATTGTATCTCTCTAAGAGCAATTTTCCTATTGCTTCTACATCCTAGTTGGAGCTGTAATTCTACGAATTACTCGGGTTAGAATTAAAAAATTATTATTAATTATTATACTAATTTGTAACTCTACAAATTACCCGTGACATTGTGGATATTAAACGTTTTTACGCTGCCGCTGAGGAGATAGAAGAAACCGATAAATATTTCCAAGTTATAGATACAGACACGCATAGCATAGCACAGCACGAAGTCCAGAAGAATGAATTCGAGGCAGTATGGAGCGATCTGAAATCGGCATACCTCGCATACCTCTCCATTATCTCGCAGGAAGTTGAAGCCACTGAAATAGGTCAACTTAAAGCAAACATTAACGTGCATCTTCACGATTTGACCGTGAGCATGTCATCTCGCGTTGTTGCGGATTCGCCCGCAGAGAGTTCCTCGCACCAATGTTTGCAATTTCTTGCTATTCAACTGCCACCATGCGATACAGCATGCTTCCATGGAGATTATGTGTCATGGCCCAGTTTTCGGGATATGTTTACGGCATTATACCGAAACAATCCACGGTTATCGCCCGTGGAGAAATTATACCACCTGCTGCAAAAGACTCGAGGAGAGGCACATGATATCATTAAGTCAACTCCGTTGACTAATGATGGATTCACAATTGCGTGGTATTATTTGGAAGAAAGATACGGGAACAAATGAATTCTCGTCAACATTCAATTAAAATCTCTCTCCAATCTGCAATCAGTCGTGCAAGAAATTGGACAAATCCCATTGAATACAATCTTCGTGTATCTGTGCTCTTCGAAGCTGACCGATACAACCCTATGTTTTTGGGAGCAAACGATTAAAGACAAACAGGAAATTTCGACGAGGAACACAATGAACGAGCGCTTTCAGATGCTTGATTCGGTGTTATACATACGAAGTGGCTCTCGGCAACCTAGCCAGCCACAGAATAGCACATTTAACTACCCACAGAATCGGCAACCCGGTGGATTCAATCCTCCCATGCGTCCAAACAAATCACCGGTGAATTCCAAAAATATTTACACATACCACGTGAAGGTCACCAAGCGAAATTGCCCAATGTGTCAGAAGATACACACTCTACGTACGTGCCCAGATTTGCTCAAGCTATCTGTGGATGATCGCTACAACGTCGTGAAGAAGTGCAAACTCTGTACGAATTGCTTCGCAAATTCTCACGACTCCAGTTCCTGCAAAAGTATAAATTCGTGCTTCGTTTGCAGAAAAAGGCACCATTCCCTATCACATAGGGTGATAAATGATCCGAGCCCTGGACCAGAGGAAGTTTCTACAACATCGACTGTAGCTGCTGAATTATCTCGCCAGGCATTTACCTCTCAGCCCCAAACTGTTACTAAATATCATCCATCAAGAAGTGGTACAGTGTTACTTGGAACGGCATTGGTATATATACTTCAAAACAACACCACCTTGAAGGCTCGTGTTGTAATGGATTCAAGTGCGGAAGCGACCTTTATATCAGAACGATTGCAGAATAGGTTGCACCTCCATGTTCGCGACGTTCGTACGAAAATCACTGACCTGAACGAAGCAGTCACATCACACTCGGCGAGGATGTGTTCATTGAGGATCGGTTCCCCGATAGACCCACATTTCTCAACGACGGTGGATACTTGTGTATTAAAACGGCTTACTAGCAACCTGTTGTCATGTCCGACAAATAAAAATGTACGTAAGGAGATCTCTGGTCTACGACTAGCAGATGGAAATCTCCATCAAAGTACAGCTGTGGATCTAATATTGGGAGGTGATGTCTACCCATCCATCATATTAGAATGAATTCGTAATGGAATTCTGGGATCACTTATAGCCCAAAATACTGTCTTTGGATGGATAATTACCGGTCGACTTCAGACATTACAATGCCGTAAAACGATTTCATCGTTCTACAATGAAATCAGCGTTGGCCGAAGCCAGAAAACTCCGTGTTCGTCTTCTGCTGCCAAGAGAAACTTCCCTGTAGGTGAGAACCTGGATACCGCTAGTATACGAATTCGTTCACGCAACTTCACTATCTCTGAATGCCCGCTATACACGGGCATACAGTGGAAAAGAAAATGTTCATTGTAAACAAACACAGTGTTTGCGTCAACTGCTTGGCAACACGCATACTCTTGCAGAGTGCCACAGCAATTTTTCTTCCCGCCGTTTTTTGGAAAACGGCACCATTCCCTCTTGCACCGAATGAGGCCAATAACAAAAATGATATGTAATTCCCCAAGATCTTCAACTTTTTCCCCGAAAAAGAAATTGCAACCTCACAGGTCGTGTACAATAAAGAATCAACTCCCGCCAGAGATGCTAACAACTCGATCGTCATTTTGAGCAATCACATTGTCTAATCAGCACTTTCCAGAAAGACATTGTTCGTTAAACGATAGAAAGCCTAAAAGCTTGCCAAGGAATTCAGTCTCGCCCAATATAGGGCGAGTATGACATCGAATCGCTAGTTACGACTAGAAAATGGTGTAGCGAATATATTGGACGCAGACTCATTGGCTAATTGTACCTACAGTTTCAACGAGGATCAAAATGAATTCATGATTCGAAAAGTGGATATAAAAATAGACAGATGTCGTATGCAGAGAAAATTTATATTTCCAATATTTAATTACTGTATTTCTCAAATTCTTCTCCATCTGGACAATGGCCTACTTATTTCACTCTTTATGCAAATTTTCGAAATTATCTAACGTACGTGGTACATTTGTATTAACGGTTTATGGCGACAAACGTGACAAGGTTTATCGTGCCAATCATGAAAATCTCGCACCCCTTTCATCCACTTTTATGATTTACGAGCCAAAAGTGGAAAATATATACATATTATCTGCAAGAAAGTAGGCCTTCCAGATCCAACACTTCCTGCATTAGCGGTCTATTCGATTTGTCACGAGTGTCAATTTTCATACCTCAACCCGAGGCTCTCAGTTCCAAGTTTCTCAACTACGTTGATTTAGCTTCCCTCACATCTGGTCTACGAACAAGGATAAAGTTTAAATTCTCTACCGATCTTTCTATCAACGATGGAATCAAGATCAAGTGAAAAGGCTTCACATTATAGCTTGAAATAAATTAATAGATCACTACTCTTAATGTAGAGGTGATCACAATCTTTCCAATATTAGAATTCATTGACATGGTTATACCATTGTGGAATACACCCCAATTTCTGAATTCCATCCGCAAGTTGCAAGAAACACTCACTCGCGAGTTCCTCTTGAGTGTTATCTTATTAAAGAAAGGAAAGATGAAAGGAACCATACAAAGAAAATCTGCGTGGACGCTTCAGCAATCAATACACAACATTCAACATTATCCCTCCCGAAATGCCTTTCACTTTTTTTTGTTGAACATCACTAATGCATGTCTACTTTCAGTACGTATCAAAGAAGTCATCTATATATCATCATATCGCCCGTGAAAATTCTCCGAAACAATTCTCCGATTTATATATATGCTACGTCGTACTTCTTCTCGTCCAACGGACTTGCTTAGCCGATTGCTACGTTCAGGATCATCGATAGATTCGATATTCCGTGCTCAACCTTCTGCCGTACAAACATAAATTACTTTCATATTCATCAATATATTGTTAAAGTTTGTCAATTATTCGCTTTTAAATTATATTGCAATTCTCCCTAATTTTTATTATTCTTATTATTTGTTACTAATTATAAGTTTTTACCATTTTAAGTTTTTAAGTTTTTATCTACCTTTGTTTTTACTTTTAAGATCTCCCTCATATTATTTTAACTTATTTTACAATTATTTCTAAGCTAGTAATATCTGCGATATACTGTCCCCCAAGATACAGTATTACCGAACAGCAATATAAAGAATTTTTCTCAACTCTTGGTAGCAAATTCTTGGTTGCTGGCGATTTCAACACCAAACACACTCACTGGGGCTCCCGATTAATAACTCCAAAAGGCAAAAGACTATGTTCAATCATCACTAACCACGGCTACGATGTTATTTCAAATGGTCAACCGACATATTGGCCGACGGACAAGAGGAAAATACCCGATCTCATAGACTTTGGAGTCGCCAAAGGTTTGCAGATGGAAAATATATCCACAGAGTGTAATTATGATCTATCATCTGACCACTCACCCACGGTAATATCTATAAAATCACCAAGCCCCCAAAGCAATTGCGTTAGAAAGAAAATAGACTGGTTAAAATTCAAGAAATATATAAATTCCCATCTTCCTCTGAGTACTGTATTAAGAAATGGACACGATGTAGACTCAGCACTCGAAAAATTCAACCAGCTGCTCTCATTAGCTCTCAGCTCAGCCACCTGCACAAAGGTATGCAAGCAATCAAACTATAACCCATACACACCAGCCAACATTGAATTGTTAGTAAGACAGAAAAGAAGACTCCGAAGACAATGGCAAGAATTCAGATCACCGAATCTAAAAACACAGCTACAGCACTGCACTCGAAAGTTAAAGCAAGCCTTAAAAAATAAAAACAACAAAGAGTTAGAAGAGCACATGGCGAAATTAACACCTGGTGAAGCGTCAGACTACTCTTTGTGGAAATCTGCAAAAAACTCAAATCGGCCAATTCTCACTGATTCCCCCATTCGTTTGAGTGACGGTAATTGGGCTAGAAGCAACTGTGAGAAGGGTTTGGCTTTTGCAAACCACCTAAAAAGTGTATTTACACCCAATCCACCCTCTTCACAGTCCTCATTACCAATATTAACTTCTCAACCTTGCTCAATAACGCTCAAAATTAAAAAAGGACATATTCAAAGCAATTTATAAAGATTTAAACCCAAAAAAATCACCTGGTCCAGATAAAATTACCGGTAAAATGATAAAAAAGCTACCTCCGGCTTCAGTAATTCATCTGATGCACATTTTCAATGCTATCCTTCGTATTAAACACTATCCCAAATGCTGGAAAACTTCAAAAATTATTATGATAGCAAAACCAGGAAAAGACCCTACAAAAGTTGCATCGTACAGACCTATCAGCCTCCTGCCTCTTCTTTCTAAAGTATTCGAAAAGCTACTTGTCATGAATATAACTCCATTAATTAATCTCAACCAACTGATTCCTCAACATCAGTTTGGATTTAGAAAACAGCACGGCACAATAGAACAAGTCCACCGCATTGTAACTCTAATAAGGAACACTTTTGAAGAAAAAAAGTATTGCTCAGCTGTCTTTCTTGATATCACTCAAGCTTTCGATAAAGTATGGCACGATGGCCTTATTTACAAACTCAAACTATTACTGCCTGCAAAATGTCTCCTCATTGCTTAGTAGCTACCTCACGAAAAGACAATTTCTCTTACATCACAAGGATTACACAACAAATCCATTGGATATTCACGCTGGCGTTCCTCAAGGAAGCGTTTTGGGTCCCTTACTGTATCTCTTATACACTTCAGATATGCCCAACAATAACTATACATTCATATCGACCTTTGCTGATGATACGGCAATATTGTGCTACTAAAGAAGCTACATAGAAGCTACTAAACTCCTGCAGACTCATGTCGATTCTCTCGAAATCTGGCTAGCAAAATTGCGTATAAAAGTCAATGAATCAAAGAGCGTACATGTAACCTTCACGCTAAGGCTAGATACATGTCCCCCACTTAAAATTAATGGCCAATCAGTTCCACAATGTTCCTCAACAAAGTACTTGGGTATTCACCTCGACAGAAGGCTGACATGGAAAAATCACATAGAGGCAAAGAAAACTCAGATCAAGCTTAAAATGAATCAGTTATGGTGGCTGTTACACAAAAGATCAAAGTTGAATCTTGAATACAAAGTGCTATTATATAAAGCAATCCTGAAACCAATCTGGACTTATGGTATTCAGTTTTGGGGCACCGCATCTCCCTCTAATATCGAAAAATTGCAGCGAATACAATCCAAGTGTCTGCGAATTATTGTAAACGCGCCTTGGTATATGAGGAACGTTAACATCCATCGAGATTTAAATGTATCCACAATTTCTGAGGAAGTTGCAATGTCCTGCAGAAGCTACATTCAAAAATTACACAATCATCCGAATCCCCTTGCTAGGCAATTGTTGCTGAGCAAGGGGCATCGTCGATTAAAAAGAAAAGACACACTGAATATGCTGTAAAATTGCTACATCTCGCGACTCACCAAATTGTGATGGAACGTAGGGGATATCACATAGTTTTATTTAGTTTGTAAGATTTGAATACTTATTGTTAGTTTCTTGTATTTAAGAAAGATTCAATAAAAAAAAAAAATAAAAAAATAAAAATAAAAAAAATAAAAAAATTTTTAAACCTCCTCCTTTATTTAAATCTTATGTTTTTAAGTGAATTTGTTTTTAAAATTCTCTTTCCCATTAATATCACGTTATTTTTAGTTCTATTCTTAAGCTTTTTTTGAAATTTTTCTAATCACTCTACTAACTTGGATTTTTTGGTAGAGGGTATTTAATTCTTATTCCCGGTATTTTTAAGTAGTGATTAAAAAAAAAAATAATTTTCTTTTGTTTTCTCACTCCCTAATGTAGCTATTATATCTCCTTTGCAGTATTCCTACAAGGGGGCGGAATGTCTACGCCGGAGTGAAGGCGTAGCACTGCCATGGTGTTTTTGCGGTGAATTGGGGGAATGGGTTGAGATGGCCATCTGGCATCACCGTGTATGACGGCTCTTCCCATTCCGCTATTCATGCTCATTTCTATTTCAATTTTTTTTTTATAAATAGATTGACAATAATATAAACTAAGATATAAGCTAAACTAAAAGCATAAGTGAAGACGGATATATAGACAGAGTTGTGAATAAAGAAACAGAAAATAAAAACAAACAGAATTATGTAAATTGAAAATATACGGCAAAACAAGTGTTTTTAGTAAAAGCAAAATAAACAAATTGTGTATTTTTGTGGTGGCAGCAGCTCGAGAAAACAGCAACCATTACGAGCATCAGCAACAACAGCGTGGTAACAACAGCAACATCACCATCAGGCAAGCCTTGCCACTAATGCCGTGGATATATTACCAATCAATTGAACGCTCATAAAAAAAAATTTTGGTTACAATACAAAATCAAAAATGAACTCGATAAATGAACATTTGTATGTCAATTAGTTCTGAATACTGGTTTCAACACCAATCAGACCTATTTCACCAGTGTTGCCATATGCAATTTTATATAGAAGAAAAGAAAATGTGAGAAAAAATATTTATAAATAATGCAACATTACTTTACGGGTATTGCGTATATACATGTTTATTATGTTGACAACTACGAAGGATTATTAAATTTTAAACATTAATTATATAAATTCCCTTTAAAGAAAGCTATTCGCATTAGTTTTATATTCTGAGTATGTACTGATTGAGAGAATTTTCTCGTTAAGCAAGGAAATTCTATAACTTTAAACTTATTATTTTATTTAGAAATGGTGTTTTCGTGGAGCAGACGTCTCACTGAAGAACTTATTACTCTACTGCAAATTAATGAAAGCTTGTGGGATACAAGAACTCAAAGTTATTCTAATCGGGAAAACCGGAAACAGGCCCTAAATGCTATGCAACAGCAATTGTCTAAAAGTGTTAGCGAAACAGAAAAAATTCAGTCCTTTGAAGCCAATATAGGACAGAGTTGACTATTGACACTAGGACTGCCAGTTGTTGATCTGGCGGTATTGCATTGTCAACTGGTGTTTCACATCTTTTATATCCTTTTCAATGAGCCTCAGGCTGTTCTGGAATTTCGCATCGGTCATTTTTATGTAATTTTTGAAGGCCCCAAAGCCTTTATGTTATAATTCCTTTGTCAGGAATGTGAAAGAGGCGTTTGTACTTCGTTTTTACGTCATTTTATTATCCCACTTGATGGTTTTCTTTTTAGCCTATTTTCGATGATACTTTTTCTATTAACTCAATTATTTTTCCAGTACACTTCTATGATTAGCGTTCCAAAAACACACATCCTCATCATATATGGTTGCTGTTTTTACCAAATCATTCCATTATGAAATCAATTGCAATTTAATGCAGCACAATTTGTTTGATAAAATATTACAGCTCTATCTCAGCAAGCATGTGTAACCACATTTAGAAATATTTTTTCTCACATTTTCTTTTTCTCTATATAAAATCGCATATGACAACACTGGTGAAATTGATCTGATTGGTGTCGAGAAATGCAATCAGAATAATTTTTCATTTTGTATTGTAACATAGGTTGAAGCCTATGCTCAGCAACCTGATTGAACCGTATCAGTGTGGCTTCAGACCTGGTAAATCCACCATCGACCAGATTTTCACACTGCGCCAAATCCTGGAGAAGACCCAAGAGATCGACACAGACCACCTATTTGTTGATTATAAAGCCGCTTTCGACAGTCCGGTAAGGGATTACCTGTACGCAACAATATCTGAGTTCGGTATTCCTGCAAAGCTCATTCGACTTTGTAGAATGACACTGCATAACTCCCGTTGTGCAGTGAAAATTGGGAAGGACCTTTCCGCACCGTTTAATGCCGAACGGGGTTTCAGACAAGGTGATTCGTTATCGTGCGACTTCTTCAATCTTATTATGGAGAAAATAATACGAGCTGCTGATCTACGACATAATGGCACTATCTTCAACAAAAGTGTCATGCTGTTGGCGTATGCCGACGATATTGACATAATTGGCATGAACACGCTAACAGTCAGTGCAGCATTCTCAGAATTGGAAAGAGAGTCGCGTCGGATGGGTCTCACGGTGAACGAGGGCAAGACGAAGTATCTAGTGTCAACAAACAAAGAGTCCCGGCGTCTTGGACAGCACGTCACTGTTGACAACTACGCTTTTGAAGTAGTAAGGGACTTTGTCTATCTTGGAACCAGCATTAACAGCAGTAATGACGTCAGTTTGGAGATCATGCGTAGGATAACTCTTGCTAACAGTTGTTACTTTGGGCTGAGTAAGCAACTGAGAAGTCGAGCCCTCTCTCGAAGAACGAAAACTACACTCTACAAGTCTCTCATCATGCCTGTCCTAACATATGGCGCTGAATCTTGGACAATTTCCACCTCGGATGAGCGAATGCTTGGAGTTTTCGAGAGAAAAGTCCTACGCAGGATCTTTGGACCTATTTGCGTTGGTGGCGAGTACCGAATAAGGTAAAACCATGAGCTGTACGAGCTGTATGCCGATATTGACATAGTAAAGCGCATCAAAATCCAGCGGCTGCGCTGGCTAGGTCATGTCGAGCGAATGGAAGAACACGCTCCAGCTAAGAAGGTGTTATATTCGGAACCCGCTGGAGGACGGCGCAGAAGAGGAAGACCAAACCTCCGGTGGAAAGACCAAGTACTGGAGAACCTGACGGCGCTTGGAATTTCTAACTGGCGCCAGCTGGCGAAGAACAGAGATGGCTGGCGAAGCATGTTATTTTCGGCCTAAATCGATATTCGGTTGTTATGGCCACATAAGTAAGTAAGTAAGTATTGTAACCAACAACAATTTTTTTGATTAGCGTTCAATTGATTGTTAATATAACCACGGTATAAGCGGCCCACGGTATACTTCTCCACATAACACCCACCTATATTGTTTTGCACTATAATTTTTATTTGATATTTACAGAGCGGTAAGATGCAAATTTTTGTTTTGATTATATTTAATAGCAAGTTATTTGAAATGCTGTTTTTCTCTTATTTTAGATAAAAGGAGAAATTCCGGCAAGGAGAAAGTGTCCCTTAGGGTGCGATGGACATCAGCGCATGTTTATGCTACCAAGCGCAGCAGCCAGAATACAAGCAATACATATTGTTAATCTTCTTCCTCAATTAAATATATTTTTTAAAGGGGCTTCTTCGCTTTTATGAAGAATTTTTAATTTAAAAAATATTAAATACTACACATATATATTTTCAAGACAAACCCGATATGCAAGCATATTTAATACGGTGTAAGCTTAAATTTTTTCTTCTTATGTAATTAATATCAGTTATTTCTATTACAAATACATTAATAAGCACTTTCAAGAATTAAATTGGACGGTAAGTATGCTAATTATACGGAGCACACAAACCACTGAAAGCTGTCACAAAATATACCTCAAAATATACTCCAATTGTATACTTCATGTCCGGTTCAGTCACATCGATGTAAATCTGTGACATTGTTCTACAAAAAATAAAGATATTAAATCATTTACTTCACAAACATATACTTATTTACTTACTTACTTATGTGGCCATAAGAATCGAATATCGATTTAGTCCGAATATAACATGCTTCGCCAGCCATCTCTGTTCTTCGCTAGCTGGCGCCAGTTAGAAATTCCAAGCGCCGCCAGGTTTTCCAGTACTTGGTCTTTCCACCGGAGTTTAGGTCTTTCTCTTCTTCTCCTTTGTTTGTTGACACTAGATCGTCTTGCCCTCGTTCACCGTAAGAACCATTCGACGCTATTCTCTTTCCAACTCTGAGAATGCTGCACTGACTGCTCGCATGTTCATGCCGATTATGTCAATATCGTCGGCATACAGCATGACACTTTTGTTGAAGATAGTGCCATTATGTCGTAGATCAGCAGCTCGTATAATTTCCTCCATAATAAGATTGAAGAAGTCGCACGATAACGAATCACCTTGTCTGAAACCCCGTTCGGTACTTAACGTGCGGAGAGGTCCTTCCCAATTTTCACTGCACAACGAGAGTTATGCAGTGTCATTCTACAAAGTCGAATGAGCTTTGCAGGAATACCGAACTCAGACATTGTTACGTAGAGGTAATCCCTTACCGGACTGTTGAAAGCGGCTTTATAATCAACAAATAGGTGGTATGTGTCGATACGTTTTTCTTGGGTCTTTTCCAGCATTTGGCGCAGTGTGAAAATCTGATCGATGGTGTATTTACCAGGTCTGAAGCCACACTGATCAGGTCCAATCAGGATGCTGAGCATAGGCTTCAACCTTTCACACAGTACGCTCGATAGAACCTTGTATACGATGCTCAGGAGACTCATTCCACGGTAGTTGGCGTAAATTGTGGGGTCTCCTTTTCTATGTATGGGACAGAGAACACTGAGCCTCCAATCATCAGGCATGCTTTCATCCTACCATATTCTGTTAATGAGCTAGTGCATGCAGGCGAGCAGCTCATCGCCTCCGGTCTTAGACAACTTGGAAGGCAGGCCATCAGCACTTGCAGCTTTGTTGTTTTTCAGCTTATAAATGGCCTCTCCGGCCTCGTTATGGTAAGGTGGTGGAACATCAACACCATCATCTGTAATTGGGGGTATCGGGCAATCTCCTTCACTGACGGAATTGTTCGTAGCATCGCCATTCAGTAACGTGGAGAAGTGTTCCCTCCATAGGCTCAGTACACTCTGGACATCTGCAACCAGATTCCCATTTCCATCACGGCAAGAATAGGCTCCGTGGGGGAGTGTTCTACATAAGCAGATCCGATAGTCGAGTGGCAAATGCATCTGCTGTCTCTTACTTAGCGCTTACTGACGTCGAGCGCTCTCTGTGTGGGACTTCTCCTGTTATTTGCGACACATAAACGTGTGCGCACCATAGCTGCAACAAGGTAGTGATCCGATGTCGATGTTGGCACCACGGATCGATTTCACGTCCATCACACTGGAAGCATGCCTTCCGTCAATCACCACATGATTGGTTTCTTGTCTGTTGATCTGGAGACAGCCATGTAGCTTTGTGGATGTCGAGATGCTGGAATCTGGTACCACCAATTACCACGTTTCGTGCTGCGGCGTAGTCGATCAGCTTCATTCCGTTATCGGGGGTTTCTGGTGGAGGCTGAATTTCCTACAGTTGGACCAAAGGTACCTTCCTTGCCCACCCTGGCATTAAAGTCGCTACGCACGATTCTGATATCGTGGCGGGGGTAGAGGTCATAAGCTTCTTCGAGGCGCTGAAAGAAGCTCTCCTTGGTCACATTGTCCTTCTCAACCGTCGGAGCGTGGGCACATATAAGGCTGATGTTGCAGAATTTTGCCTTAATGCGGATTGCCTTTATCGAATTAGAAGAAAGTGATAACTATTACTATATTCTATTATACCAATTTTCTTTAAATTCTTTTATTTACATTTATCACTATAATTCTCCTTTATCTCGCTCTGTATACACTTAATTGCAGTAGGCAAAGTATGAAGATAAAAAAATATTGAAAGTACATAAAAGTATTTTTAAAACATGTTAAATACGCCATTGGAAATGAAAATGTATGTCCTTGAATATGGTTCTAAGTTTTTTATAGGTCAATAGTTTCGCAAAAAATCTGTTTTTGAACAGAAAATTATTTACAAATTTTTTATTTTTATTATAACTTTTAAATTATTCAAAATGGGTTAAAAATGTTATATTTCATTGAAAAGGTATTAAAAAGATCTTTTTTGATATTGCAAGGAAAAATTGCGAATTTATTGAGTAATTTCGATCGAGCTGTTCGGTCTAGAATTCAGGATTTAACTTCAATGATAACAGTATTCAGTTCTTCATGAGTGAGAGATGTTGCGGAGGTACTTCTGATGAGTAAATGTGTAGCTGATTTTACGACTGCCCCCCATAGACCACCAAAATGCCGAGGAATGAAATGAATAATTATGACTCTTCCGCTGCACTCCTTTATAATTGTTTCTCGGGATTTTTGGAAAGAACCGCTTCATTAAGTTCTGCTAGTTGATATTTGGCGCCAACAAAGATTGTCGCGTTGTCACAGTATAAATTTTGACAATGACTTTATTGGCCAAAATCTCTGTCTTATGATGGTTAATAACGCTTGGCTTTCGCAATTACGATTTTGTATATGGATCATCTGCATCAATAGTTTGGTTATAGGGTTATTGTATGGTAGCAATATTTGATGCTCTGCATCGAATAATAATGTTGATGATTCCAAGCGTCCACCTTGACTTGTATTTTTTAAATCATTGTATTCTCTAAGATGCTTAATTTCGTCTTTCAAGTTCGGACTTTGAACTTCTTTAAAAATTATTATTAAAGCCTTATCCAGTTCGGTGGAACTGGATAAGGCTGGAACTGTTTGATTTTGCCTTAACTCTCTTTTGCATCTTGTGTGGTTTATAAAGTGCATAATGTATCCTATGATTTTTTGAAATGTGCGAAATCAATTTCTATGGTTAATTTTGTAGGTGGTGACGGTAGTACGACGTTTTTTGTCATGGCGAGCACAATGTTTTCGCTGGCTAATGGTGAACGTTTTCGTTTCCATTCTATGTTGGTTGAAATTGCCAGAGTGGGGCTAAATCTTGGTGGCTACATCGTTTTCTTTCCCTGTAAGAATAGTGGCCCATAAAATCAAAAATTGTATTTTGCAAATGTCAGCTGTGTTGGGTGTTTTACCTATTTAACATGGCGCCATTGTTCCGCCAATGTTATGTTTTAGGTTGTAGCAACTCTATTTGCCACAAATGTTTGGAATGACGATGACTGAACGTTGATCCACGAGAGTACAATCTCCTAGTCTGTCCAAAGGAATGTTTAATAATCCTTGATATTAAGGGCGTGTCTTACTCGGTTGACTAATTGAGCTACTAACAGTACTAATTGAGTACAAACAGTACTGCCGCACATAGTTCGAGCCTAGGCAGTGTTTGGTTTTTAGTGAGGCAACACGTGATTAAGCACGAATAAGCCTTAATATTATCCTTCTGTTCCTAAATTCTGAACGACGGTATACTGCAGCGCCAGGCGTCATCCCAAGTTATTTTTAATTGCCAAAGTTCCTGAACAAACGTCTGGGCTGCTACTATGACTGGTGCAACAATTCCCAGTAGGTCGAACAGTCTAGCAATATCTGAAGTGATAGTTCACTTTGTGACTACGTTTACTGGATCTAGCCTCACTTTAAAACAAAAGGGGCCAGTCTTTGGCAGTCAAAACAAACCCAACGTTCTGACTGAATCGTTGTTGGCCCTGGTGAAGTCTAAATTCACTTCATCATCGTCTCCAATTGTGGTTTCTCTTTCATAGACGCCTGTAGGCAACTATGACAGTGATAATACTATAATATTGGCGACAATTGTTTGACAATGGTGCTGACAATTGTCACTCTGACAATAGCGACGATAGCGACAATACTAAATTGCTCCGTCGGATGAAATGTTGTAAATTTATTCATATGTTTATCGCATTACGATGAGCTATTCTGCACTACTTCCAAAAATTCCGTAATTATCCTGAACTATAGCTACTAACTTGCAATAACCAACAAGACGCAAGCAATCACTTTTACCCCATAAGCAACTGTTAATTGCATTGCATTTTGTTGGTAATGGAGCACAATACAACGAAATAGGTGATATGCATGGTTTGTCAACCGTTTGCCGTTGCGTTAAAAAAGTTGCGGATGTGATTGTTTTTTTTTTTTGTTTTTTTTTTTTTGTTTTAACAAGCCTCTTTATTGGATCTTTCTAAAATTAATTAGAAACTAACAATAACTATTCAAATCTTACAAACTAACTAAAATTATGTGATATTCCCAAAGTTCCATCACAATTTGTTGAGTCACGAGGTATAGCAATTTCACAGCATATTCAGTGTGTCTTTTCTTTTTAATCGACGATGCCCCGTGCTCAGCAACAATTGCCTAGCAAGGAGATTCGGATGACTGTGTAATTTTTGAAAGTAGCTTCTGCAAGACATTGCAACTTCCTCAGAAATTGTGGGTACATTTAAATCTCGATGGATGTTAACGTTCCTCATATACCAAGGCGCGTTTACAATAATTCGCAGACACTTGGATTGTATTCGCTGCAATTTTTCGATATTTGAGGGAGATGCGGTACCCCATAATACCATAAGTCCAGATTGGCTTCAGGATTGCTTTATATAATAGCACTTTGTATTCAAGATTCAACTTTGATCTTTTGTGTATCAGCCACCATAACTGATTCATTTTAAGCTTGATCTGAGTTTTCTTTGCCTCTATGTGATTTTTCCAGGTCAGCCTTCTGTCGAGGTGAATACCCAAGTACTTTGTTGAGGAACATTGTGGAACTGATTGGCCATTAATTTTAAGTGGGGGACATGTATCTGGCCTTAGCGTGAAGGTTACATGTACGCTCTTTGATTCATTGACTTTTATACGCCATTTTGCTGGCCAGATTTCGAGAGAATCGATATGAGTCTGCAGGAGTTTAGTAGCTTCTATGGGGTTAGAGCGAGAGCACAATATTGCCGTATCATCTGCAAAGGTCGATATAAATGTATAGTTATTGCTGGGCATATCTGTAGTGTATAAGAGATACAGTAAGGGGCCCAAAACGCTTCCCTGAGGAACGCCAGCGTGAATATCCAATGGATTTGTTGTGTAATCCTTGTGATGTAAGAGAAATTGTCTTTTCGTGAGGTAGCTACTAAGCAATGAGGAGACATTTTGCAGGCAGTAATAGTTTGAGTTTGTAAATAAGGCCATCGTGCCATACTTTATCGAAAGCTTGAGTGATATCAAGAAAGACAGCTGAGCAATACTTTTTTTCTTCAAAAGTGTTCCTTATTAGAGTTACAATGCGGTGGACTTGTTCTATTGTGCCGTGCTGTTTTCTAAATCCAAACTGATGTTGAGGAATCAGTTGGTTGAGATTAATAAATGGAGTTATATTCATGACAAGTAGCTTTTCGAATACTTTAGAAAGTAGAGGCAGGAGGCTGATAGGTCTGTACGATGCAACTTTTGTAGGGTATTTTCCTGGTTTTGCTATCATAATAATTTTTGAAGTTTTCCAGCATTTGGGATAGTGTTTAATACGAAGGATAGCATTGAAAATGTGCATCAGATGAATTACTGAAGCCGGAGGTAGCTCTTTTATCATTTTACCGGTAATTTTATCTGGACCAGGTGATTTTTTTGGGTTTAAATCTTTATAAATTGCTTTGAATATATCCTTTTTTTTAATTTTGAGCGTTATTGAGCAAGGTTGAGAAGTTAATTTTGGTAATGATGGCTGTGAAGAGGGTGGATTGGGTGTAAACACACTTTTTAGGTGGTTTGCAAAAGCCAAACCCTTCTCACAGTTGCTTCTAGCCCAATTACCGTCACTCAAACGAATGGGGGAATCAGTGAGAATTGGCCGATTTGAGTTTTTTGCAGATTTCCACAAAGAGTAGTCTGACGCTTCACCAGGTGTTAATTTCGCCATGTGCTCTTCTAACTCTTTGTTGTTTTTATTTTTTAAGGCTTGCTTTAACTTTCGAGTGCAGTGCTGTAGCTGTGTTTTTAGATTCGGTGATCTGAATTCTTGCCATTGTCTTCGGAGTCTTCTTTTCTGTCTTACTAACAATTCAATGTTGGCTGGTGTGTATGGGCTATAGTTTGATTGCTTGCATACCTTTGTGCAGGTGGCTGAGCTGGGAGCTAATGAGAGCAGCTGGTTGAATTTTTCGTGTGCTGAGTCTACATCGTGTCCATTTCTTAATACAGTACTCAGAGGAAGATGGGAATTTATATATTTCTTGAATTTTAACCAGTCTATTTTCTTTCTAACGCAATTGCCTTGAGGGCTTGGTGATTTTATAGATATTACCGTGGGTGAGTGGTCAGATGATAGATCATAATTACACTCTGTGGAGATATTTTCCATCTGCAAACCTTTGGCGACTCCAAAGTCTATGAGATCGGGTATTTTCCTCTTGTCCGTCGGCCAATATGTCGGTTGACCATTTGAAATAACATCGAAGCCGTGGTTAGTGATGATTGAACATAGTCTTCTGCCTTTTGGAGTTATTAAGCGGGATCCCCAGTGAGTGTATTTGGCGTTGAAATCGCCAGCAACCAAGAATTTGCTACCAAGAGTTGAGAAAAATTCTTTATATTGCTGTTCGGTAATACTGTATCTTGGGGGACAGTATATCGTAGATATTACTAGCTTAGAGATGTATTCTTCCAGACATATAGATGTTGCTTGCAAGTAGACGCTACTGAAATCTTCGAGAACATGATGTTTTATTCTGCTTTTTATCAATATGGCAGTTCCTCCTCGTGCCTTACCATGCGTATGATTTGTGGTGTACAGTTTGTAATATGGTATTTGGTAGCAATTTTTGTCAGCGAAATGGGTCTCAGATATCATCATTATGTTGATTTGGCTGGATTCAAGGAATTGAATTAGCTCCAAACGGTGCTGGCTTAAGCCGTTGGCGTTCCAGTGGCATATCTTGAGACAACTCATGGTCTGGATAGCAATGTTTGGAGAAACATCGATTGATTTTTCATCATTTCTTGCATCATTGTTTGCATTGAGTTCATGAATTGGTTCATATTCTGAATTAATGTTCAAGGGTACTTGGCTGTTGGGTGGGCAGTGAGTGTTTCTGCTCATTATTTACATTGCTTTGTTGGTGTGGGTTTTGTTTTAACACGCTAGCGTATGAATTGGTTTGATTATTGTTTGGGATTGCAGAGAAGAATTGTGTTGCATCAATATTTTGTCTCTTACTTGAGTTGGCTATCTGAGTTTGCTCAACTGGTTTTAGAGGTTGATTGCTAGCGGAGAAATTTTGCTTTAGGGTTGTATATACTGGGCAACCTCTATAATTTGCGGTGTGATTACCTCCACAATTGCTGCATTTTTTCATGCTAGAATCGTCTTTAGATTTTGGGCATATGTTTGATTTATGGAGATCTCCACAAATCACACAAACAGCTGGCAGGGTACAATATGTCTTAGTATGTCCATATTCTTGGCAGTTACTGCACTGAGGAGGTCCAATTATGGGGTTCTTCGATTGTGATTGTTAAAAAATTATTTGTTGTCCACATCTATTGGGCCACTCAAAATATAGACAAAATAGCTGACGATTTTTATCGTTTTGCTGCATTTCTGAGAGTTGCTTGCGTGGTTGACGGAACGCTCATACCAACAAATGCTCCCTGTTTAAATGCAGCCGCGATTGTAGATCGTCATGGCAAGCATTCCGTAAATGCGATGGTTGTTGCTGGACCGCAACTGCAATTTTTCTATGCTAATGCACGGTGGCCGGAAAGTGTTTACGATTCCCATGTACTGCGAAATAATTCTTAACATCATTGGTATGTTAAAGGTAATGGAAATATTATTTTTTACATTTTAATGAATAATGCTGGAACAATTAAATATAGGATGGCGGCCTTTCCCAAATGTATTAATTTTGAGTGATTAGGGTTATTTTAACTGCAACTGGCTTGCGAGACCAGTCGTTAATACATAAAACACATAACACTTGACATTTCAACTATCAAAATTTGCTCATTTGCATACTATTCAAAACAAAATGAACCGACAAATTTCATATGACTAATGCCGTGGTTATATTACCAATCAATTGAACGCTAATGAAACAAATTGTTGTTGGTTTTAATACAAAATGAAAAATGAACAAATGCATGTTGTTGTTGCATGTTGTTTGATTGCTGTTCTCGACCCCAATCAGATCAATTTCACCAATGTTGTCATATGCAATTTTATATAAAGAAAAAGAAAATGTGAGAAAATATATTTCTAAATTTACGGGTATTGCGTACATATATGTGTGATATATAGATAACTGCGAAGGATTATTAAATTTTAAACATTAATTAAATAAATTCCCTTTAAAGAAAGCTATTCGCGTTTGTTTTATATTCTGAGTATGTACTGATTGAGAGAATTTTCTCGAAATTGTATAGTTGTAAATTTATTATTTTATTTGGAAATGGTGTTTTCATGCAGCAGACCTCTCTAAATTGTCTAAAATTGCTAGCGATGTAGCAAAACATAATATCCGGGCAAAATGTCAGTCCTTTGAAGCCAATGTAGGAAAGAGTTGACAACTTTTGACACCAGAATTGCCAGTTGTTGATCTGGCGGTATTGCATATCCAACTGTCGTTTCACTTTTTTTATATCCTTTTCAATGAACCGCAGGATTTTCTGTAATTTCGCTTCGGTCATCCTTATGTAATTTTTGAAGGCCCAGAAGTCGTTATGTTGTAATTCCCTTGTCAGGAATGTGAAAGGGCCGTTTGTACTTCATTTTTTACGCCATTTTTTTATCCCACTAGATCGTTTTCTTTTTTTGTCGATTTTTCGATGATACTTTTTATATTAACTCAATTATTTTATTATTATAAATTTAATGCAGCACAATTATTTTAATAAAATATTACAACTTTGTCTCAGCAATCATGTGTAACCACCCAACAATCTAATTTGGTGAAACCGGAAATGAACGCATTGATTGGCGTTCAATTGATTGGTAATACAACCACCTAATAACTACAATTTTGTCTCTTGTCTTCAATGGAATTTGTCAGGAAAGCGACACGGCGGTGATAATTGTTTTTATGAAACAAAACATTCACCAAACTGTCGAATTGTCACTGACAATACAGAAAATGCCTGTCGGAAAAAATTGTCATTGTTGCTTTTATGAAACAGGCTCCTGATCTTCCGTTAATCGACATAAGTATTATTTACGCTGTCGCTAGTAAGACGTAGCCTTGGCGTTCTGGCATAGTGTTGGCCGCTACTGATGTTGCTACTATTTTGGAATCAGTTGGCTTTATCGCTGTATTGGGTGTGGTTGGTTGGTTCGATCTTAGAGAGTCGCTTCAGTCTTCTACGTGCACCAATGAATTGTGTTTCTTGTCGCACTTAGTGTAAGATTTTGAAGGGCAGGATTATATCCTGCTTGAAACAATTGGCACATAGTTTATGTTATTGCACTCTATTCAGTCTTTCTGATGTGGATAATTGCAAACATATCTTGCAAAAATATAAAGTATGGCAGCTGATGCTGCATAATTTAAATGCATTGTTGATCTTGTAGTAAATTTCCTTTTTCTCCTTTGGATTTGTAAGTGGTCTTTCAGATAGAACATGGAAGCCTAAGATCTCAATATTGTTAAATGCGTTTAGAAATATTTTTGTTGTATCATGTAGCTGCTTAAGAGCTGCAGCTGATGAACCACCACAAGATTTGTATACTAGCTGTTTTATGAACGAAGTGATAATATGAATCGTTCTTGCTATAGTTTCCAAGCAGTTGTGTAATTTTCTGCTGTGGCTGAAAGATAACTGATAAATTTTTCAGCTTTCTCTCCCACGTTAGACTTGAGGTAACACATCTTTTGTATAGATAAAGTTGTTGATTGCCTACCAATTGCTGGAACAAATCAAATAATGCTTGCCACCTCAGGTAATCTCCATTAAATTTGAGAATAGAAATTTTATTCAGTCCTATTTGTGCAGATATTTGTGGTACATAATTGGATGTCAAAGCAAAATTGTTGATTATCATTTCTTCAAGATTTTTGTATGAATCCACATCATATCCTTCCTTCAAAGGATCTTGAATCGATTCTCATATTGTAAAATGCAGATCTCGAATCTGCCCCCAAAGTGTTTCCTTTAGCTTCTTATTCACAGTAGTATCTTGGATGAGTAATCGTTTTAGATATTCCATCATCACAATTTGTCTTCTAACTGAATAATTTGTTGAGAAGATAGGTGATGTTGTGTCGCTGTTATTTATAGTTATAGTTATAGACCATGCCATACCTAATCTTCTGAGTCGTACCTCAATAGTTTTTCTGGAAGCTGAATCCGTTTTGACGTTACGGATAATGCTTTCTATGAGTACACCAATTGTGCATTGGTACTCTATCAATGTATTGAATGAAATCACACCCGAGTTTGTAGTGTTCTGAAGCTATTGCCTGAACTATTATTTGTTGGGTGTGTGTTGAATCTCTTGACATTTTTGGGCCGAAAGGTAGTGTAATTAATGGCTCAAACTATTGTGCTCTTGCCAATGTTTTGATGAAGATTGGCTTTGTTATGAACAACCAAAATGTTGACAGAGTCACCAAAATGTTACGTGTAGCGGTGCAAACACAAGTTATTTATTTGGAATGCTCGTAGCTTAAAGGGGAAAGCAAACACAACCTGGACTTCTTATTATCAAGAACCTAAATGGCAAACACAAGAACTTAAACATACATTCCATCCTTCTTAGGTTCCAGCAGTTTTTTCCAGCATGATGTTATTGTTTTTTATTTCATTATCTGCTTCTACTATCCACGACTTGCCTGTGCCTAAATTACCGCTTCTGATTTTGCTCGAACCTCTTGGCATTTACTTGTCTGTATTCGTTTGATGTTTACATTACGTTTGTAATCGATGTTCAAGAGTTACTCGCTATTTGCGAGGCGTACTGACGTTTATTTAAATCTAATGTAAACACCAAATACAAATAATCTTTCTCTGCATCCATCTGCAACTATTAAAGCAGCGGTCTTCTCACTATTGTCCAATTGATTTTTTGAAGCTATTGTGTGGAACTGAAGCTGGAAGATGTGTATGGGGTTGTTCCATCAAATGTTGTTGGCTTTTGTTTGATTGTACTTGATTATCTAACCACTCATGTAGCTGATCCATTTATTGTTAGTGTATTAAATCGCGGATCGAATCTTCTTGAATTTCCATACATAATCATTAAAAACGCCTTCTTGGCGAGCCGAATGTTCTTGAAACTTTAATTCCTTGGATTTTCTGTTGCATCATACCTTTCATGAATTCAATTAGCTGAATTCGAATCTGCCTCGGTGAGCAGAACTGCGTGTATCACGGCTTCCTCAAAGATATATACGATATATCGTCCCCGATAACAGGGTTCCAGTTTGAGTGATTCGCCTGTGGACGACGGTCGTTTTCTACTACAATGAGGTCGCCTTCAGAGTATGAATATGAGTCGATGTTTCTCGTCGAATTTTTCACAATTGTCGTTGCTTGTTTATGTTTTCAATTGCTTGGTAGGGCTTGTCAGAAATGGCGAGAGATATAGGCTTATTGTTTATGTCGTCTTTTAGGGCTGTTAACAACTGATTTACGCAACTTCGCGAACGTCGAAGTCTAACACCAACTCGTTCAGAGAGAATTTCGTTGTTGAGTTTTGTTGGGAGTTAATTATCCACTGGAGATTTAGAAGTTAGAGGTCCCATTCTTTTGGATCATCTGTTGTAATTCTGATTCACACGTTCAACCTGTCCGTTGGTGCGGGACGTACGTACAGCTACTTTAATGTGTTGATTGTTGTTGCTATTGCAGTGGATTTCAAAGGACTTAGAGGTAAACGAGGTACCTCCATCGATGATTATTTTTGCCGGTAATTCAAAATACCTAGATATTTCGTTCAGAGTTTTTAGCATGTGTACGGTTTTTGTATCTCGCACAGCTTTGACGATGATGAATTTGCTAAACGATTCGGAAATTGCTAATACACGGCAATGGATCAAATATGATCCATGTAGATTAACCGAAGTGGAATTGCTTCAAGAGAGCTAACATGGAGTCTACCTTCACATTAGGTCTCGCCCACCTAAAAATTCGTTAGCAGAAATCTGACTTCAGTGTCGCATTAGACGCTAGCATCAACCCACAAGCACACTAAACCAACTTTCACTCAAAACCGCAATAATAATTCAGATAACGCTTCCATGACCTAACGGCGAGAAGACCAACCCAGTGTAAATAATCTCGCTCTCATTGCCGAAACAAAAACCGAACTTTGATAAAGAGGAAAGTACTGTTTTCATCACTAGATTTCAACAACAAAAGCTGCAACAAAACTATTAAAAAAGCTAAGTACAGCAGACAACAACCAGCAGGAAACACATCGTCATCATGGGCACAATAGTCATCGAATTACCAGTAACCAGTAACTCTGTACTCCTGGTGTAAGTGTTTAATGATGTTGTTTAGCATTTTCTTCTGATGTGGATCAAAATCCATTGTCACTGATAAATACAGTAGCTAAACTATTTTATTCGGTTGTGGTTGCATAGCTATTATTTTTCATGCATCATTGCTACGTCGCGTTGGCTAGGCACGCCAAAGTTTATTGGTTGTAAATTTTATTATTTTGTAAGTTTATTATGGGTGCTCGCTGTACTGGGACTGTTTTGTTTTCTGCTCTGGGTTTATTTGTTCTTTACGGCCTCAAGGATAGTTTTGTGTCATCATTTTCTTGATTGTTACTGTTGTTAAAGCTGTAAATGTTGCTGCGTTGGCATCTCTCGAAATTTCACTGTATGAGTTGATACTGGATTCTCGTGGACATACTGCTGCTCTCTTGTGTTTGTAAGATAAATACCAGATTCTTTTTCAATAATAGATCACTTACATCTGCTATATATTTAAAATATAGATATAAATTTAAATATAAATTTTTGGCAATATTCATTTAGAATCTATACTTAATTTTTTAAAAAGTATTAAAAATGCATTGTTGTTTGGTACAAAAGTATCGTGACAACATTGCATTTTCTCTTCATAGTTGCAATAATCAACTTGTCGTACTGGTAGGTGGTACGATTTTCAATATTATCCGTTGAAAACGGAACGTACTTTCTTATATTTCATTTTATTTTTACGTATATATATATATATATATATAGATATATATAGGTATGTATATATATATATATATATATATATATTTATATATATATATATATATATATATATATATAAATATATATATATACATATATATATATATATACATATATATATATATATATATATATATATATATATATACACATATATATATATATATATATATAAAATATATATGTATATATATATATATATATAATTTTTTTTGGGGATTTTTCGTTTTTATTTGTTTGTTTGTTTTGTATTCAACCTAGCTAACCTATTGCCTATTTATCACATTCATTCATATAAATCCTAACGTGTTCTTACTATACTGTATTTACTGTATATTTCTATCCAGGGCGGATTGATAATGAAGCTACCTAAAAAGGAAAAAACATTTTTTTTTCAAAAACTATTTATTTCTCAACATAGTTATTCCAATTTTTTTATACCATCTGAATAATACGATTTCGGGAACCCCTCAAAATACGCGTTAGTTTCGGTAATCACTTCTTCGTTTGAGCTGAATCTTTTTCCTGCGAGCCATTTTTCAAGTTTGGAAACAGGAAAAAGTAACTAGGAGCTAAATCTGGACTATAAGGTGGATGATCAACTAATTCGAAGTATATTTCACGTAAGTTTAGCATCGTAGCTAATGCTGTGTGAACCGGTGCGTTGTCTTGAAGAAAGAGCACTTTTTTCTTCTTTAAATGTGGTCGTTTTTCTTGATTGCATCATTCAATTGATCCAATAATGCACGATAATACTTTCCTGTGATTGTGGATCCTTTTTCAAGATAATCGATAAGAAGTATTCCGAGTGCATTCCAAAATACAGTGGCCATAACCTTGCCAGCCGATTTCACTGCCTTCGCCTTCTTCGGAGCACTTCCACCAGCTTCCACCCATTGCTTCGATTGATTTTTGGTTTCGGGTGTGTAGTGGTGGACCCACGTTTCATCAACAGTGATTAATCGACGCCAAAAATTATCAGGATTACGCTTTATCATGTCTAAACACCGCTGTGAAGAGGTCTCTCGAACTCGGTTTTGTTCGACACTGAGCAAATGCGGCACTAATCTTGCCGATAGCTTTTTCATATTCAAATGTTCATGTAAAATGTTGAACACACGTTCATATAAGATATTTACCATTTCAACAATCTCACGCAACTTGACTCGGAGATCATTCATAACGATATCGAGGATTTTCTTGATATTTTCTTCAGTAACCCATTCTTTTGGCCTTCCTGTTGATGGTATTGTTGCAGTGCTTGTTCGGCCGCGTTTAAATTCAGCAATACAAAATTTTATCATGTAATCTGACGGAGCAGACTCACCGTAATGTTTATCGAGCTTTTCTTTTGTCTCTTTCGCCGTTTGCCCTTTCAAATAATAGTGTTTAATCACTGCACGAATTTCGCTTTTTCCATTTTTCAAGAAACTCAAAAGTTGGATACTTCAAATGACTACAACAAATAAACTAATCGATGAATTTGGTGAAATTTTAACAGCTGACGTTTAACAGATCGCAATTTCAAATAAAAAAGATTTGTGTTTGTGCTGCCTTTTTAGTACTTAAGTAGCTTCTTTATTAATCCGCCCTCGTAATTGTAATTTTCCTTAAGATACAAGTGCGACAACTATCTATTAAGACTCGAATCATATCTCAGCAACCAAGCGCGCCATCTATGCGTGAGCACATGCGTTTTGAAGCTTCAACCTTCCTCTACTGTCAAAATTTCATAGCATTTGGTTGACATTTAATGTTTATTGACATTCATTTTACAAAACACGTGTTCGTTTGATGTTGAAATTTAAACATGGAGCAAAGAGCGGTCATTAAATTCCACACAAAAATTGGTAAAAGTGCATCAGAAACATTCGGAATGATGCAGCAAGCGTATGGCGATACTTGTTTATCAATATCAGATGTTTTTATATGGCATAAACGGTTTGTGGATGGCAGAGAGTCGCTGGAAGATGAAATAAAAGCAGGAAGGCCAATTTCAGTGCGGACGCCGGAAGCGATCCAGAAAGTTCGTGATTTTATTACAGAAGACCGCAATGCTTCAGTAAAAATGATGGAACAGGCCGTAAACATCAACAGAGAAACTATCCAACTCATTCTTTACTTGGATTTGGGCAAAACATGGTGTTTCCAATACGATCCAGAAACCAAGCGTCAACTCACCACATGCCAAAAAACACGAAAAGTTCCTTAAAAAATCAAAATAATGCTCATCACATTCTTCGATAGCAAACGAATTATCCACAAAGAATTTGTTCAAACTAGTCAAACAGTTACTTCCGCATGTTGCCTCGAAGTTTGGAAGTGTTTGATGTCCAGAATCCGTCGTGTTCGACCAGAATACCGCGATCCAAAAACTTGGTCTCTGTTGCACGATAATGCACCGAGTCACACAGCAATCATTGTCGTCAATTTTTGGCTTGGAATCAGGTCTGTGTGTAGAATCAACCGCCGTATTCACCTGATTTGACACCGTCCGACTTATTTTTGTTATCAAAACTGAAATTGAAGTTGAAATGATGCTTTTTTGATGCCATTCAGACCATACAACGTTCTTCGACGAGGGCACTGGAGGCAATTCCGAAAAATGAGCTGGAACACGCATTTGAATCACTATTAAATCGATGAAACAATTTGAATCAGGAGGAGAATATTTCGAATAAGTATACCAAAAAATTAGCAGATATCGTGTTTTAATTGTGTTTTCTAGAGGCAGTCTTAATACATAATTTTCGAAACTTGTATTGTATTATTTTTGGATGGATCCTCTAAACTTATATGTTCTTTATTAAGGTCTTAATGATATCTCGCCTAGTGCGCATGAGTATCCACACACCCAATTACAATTCAACGCGATGAATTGAAACAGATGTCTTTATACGCATGAACACTGCGCCTACCTTTTTCTAATTTGCCAAATATTCTAAATTTTTACATTATTTCCAGAACTTCTTGTGTTTCATATCTAAATATTTTAGTCTTAATCCCTTCAAAAAACTGTATATATTTTACAGTCTAGTACTTTCCAATTTCGACTTCAACTTCATATTCATATTCATTGAGGGACCCTATATTCTTGTAGGATATTAATGGAGAAATTTTAAGTATTTTTGTTTATATCAATATTTTATTTTATTGTTGTCAAAAATGAAGTAATAAAGGGAAGGAGAGAAGAAAGAAAAAATAAATAAATGTAATTCTCATACCATTCCCATAATTGTCAGTCAATTAAATTTAGTTCCATACATCTATGGTCAGCATATTATAAAACGCCATATGATTCATGATGTACAAGTATTATTATTTTTCTTGCATCTAGAAATTGTTTATTTTAATAAATATTCTTATATGTTGGAATTATTTTAATTATCATGTTTAGGAATTTTGTTTTTTTTTTTTGTTTTTTGTGGAGGTTTGGATCATCGAATTTAATATTAATCTAATTTTGGTGGAAAAGCTTTAGTAAATTATTGTGGTACTTTTTCCATTTTCGTCCGACTTGTATAGTAGTTGTTACTGGACTGTTTATGTTTACTATTTCGTAGGGTCCAGTCCAAATGGGACTAAATTTGTTTATCCTCGTTTGATTTTTTAATAAATCCTTTTCTCCTACTCTAAAACTTATCGGGTGTATTTTTTTGTCGCTCTACGGTGTTAATGCCGATAGTATGCTGAAGGTGTTCGTTTGGTGGTAGTATGTACTGTATTGCTGTGAACATGCATTGCTTACGCCAACCACTGATTCCAATTTGAACCATCTTCTTTAAAGAAACTCCTAAGATATTCCGCTAAGGATCTATTACTTATCTAGAGAACCCTTTGCTTGTGATATGATATGGCGTTATATGTAATTTTTTAATACCTAGCATCTTGCATGTATCTGAGAACAATTTTGATATAAAATTTGTACCATTATCTGTGATTAAAATTTTTGGTATGTTGTAGCGTGTAATAACTTCGTTGTAAAAAGCTTTTGCTATTGTGCTAGATTCTGCATCAGGAATGAAACGAAACATTTTGAAAAATCATCTTGAAGAGTAAGAATGTAGTTATTTCCGATTTGGTTTCTGGGAGAATTCCCACCATGGCCATATAAACCTTTTCAAATGGTCTTGAAGGCATGTCGGTCAAAGTCATTGCCATTTTGGTAAGCCTTGAACTTGTGTTGATTTGGCATTTTTTTACAATGTTTTACATAATCTTTAATTTGGTTACGCATACCTTTCCATCTATATTGTCTTCTAATTCTGAAATAAGTTTTCAGTGCACCCAATGTCCTCCCAATGGTCAATCGTGGAAATTGCGTAGTACCGTCATTATGTCCTTTTCATTGCTGAGCAGTCCCGCTCTGTATTTTCTGCTTTCTTAACCAGGTCCTGCTTGTTGTCGGAATTTCCTTCAGGTTCTTTTGTATATTTGTCTGCAACCTTGTTTCTTCCCATAAGCGAACCTTAACCATAGCTACTTTATGTTCTGGCTGTGGTACTCTGCTGATTGCGTCTGCATTTAAATTGCTTTTACCTGGTTTAAAAATTATCTCAAAATTAAATTCGGATAATTTGTGCCTGAAACGTGGTAAACGCGATGTCTGACCCTTTAGTAGTAGTGGCTGGTGGCCGGTGTAGATCTTGAACGGTCTACCAAGTAGATAAGCTCGATAATTCTTTACAGCTCACAAGATGGTCAGGAATTTTTTTTCGATACCTTCTCTCATATCACTAAGCGCCCTGCAAAGACTATTAGTCTGTCTTTTCCATTTTCACCTTGTGATAGAATTGCACCTACAACCTCGTTGCTGGCATCTATTGTAACACAAAAGGTTTAGAAAAATCTGGGTAGGCTAAATTTGGCGGAGAGCAAATTGCTCGCTTCAAATCTCCAAAAGCTTTCTGACATTTTTCTGTCCATTCAAATTTCGCGACTTTTCTGAGTAGTTTGTTGATTGGCAATATTTCTCGGTAATAATTTACTAAACTTAAAAATGACTGAACATCTTGTTTGTTTTATGGCACAGGAATATTTTTAACACGTCTCACTTTTCCAGGGTCTGGTAGCGCTCCTTCCTCAGTGCATTAATGACCTAGGTAAATTATCTATTTTCGTAGAAACTGGCATTTTTCTGTATTTAGCTTCTAGTTATCTTTACGTAAAAGTGCAAATACTCTTCGTAAACGCGATTCATGTTGTGTCAATTTCTGACCATAGACGACGATGTCATCCAAATAGACAAAGCAATCTATACCTTAAAGTCTTATTAGTACGTGGTTCATTAATCTTTGGAAGGTGGAAGGGGCTCCTGTCAAGCAGAAAGGTATTCTATTAAATTCATAGTGCCCAACACCTGTACTAAAAGCTGGTTTTTCTCTGTCTGATTCTTTCAATAACACTTGATGATACCAACTGGCCAACTCAAGTGTACTGAAATATCTACAATGGGCTAACTGGTCTAATATTTCATCGATGCAGGGAATGGGAAAAACTTGTTTAATGGTGGTCTCATTTAATTTCCTTAAACCATCTTCTCCCGCTTTTTTTGGCACCAAAATTATGGAATAATTCCAAGGCGATGAACTGGGCATTATTATCTCGTCTTCCAACATTTTGTTTACTTGTTTATTGATTTCTTCCTTATGCGCTTCTGGTAGCCTGTACTGTCTTTGGTTGATTGGCGCCTGGTATTGTGTGTTTTACACCTGTGGTGTGAGACAGTTTGTCGCCTTCCAAGAAAAATAAATCATGGAATGACTTAAGTATGTCGTCTATGGATCTCTTTTCCTCAATGTTTAAGTTTGCGTCTACCTTAATTGTTTCAAATATTGGGGTACCCTTTGTGGTTATCAGTCTTCTTAATGTTATTTATTTCATGAGCTATGTCGTATTCTATGCGTTCTAAATGGTTAAATTTAATTATATTAATTTTAAACTTATTATTGAGGACCGATCGGTTACATAAATTGTCTCTACCTAGATACCATCAGCAGGTATCCCTCTCTTTTCAGAGATAAAGTGTAGTTCTAAAATCAAATCTTTAGTCTTCTCGTGTTGGACTGCTATTGACCCTAATGTGCCGACAAATCCTTCGAATACACCACTAAGATTTTTCCTTAAATGTCGCTTCTTGCTAACAGATTCGTCAATTACTGATGACTTTATTATCTGCCCCAGAGTCTACCAGTAAAAAGAGTTTTCCATTTTCTGCTTCCTTGCACGAAAACTCAATGAACACATCATCTACACCAGAGACTCCAAAACAATAACCACGTTTCCTATCACTGGATGGGAAAGATGGGTCAACAATCCCTCTGGACGCCTGACTACCAACTTCCACCATCCTACTATCTAATGTGGAGAGTGTGTCAACAATCTCTAAAGACGCATGACTGACACCTTCCATTTTAGCTGGCCTATTTTTAGCAAAATTGTGGGGTTCCCGGTTTATTAGCCTACCTGAGCCCCCATAGTTTCTCTGGTTTTTTTTCCATTATTTGCGTTTATAACAGTCGGCGATTCAGTCCCGGCTTCTTACAGAAAAAACATTTGGTCTCAGAATTTCCGCGATTAGGGCCCTTACGAGGTGCAGGTGTTTGATTGTCTTTTCCTTGTGACCTGTTGTTGCTAAAAGGTGTGCATGACAAATAGAGCTCATGTCCGTACTTTTTACACTTTATGCAATAGGGCATGTGTTTTCTCTTAAAACAGTCGTCTCTGGAGTGCCCCTTTTTGTCGCAGAAGGAGCAGGTAGGAACTTTCCCTTGGCTATTTTAGGGACTTACATTATTATTTTGGTATTTGTTCATTCAGAGTGACATCTTGTAATTTCTGTTTTGTTGAAATGGCACTGTATTACTGGCTTCAGTCTGGTAAACGTCGTATCAATATAGTGCTCCCATATTAAACTGATTGAACAGTTGTCCACTTTCGAGCAGAATACCCGTATTTACGGCCTTCTCTACTAATTCTTCTAACGTACTAATTCTTCTTACGTAGCATATGAGTTTTTAGCAATGGGTCTTGAAGGCCCGATATAAAAGATGTCCTCGCATACTTCTCTAGCACTTTTAACAACCCTTGGTCTCCGATTCACCGTATGTATTCTTAATACACTGCATCGCCGTGGATTGTAAATCACCTAATCTCCTTGCAAAAACACGTATATCCTCCTGAGGTAGTTGGCGTGCGACTTGTATTTGGTGCGTGAGCGATTCCAGGCGTACGGTCTTGAAATATGTGTTTCGCTGAAGTGTATACAATTCTTCTATATTAGCGAATTTCTTACTTAGCACCAAGTTATAAGCATCACCATATAGTCGCTGTTTTATACAAGCTACGAAATCTTCCAACTCGTCGGGTTTTATGGCGTTTCGTGCTAATTCGCACCCAGAAATGAACTGGTGTACTTCGGTCTTCAAATCTTTTGACTCCGTTCCAGTGAGTACTGGGACTAGTCTACAGACGGTCTGTGCAATTTCGTCAATACGCTTTAATTCAGGTTGTACTTCTGGTTGAGTTTTTCGTATTGGTGTACGGCGACGGAGGTGTCTCCTGTGCTAGGCAGCAATGTCCTCTGCGTGGGTGCTTTAATCACTCGGCGCATTTTGTGAACATTCTATGTATTATTGTTAGCGTAATAAAAATACATACAGCAAGTGTAAAGGGTGTACATGTCATTTTTATTTAGATCTATTATCCTGATGTGCCGAACAACAATGACGACGATTATGAATTCCAATATGTATATATTGTATAATACATACTTATACAGGATGAGTGAAAACTAATTAATCAATTCGTTTTTAGTCGTTAAAGAGGATACTAAAAGATTCTTCTGCTGGTAAAGCCATTTTAGATTTTTATGAGTGCAACGGACATTTAAATAATAACCATCGAGATCAAATTATATGCGTTATTGTGGAACACGATGTTGAAAAAAATATAAAATTAAAGACCGTCAATTTCGAAAAATTGTTAAATTACATAGAATTGATGTTTCCCGAAGAAAGACGTGTTTTGGTAATGCAAAAAGAGTTTCAATATAATGCAAAATAGAAGAATGCTATCAAAACATTTAATATGGGTGTACGCTAATATTTTCCTTAATTTAGGAATATTACAGCGAAAAAGAGAAAAATAGACGGTACATATAAACATATGTGCGATATTTTGGATACCTCGATTCCTAATCCAGTAGTTGAGTTTGATGAATCGATTGAAGTTAGTATTAAAGAAGAGCTACGACGGTAAACATCGGATTGGAAGTGGTTCTAAACAGATGGAAGTTTTATGTAATGTTTATGAAGAAATTCAAAAGTATATTGACAAATGTTACTTGAATTCGTTGGCAGTTCAAACTTTTATAATTATTGAGGGAACATATTTATCACCTAAAGGCTTTTATGCTTACATTGATCAAATCATTTATAGGTTTGACTCCTTTATTGAATGTTTGGATTGTACTTTTAAAATATTTATCTTTTCAAACAACATGCTGTTTTATATCACATTTAAAATTATATCATTCTCTTAAAGAAAGTTATACAAAGATTTATACTTTTGGTAATTGTAAGCAACTATTTTCATCGTTCGGTAATTTCAAAAATCATTTGCTTTAACATATGTATGAGAAACCTCAGATTTGTAAAAATATAGCTAAAACTTCAACAAATAAATTGCTACCACAAAAATTAACAAAACTATGTCCGATGCATAACAAATTTAATATCGATAAGATTTTTCTTTCGAATGGTTCACACCTGTCGGCAAGCAATTGGCAATTCTTCCGACAGTAACAACATGCCATGAAAAAGCTTATAAAAGAACTCTGTGACAAAGCTCAGAAAAAGTGTACTCGTGAAAAGTCACCAATAAGAGTGGACGTGTTTCTCATCTCTCCTTTGATAGAGTCGGAAAAGTGATTGATTTCGGTAAAAAAAAATTTAATATATTGCGAAAAGACGCTAAGTAAACTCAAGTAGTTATTTCTGTGGTTCTTTATGGTTTATACAAATAAGCAAAAAGAACAATAAAATCAAAGAAAAAAAAAATAATAATAATAATATCGTTTGCAAACATTTTGTTTGTAATATGAGTGTTCAGCGCTCTCCTCTCCGGCAACGGAAATCGCCTGTTATTGTGTGTGTAAACCATAATTTGCAATCACCCGCGCAAACCCCCCCGATAAGTGCATTATCAAAAAAATCAGTTGATACACACTGCACAAGTGAAAGTAACAGTGCAAATCTTTTGCCTGCACATATTCCTCTCTCTAACACTACATCAAAATTTGCAACAACAATAAATACAGACAAAAAAAATAATTTGTTCTCTCGTGATATACTATCTCCCTCTATACCGTGGAGTGTACAATGCGCTTCTCCTGCTGTAACACCAACAGCTACAACATCAAAGCAAACAAATAACGTCCTCTCTACTGAAGTGCATGACCCAGTAGTTAAAGCAACTAGTGCGATGTCTAATAAAGAACCAGTTGCTGTTCAAACTGGAATTGATCGCTACATTACTGTAGTAAAGCGAAAAAGAAGTCCACAAAATTCAAAACAAATGAATTCAACAAAAATTCAAAATCAGAACACTGCCCCTATTAGTTCGGAAAACAGATACGCCCTGCTTTCAGGTGATGAAAGTGACGAAAATATTATCTCCAAGAAAAATTTCAAACCCCCACCCATTTTCTTAAGAGAACGCAACTCAGATATGTTGATTTCTAGAATTACAAGTCTTATAGGACCAAAGAATTTCCACGTTGTTCCTATTCGCAAAGGCCAAATTGAGGAAACGAAAATTCAAATCTACAGCGAAACTCATTATCGCAATGTAATTGCGGAATTTGATGCTGTAAAAAAGAATTACTACACATATCAGCTAAAAAGTAGTAAGGGCTTAATCGTTGTACTCAAAGGCGTCGAACCCAACGTTGATATTAACGAAATCAAACTTGCCTTTCAGGAAGAAGGGTTTCAAGCCAAAACAGTATTCAACATTCTCAACAAGAGCAATATACCTCAACCGTTATATCATATTGAGCTTCAGCCTGAAACAAAACCCCTAAAAAAAGGTGAAGTACACCTCATATATAAAATTCGATATTTATTGCATCGAAAAATCATAATCGAAGAACACAATAAGAGAACTGGACCTCCTCAGTGGTAGCTGCCAAGAATATGGACATACTGAGACATATTGTACCCTGCCAGCTGTTTGTGTGATTTGTGGAGATCTCCATAAATCAAACATATGCCCAAAATGAAAAAATGCAGCAATTGTGGAGGTAATCACACCGCAAATTATAGAGGTTGCCTAGTATATACAACCCTAAAGCTAAATTTCTCCGCTAGCAATCAACCTCTAAAACCAGTTGAGCACACTCAGATAGCCAACTCAAGTAAGAGACAAAATATTGATGCAACACAATTCTTCTCTGCAATCCCAAACAATAATCAAACCAATTCATACGCTAGCGTGTTAAAACAAAACCCACACCAACAAAGCAATGTAAATAATGAGCAGAAACACTCATTGCCCACCCAACAGCCAAGTACCCTTGAACATTAATTCAGAATATGAACCAATTCATGAACTCAATGCAAACAATGATGCAAGAAATGATGAAAAATCAATCGATGTTACTCCAAACATTGCTATCCAGACCATGAGTTGTCTCAAGATATGCCACTGGAACGACAACGGCTTAAGCGAGTACCGTTTGGAGCTAATTCAATTCCTTGAATCCAGCCAGATCGACATAATGATGATATCTGAGACCCATTTCACTAACAAAAATTGCTACCAAATACCATATTACAAACTGTACACCACAAATCATCCACATGGTAAGGCACGCGGTGGAACTGCCATATTGATAAAAATCAGAATAAAACATCATGTTCTCGAAGATTTCAGTAGCGTCTACTTGCAAGCAACATCTATATGTCTGGAAGAATACATCTCTAAGCTAGTAATATCTGCGATATACTGTCCCCCAAGATACAGTATATATATATATATATATATATATATATATATATATATATATACATATATATATATATATATATATATATATATATATATATATATATAAAATATATATGTATATATATATATATATAATTTTTTTTGGGGATTTTTCGTTTTTATTTGTTTGTTTGTTTTGTATTAAACCTAGCTAACCTATTGCCTATTTATCACATTCATTCATATAAATCCTAACGTGTTCTTACTATACTGTATTTACTGTATATTTCTATCCAGGGCGGATTGATAATGAAGCTACCTAAAAAGGAAAAAACATTTTTTTTTCAAAAACTATTTATTTCTCAACATAGTTATTCCAATTTTTTTATACCATCTGAATAATACGATTTCGGGAACCCCTCAAAATACGCGTTAGTTTCGGTAATCACTTCTTCGTTTGAGCTGAATCTTTTTCCTGCGAGCCATTTTTCAAGTTTGGAAACAGGAAAAAGTAACTAGGAGCTAAATCTGGACTATAAGGTGGATGATCAACTAATTCGAAGTATATTTCACGTAAGTTTAGCATCGTAGCTAATGCTGTGTGAACCGGTGCGTTGTCTTGAAGAAAGAGCACTTTTTTCTTCTTTAAATGTGGTCGTTTTTCTTGATTGCATCATTCAATTGATCCAATAATGCACGATAATACTTTCCTGTGATTGTGGATCCTTTTTCAAGATAATGGATAAGAAGTATTCCGAGTGCATTCCAAAATACAGTGGCCATAACCTTGCCAGCCGATTTCACTGCCTTCGCCTTCTTCGGAGCACTTCCACCAGCTTCCACCCATTGCTTCGATTGATTTTTGGTTTCGGGTGTGTAGTGGTGGACCCACGTTTCATCAACAGTGATTAATCGACGCCAAAAATTATCAGGATTACGCTTTATCATGTCTAAACACCGCTGTGAAGAGGTCTCTCGAACTCGGTTTTGTTCGACACTGAGCAAATGCGGCACTAATCTTGCCGATAGCTTTTTCATATTCAAATGTTCATGTAAAATGTTGAACACACGTTCATATAAGATATTTACCATTTCAACAATCTCACGCAACTTGACTCGGAGATCATTCATAACGATATCGAGGATTTTCTTGATATTTTCTTCAGTAACCCATTCTTTTGGCCTTCCTGTTGATGGTATTGTTGCAGTGCTTGTTCGGCCGCGTTTAAATTCAGCAATACAAAATTTTATCATGTAATCTGACGGAGCAGACTCACCGTAATGTTTATCGAGCTTTTCTTTTGTCTCTTTCGCCGTTTGCCCTTTCAAATAATAGTGTTTAATCACTGCACGAAATTCGCTTTTTCCATTTTTCAAGAAACTCAAAAGTTGGATACTTCAAATGACTACAACAAATAAACTAATCGATGAATTTGGTGAAATTTTAACAGCTGACGTTTAACAGATCGCAATTTCAAATAAAAAAGATTTGTGTTTGTGCTGCCTTTTTAGTACTTAAGTAGCTTCTTTATTAATCCGCCCTCGTAATTGTAATTTTCCTTAAGATACAAGTGCGACAACTATCTATTAAGACTCGAACCATATCTCAGCAACCAAGCGCGCCATCTATGCGTGAGCACATGCGTTTTGAAGCTTCAACCTTCCTCTACTGTCAAAATTTCATAGCATTTGGTTGACATTTAATGTTTATTGACATTCATTTTACAAAACACGTGTTCGTTTGATGTTGAAATTTTAACATGGAGCAAAGAGCGGTCATTAAATTCCACACAAAAATTGGTAAAAGTGCATCAGAAACATTCGGAATGATGCAGCAAGCGTATGGCGATACTTGTTTATCAAGATCAGATGTTTTTATATGGCATTAACGGTTTGTGGATGGCAGAGAGTCGCTGGAAGATGAAATAAAAGCAGGAAGGCCAATTTCAGTGCGGACGCCGGAAGCGATCCAGAAAGTTCGTGATTTTATTACAGAAGACCGCAATGCTTCAGTAAAAATGATGGAACAGGCCGTAAACATCAACAGAGAAACTATCCGACTCATTCTTTACTTGGATTTGGGCAAAACATGGTGTTTCCAATACGATCCAGAAACCAAGCGTCAACTCACCACATGCCAAAAAACACGAAAAGTTCCATCAAAAATCAAAATAATGCTCATCACATTCTTCGATAGCAAACGAATTATCCACAAAGAATTTGTTCAAACTAGTCAAACAGTTACTTCCGCATGTTGCCTCGAAGTTTGGAAGTGTTTGATGTCCAGAATCCGTCGTGTTCGACCAGAATACCGCGATCCAAAAACTTGGTCTCTGTTGCACGATAATGCACCGAGTCACACAGCAATCATTGTCGTCAATTTTTGGCTTGGAATCAGGTCTGTGTGTAGAATCAACCGCCGTATTCACCTGATTTGACACCGTCCGACTTATTTTTGTTATCAAAACTGAAATTGAAGTTGAAATGATGCTTTTTTGATGCCATTCAGACCATACAACATTCTTCGACGAGGGCACTGGAGGCAATTCCGAAAAATGAGCTGGAACACGCATTTGAATCACTATTAAATCGATGAAACAATTTGAATCAGGAGGAGAATATTTCGAATAAGTATACCAAAAAATTAGCAGATATCGTGTTTTAATTGTGTTTTCTAGAGGCAGTCTTAATACATAATTTTCGAAACTTGTATTGTATTATTTTTGGATGGATCCTCTAAACTTATATGTTCTTTATTAAGGTCTTAATGATATCCCGCCTAGTGCGCATGAGTATCCACACACCCAATTACAATTCAACGCGATGAATTGAAACAGATGTCTTTATACGCATGAACACTGCGCCTACCTTTTTCTAATTTGCCAAATATTCTAAATTTTTACATTATTTCCAGAACTTCTTGTGTTTCATATCTAAATATTTTAGTCTTAATCCCTTCTAAAAACTGTATATATTTTACAGTCTAGTACTTTCCAATTTCGACTTCAACTTCATATTCATATTCATTGAGGGACCCTATATTCTTGTAGGATATTAATGGAGAAATTTTAAGTATTTTTGTTTATATCAATATTTTATTTTATTGTTGTCAAAAATGAAGTAATAAAGGGAAGGAGAGAAGAAAGAAAAAATAAATAAATGTAATTCTCATACCATTCCCATAATTGTCAGTCAATTAAATTTAGTTCCATACATCTATGGTCAGCATATTATAAAACGCCATATGATTCATGATGTACAAGTATTATTATTTTTCTTGCATCTAGAAATTGTTTATTTTAATAAATATTCTTATATGTTGGTGATTAGCTGAAGCGGGAATGCCGGTGAGCTGCTACGCTGATGTTGGTTGCCTGGTGGTGGATGAGGTTTGTTGGTGTTGTGCCTGCCGTGGTGGATGAGGTTTGTTGCTGTTGTGCCTGCCGTGGCGTTACGTTACCGTCGATTCGTTGCGGCTCAATATATACGTATATATGCACAACAAAAAAATCACGCACACACTTCTTTTGATTTTTAGAAATTTATAATATTTATTAATTTTAAACTGAAAAAGCTTAGAAAAGCTAAAACTGAATCACTCGCGTACTGTTCCTTCTAGGATAGAGATCAATAATAGAATAAAATATAAAAAAGTATAAATTAAAAGAAGGACTTGGGATAGGGAAAAAAATGAGAGAGCGGGAGAGAGAGAAGAGTGGGGAGTGGTAGAAGTGTGTGGAGAACTGGCATAATTGGTGATGCCAGATCGCCCACACACTCCTAATCACAATAACAGTGCGCGTGGTGTTCTGGCGTAGACATTCCGCCCCCCTTGCAGTAATGCTGCAAAGAAGACCCAATATCTACTACCGGGATGAAAAATAAAGACATAAGAACAATAATAAGATATAATTATAAAGAATAAATAAAATAATGAAAATAAAGAGATGTCAAAATTTTGAAACTAAATTTAAAGTAAATTTAAAACTTAAAAAATACAACTTCAAATTAGTAGAAAGACAGTAATAATGAGGGAGGTTGTTCAAATAAATTTTAAATTCGAAAAGTTGAGAGATAATTATTAGAAAGGCTGGAGAAAATACACTGCAAATTCAGTAGAGTACAAATTGGAATAAATCTTAAGACTAATACAACTCATATGTATAAATATTTGTGGATGCTGCATACGCATGATCAGTTCGACAACGAACGAGAAGAGGCTTATGTTGAAAGTAGATCAGCTCCATTCCAGAAGTTCGGCAAAGTAGTCAGGAAGTAGCACGGCGTGCTTGTCTCGATCAAACTAGCGATAGAACGACTTCTCCAAAACGTACTGTAAGTAGAAAAAATATTAGTGGAGAGTAGTAAAACTGGAAGCAAAAGTCGTTAGGGAGAGATGGCCAATTGTGACAGTCGAGTTAATGTTGACTATTGAGTGTATAATAGTAGACTCGTTGCTCTGATGTATGTGGTTTTTGTAAGATGTCTTCTAGTCTTCTAGTCTTCTCCAACTGGTGTAACCATGTCGATGAATGGCAATCTCGTAAAGATTGAGATCATCTTAACACTAAGAGCAGTGATCTACCAGTTTCTTTCAGCTTTATGTATAAGGCTTTTCATTTGATCTTTATTCCATCGTTAATAGAAAGATCGGTAGAGAATTTAACAACTTTATCAATAGTTGTAGACTAGATGTGAGAGTGAGGTAAATCAACGTAGTTTAGAAACCTGAAGCTGAGATATACCCTACTACTAGTAACAAGTCGAATAGGCAGCTACTGCATACAGTAGGTATATATTTTCCACTTTCATCTCGTAAAGCACGAAAGTGAAAGAAAACGGTGTGACATTGGCAGGATAGCCAAAAATTGTCAATAGCTATAAACGGTTAAGACAAATGTACCATGATTAATATTTAGCCGCGAACATCGGCATAGAACGTAAAGCAACTAAGCGAATGTCCATATTGAAGGTAATTATAGGCATACGGCAAAAATATATATATATATTGGAAATATATCACCTTTACATACGATATTGTGCGATACACAATCTATCATCGTAGAAATCCAGAACCGCTTCCGCTTATCCAGAACACTGTACGGAATGCATATTACATTTAGAATGTCAGTCGACCTCTTCAACTAGTGCTGAAAGCAAAAAGTTGCATTAGTAAAGCTCCGCAAAAAATGAGTAACAATATTTTGGTAGAGATAAGATGAATTAGAATGTTCAATGTCGAGTCAAAGTTGGTTTATGGCCAGTTACTTCTACTAGGCCTACTACTTTGTAACGCCTTAACGTGTTTTGCCGTTCTATCGTAGATAGAAGGGTTTGCAGGAAATATAAAGGTAAAGGCTGGTCGTAGACCGGATGTATACGAATGATAAGTCAACGTAGTTGACTAACCAAACTGAAAGGTGCTGAGTTGAAGTGTGCCATGGTGAAACAGTATCGAACATTAGATTTGTGCTAACGAACTTTTGGGTATGCGAGACCTCTTGTCAATAAGCCTCGAAGTGCTGAAAATCTGCTGCTCTAACACGATCTAAATATCCACAGCAGTAAAATGACCGTTGTGACCATGGGAGTATACGCTCAGTGCGCTGAAAGTTGCAGATTCTCGGCTCGTAGAGCTCGAAAGCTGGAATAGAGATGCAAAATTGGCTGTATTGACTGAGATGAAAACGCTTGAATGAAAGTCGGGTTCATGATAGCACGATAATTCACTAAGTTCATGAAAATATATTATAGCAAAGAGTAGAAACTGGCAATCTTCATACGCATGTAATCTATACTAATACATAGGTTCATTGACGATTCGTAGAATTCGGCCAATTGAAACGTTCGGTTAGGATAACTGAACAAAATGAGAGAGAAATGCGTATGAGTGTCAGATTCGTAGAATCTGACAAAAACGTTGCTATATAATGTGGGGGTGGCTCCGGTCAGTATGTCCGAGCCACATTGTCGCATTTCCGTGACAATAAATTTGTGTGGCCAGTGTTAGTCATAAGAAAGATTGCACTGGCATCCGTGTATGATTCTTGTTGAAGAACCGGGAATGATTAACAGCTGTATCCGGGGTAAATAGTGATATTGACTTCTGTGAAGGGATTCGCATTCTCGATTTGCAACTGGCTTTGGCACTCTGTAAGAGAGTATGGGATGTTACCAGGCAGTTGACGCATAAATCACACTTTCGCGCAAGAGATATTCTCTCATCAACTGTAAGTATTGAGAGTTTAGCGTATTCGCATGTGATTATTTCTTTTCTCATTGTAAGTACTGAAATTATGCTTTCAATAAGAAGTGTACAACATTTTTCTAGACTCAGCTAGAATGTGAGAATCTGCGATTCATGAAAGCATGTAGTGTCATGGTATAATCTGGGATTGTCATACACGTGGAAACTACTCCAGTTCATAGTTTCATTGACGTTTCGTAGAAATCAATCAATTAGTTGTTCAGTTAGGATGAACTGAACAAATGAAAGAGGAGTGCGTATGATTATCAAATTCGAAGAATTTGATATAACGATGTTACTTAATATTGTCGTGGCTCCAGTCAGTATGACCGAGCCGCACTCTCGCATCAACATCTCCGAGATACCAATTTTGAGGGCCCTGTATTGAGCGAGATTGAATTCATTGGCAAACTATCGTTCAACGTGCGATGTTTCCTCGTAAAGTGGTGACTGTAAATCACGTTTTCTGCCAATGTCATTGCTCGAAGTGTCGATCGAGTTGTCTACACATCTGACGGGTATTGCATCTTCATTGTACCCGACCTGTGAGGCCGCAATTTCTTTTTCGAAGAAAAAGTCGATGATTTTGGGGAATTGCATTTCATTTTTGCTCTTTGCCTCATTCCTTGCAGCAGGGAATGGTGTCGTTTTCCACAAAAACGGCAAGAAACATGACTGTGGCACTCTGTAAGAGTATGTGAATTTGCCAAGCAGTTAACGCAAATACGATATTTGTTTGCAATAGAAATTTTCTCGTCCACTGTAAGTGAAGAGAATTTTTGACATTGCCGGAAGGAGTGCATGCCCCTACATAGTGGGCAGCTTGTGTTCAAAATTACAGCACTGAATGATTTACCCGTTTTAGAGGTTGAGAAAGATTTATTTTGGATCATACAGTGCCTTTGGCTGTTCACTGACTGAAAGTCATATCACATTCATTCATATAAATCCTAACGTGTTCTTACTATACTGTATTTACTGTATATTTCTATCCAGGGCGGATTGATAATGAAGCTACCTAAAAAGGAAAAAACATTTTTTTTTTCAAAAACTATTTATTTCTCAACATAGTTATTCCAATTTTTTTATACCATCTGAATAATACGATTTCGGGAACCCCTCAAAATACGCGTTAGTTTCGGTAATCACTTCTTCGTTTGAGCTGAATCTTTTTCCTGCGAGCCATTTTTCAAGTTTGGAAACAGGAAAAAGTAACTAGGAGCTAAATCTGGACTATAAGGTGGATGATCAACTAATTCGAAGTATATTTCACGTAAGTTTAGCATCGTAGCTAATGCTGTGTGAACCGGTGCGTTGTCTTGAAGAAAGAGCACTTTTTTCTTCTTTAAATGTGGTCGTTTTTCTTGATTGCATCATTCAATTGATCCAATAATGCACGATAATACTTTCCTGTGATTGTGGATCCTTTTTCAAGATAATCGATAAGAAGTATTCCGAGTGCATTCCAAAATACAGTGGCCATAACCTTGCCAGCCGATTTCACTGCCTTCGCCTTCTTCGGAGCACTTCCACCAGCTTCCACCCATTGCTTCGATTGATTTTTGGTTTCGGGTGTGTAGTGGTGGACCCACGTTTCATCAACAGTGATTAATCGACGCCAAAAATTATCAGGATTACGCTTTATCATGTCTAAACACCGCTGTGAAGAGGTCTCTCGAACTCGGTTTTGTTCGACACTGAGCAAATGCGGCACTAATCTTGCCGATAGCTTTTTCATATTCAAATGTTCATGTAAAATGTTGAACACACGTTCATATAAGATATTTACCATTTCAACAATCTCACGCAACTTGACTCGGAGATCATTCATAACGATATCGGGGATTTTCTTGATATTTTCTTCAGTAACCACCTCTTTTGGCCTTCCTGTTGATGGTATTGTTGCAGTGCTTGTTCGGCCGCGTTTAAATTCAGCAATCCAAAATTGTATCATGTAATCTGACGGAGCAGACTCACCGTAATGTTTATCGAGCTTTTCTTTTGTCTCTTTCGCCGTTTGCCCTTTCAAATAATAGTGTTTAATCACTGCACGAAATTCGCTTTTTCCATTTTTCAAGAAACTCAAAAGTTGGATACTTCAAATGACTACAACAAATAAACTAATCGATGAATTTGGTGAAATTTTAACAGCTGACGTTTAACAGATCGCAATTTCAAATAAAAAAGATTTGTGTTTGTGCTGCCTTTTTAGTACTTAAGTAGCTTCTTTATTAATCCGCCCTCGTAATTGTAATTTTCCTTAAGATACAAGTGCGACAACTATCTATTAAGACTCGAACCATATCTCAGCAACCAAGCGCGCCATCTATGCGTGAGCACATGCGTTTTGAAGCTTCAACCTTCCTCTACTGTCAAAATTTCATGGCATTTGGTTGACATTTAATGTTTATTGACATTCATTTTACAAAACACGTGTTCGTTTGATGTTGAAATTTAAACATGGAGCAAAGAGCGGTCATTAAATTCCACACAAAAATTGGTAAAAGTGCATCAGAAACATTCGGAATGATGCAGCAAGCGTATGGCGATACTTGTTTATCAAGATCAGATGTTTTTATATGGCATAAACGGTTTGTGGATGGCAGAGAGTCGCTGGAAGATGAAATAAAAGCAGGAAGGCCAATTTCAGTGCGGACGCCGGAAGCGATCCAGAAAGTTCGTGATTTTATTACAGAAGACCGCAATGCTTCAGTAAAAATGATGGAACAGGCCGTAAACATCAACAGAGAAACTATCCGACTCATTCTTTACTTGGATTTGGGCAAAACATGGTGTTTCCAATACGATCCAGAAACCAAGCGTCAACTCACCACATGCCAAAAAACACGAAAAGTTCCATCAAAAATCAAAACAATGCTCATCACATTCTTCGATAGCAAACGAATTATCCACAAAGAATTTGTTCAAACTAGTCAAACAGTTACTTCCGCATGTTGCCTCGAAGTTTGGAAGTGTTTGATGTCCAGAATCCGTCGTGTTCGACCAGAATACCGCGATCCAAAAACTTGGTCTCTGTTGCACGATAATGCACCGAGTCACACAGCAATCATTGTCGTCAATTTTTGGCTTGGAATCAGGTCTGTGTGTAGAATCAACCGCCGTATTCACCTGATTTGACACCGTCCGACTTATTTTTGTTATCAAAACTGAAATTGAAGTTGAAATGATGCTTTTTTGATGCCATTCAGACCATACAACGTTCTTCGACGAGGGCACTGGAGGCAATTCCGAAAAATGAGCTGGAACACGCATTTGAATCACTATTAAATCGATGAAACAATTTGAATCAGGAGGAGAATATTTCGAATAAGTATACCAAAAAATTAGCAGATATCGTGTTTTAATTGTGTTTTCTAGAGGCAGTCTTAATACATAATTTTCGAAACTTGTATTGTATTATTTTTGGATGGATCCTCTAAACTTATATGTTCTTTATTAAGGTCTTAATGATATCCCGCCTAGTGCGCATGAGTATCCACACACCCAATTACAATTCAACGCGATGAATTGAAACAGATGTCTTTATACGCATGAACACTGCGCCTACCTTTTTCTAATTTGCCAAATATTCTAAATTTTTACATTATTTCCAGAACTTCTTGTGTTTCATATCTAAATATTTTAGTCTTAATCCCTTCAAAAAACTGTATATATTTTACAGTCTAGTACTTTCCAATTTCGACTTCAACTTCATATTCATATTCATTGAGGGACCCTATATTCTTGTAGGATATTAATGGAGAAATTTTAAGTATTTTTGTTTATATCAATATTTTATTTTATTGTTGTCAAAAATGAAGTAATAAAGGGAAGGAGAGAAGAAAGAAAAAATAAATAAATGTAATTCTCATACCATTCCCATAATTGTCAGTCAATTAAATTTAGTTCCATACATCTATGGTCAGCATATTATAAAACGCCATATGATTCATGATGTACAAGTATTATTATTTTTCTTGCATCTAGAAATTGTTTATTTTAATAAATATTCTTATATGTTGGAATTATTTTAATTATCATGTTTAGGAATTTTGTTTTTTTTTTTTGTTTTTTGTGGAGGTTTGGATCATCGAATTTAATATTAATCTAATTTTGGTGGAAAAGCTTTAGTAAATTATTGTGGTACTTTTTCCATTTTCGTCCGACTTGTATAGTAGTTGTTACTGGACTGTTTATGTTTACTATTTCGTAGGGTCCAGTCCAAATGGGACTAAATTTGTTTATCCTCGTTTGATTTTTTAATAAATCCTTTTCTCCTACTCTAAAACTTATCGGGTGTATTTTTTTGTCGCTCTACGGTGTTAATGCCGATAGTATGCTGAAGGTGTTCGTTTGGTGGTAGTATGTACTGTATTGCTGTGAACATGCATTGCTTACGCCAACCACTGATTCCAATTTGAACCATCTTCTTTAAAGAAACTCCTAAGATATTCCGCTAAGGATCTATTACTTATCTAGAGAACCCTTTGCTTGTGATATGATATGGCGTTATATGTAATTTTTTAATACCTAGCATCTTGCATGTATCTGAGAACAATTTTGATATAAAATTTGTACCATTATCTGTGATTAAAATTTTTGGTATGTTGTAGCGTGTAATAACTTCGTTGTAAAAAGCTTTTGCTATTGTGCTAGATTCTGCATCAGGAATGAAACGAAACATTTTGAAAAATCATCTTGAAGAGTAAGAATGTAGTTATTTCCGATTTGGTTTCTGGGAGAATTCCCACCATGGCCATATAAACCTTTTCAAATGGTCTTGAAGGCATGTCGGTCAAAGTCATTGCCATTTTGGTAAGCCTTGAACTTGTGTTGATTTGGCATTTTTTTACAATGTTTTACATAATCTTTAATTTGGTTACGCATACCTTTCCATCTATATTGTCTTCTAATTCTGAAATAAGTTTTCAGTGCACCCAATGTCCTCCCAATGGTCAATCGTGGAAATTGCGTAGTACCGTCATTATGTCCTTTTCATTGCTGAGCAGTCCCGCTCTGTATTTTCTGCTTTCTTAACCAGGTCCTGCTTGTTGTCGGAATTTCCTTCAGGTTCTTTTGTATATTTGTCTGCAACCTTGTTTCTTCCCATAAGCGAACCTTAACCATAGCTACTTTATGTTCTGGCTGTGGTACTCTGCTGATTGCGTCTGCATTTAAATTGCTTTTACCTGGTTTAAAAATTATCTCAAAATTAAATTCGGATAATTTGTGCCTGAAACGTGGTAAACGCGATGTCTGACCCTTTAGTAGTAGTGGCTGGTGGCCGGTGTAGATCTTGAACGGTCTACCAAGTAGATAAGCTCGATAATTCTTTACAGCTCACAAGATGGTCAGGAATTTTTTTTCGATACCTTCTCTCATATCACTAAGCGCCCTGCAAAGACTATTAGTCTGTCTTTTCCATTTTCACCTTGTGATAGAATTGCACCTACAACCTCGTTGCTGGCATCTATTGTAACACAAAAGGTTTAGAAAAATCTGGGTAGGCTAAAATTGGCGGAGAGCAAATTGCTCGCTTCAAATCTCCAAAAGCTTTCTGACATTTTTCTGTCCATTCAAATTTCGCGACTTTTCTGAGTAGTTTGTTGATTGGCAATATTTCTCGGTAATAATTTACTAAACTTAAAAATGACTGAACATCTTGTTTGTTTTATGGCACAGGAATATTTTTAACACGTCTCACTTTTCCAGGGTCTGGTAGCGCTCCTTCCTCAGTGCATTAATGACCTAGGTAAATTATCTATTTTCGTAGAAACTGGCATTTTTCTGTATTTAGCTTCTAGTTATCTTTACGTAAAAGTGCAAATACTCTTCGTAAACGCGATTCATGTTGTGTCAATTTCTGACCATAGACGACGATGTCATCCAAATAGACAAAGCAATCTATACCTTAAAGTCTTATTAGTACGTGGTTCATTAATCTTTGGAAGGTGGAAGGGGCTCCTGTCAAGCAGAAAGGTATTCTATTAAATTCATAGTGCCCAACACCTGTACTAAAAGCTGGTTTTTCTCTGTCTGATTCTTTCAATAACACTTGATGATACCAACTGGCCAACTCAAGTGTACTGAAATATCTACAATGGGCTAACTGGTCTAATATTTCATCGATGCAGGGAATGGGAAAAACTTGTTTAATGGTGGTCTCATTTAATTTCCTTAAACCATCTTCTCCCGCTTTTTTTGGCACCAAAATTATGGAATAATTCCAAGGCGATGAACTGGGCATTATTATCTCGTCTTCCAACATTTTGTTTACTTGTTTATTGATTTCTTCCTTATGCGCTTCTGGTAGCCTGTACTGTCTTTGGTTGATTGGCGCCTGGTATTGTGTGTTTTACACCTGTGGTGTGAGACAGTTTGTCGCCTTCCAAGAAAAATAAATCATGGAATGACTTAAGTATGTCGTCTATGGATCTCTTTTCCTCAATGTTTAAGTTTGCGTCTACCTTAATTGTTTCTAATATTGGGGTACCCTTTGTGGTTATCAGTCTTCTTAATGTTATTTATTTCATGAGCTATGTCGTATTCTATGCGTTCTAAATGGTTAAATTTAATTATATTAATTTTAAACTTATTATTGAGGACCGATCGGTTACATAAATTGTCTCTACCTAGATACCATCAGCAGGTATCCCTATCTTTTCAGAGATAAAGTGTAGTTCTAAAATCAAATCTTTAGTCTTCTCGTGTTGGACTGCTATTGACCCTAATGTGCCGACAAATCCTTCGAATACACCACTAAGATTTTTCCTTAAATGTCGCTTCTTGCTAACAGATTCGTCAATTACTGATGACTTTATTATCTGCCCCAGAGTCTACCAGTAAAAAGAGTTTTCCATTTTCTGCTTCCTTGCTCGAAAACTCAATGAACACATCATCTACACCAGAGACTCCAAAACAACAACCACGTTTGCTATCACTGGATGGGAAAGATGGGTCAACAATCCCTCTGGACGCCTGACTACCAACTTCCACCATCCTACTATCTAATGTGGAGAGTGTGTCAACAATCTCTAAAGACGCATGACTGACACCTTCCATTTTAGCTGGCCTATTTTTAGCAAAATTGTGGGGTTCCCGGTTTATTAGCCTACCTGGGCCCCCATAGTTTCTCTGGTTTTTTTTCCATTATTTGCGTTTATAACAGTCGGCGATTCAGTCCCGGCTTCTTACAGAAAAAACATTTGGTCTCAGAAATTCCGCGATTAGGGCCCTTACGAGGTGCAGGTGTTTGATTGTCTTTTCCTTGTGACCTGTTGTTGCTAAAAGGTGTGCATGACAAATAGAGCTCATGTCCGTACTTTTTACACTTTATGCAATAGGGCATGTGTTTTCTCTTAAAACAGTCGTCTCTGGAGTGCCCCTTTTTGTCGCAGAAGGAGCAGGTAGGAACTTTCCCTTGGCTATTTTAGGGACTTACATTATTATTTTGGTATTTGTTCATTCAGAGTGACATCTTGTAATTTCTGTTTTGTTGAAATGGCACTGTATTACTGGCTTCAGTCTGGTAAACGTCGTATCAATATAGTGCTCCCATATTAAACTGATTGAACAGTTGTCCACTTTCGAGCAGAATACCCGTATTTACGGCCTTCTCTACTAATTCTTCTAACGTGCCCGTCTTACGTAGCATATGAGTTTTTAGCAATGGGTCTTGAAGGCCCGATATAAAAGATGTCCTCGCATACTTCTCTAGCACTTTTAACAACCCTTGGTCTCCGATTCACCGTATGTATTCTTAATACACTGCATCGCCGTGGATTGTAAATCACCTAATCTCCTTGCAAAAACACGTATATCCTCCTGAGGTAGTTGGCGTGCGACTTGTATTTGGTGCGTGAGCGATTCCAGGCGTACGGTCTTGAAATATGTGTTTCGCTGAAGTGTATACAATTCCTCTATATTAGCGAATTTCTTACTTAGCACCAAGTTATAAGCATCACCATATAGTCGCTGTTTTATACAAGCTACGAAATCTTCCAACTCGTCGGGTTTTATGGCGTTTCGTGCTAATTCGCACCCAGAAATGAACTGGTGTACTTCGGTCTTCAAATCTTTTGACTCCGTTCCAGTGAGTACTGGGACTAGTCTACAGACGGTCTGTGCAATTTCGTCAATACGCTTTAATTCAGGTTGTACTTCTGGTTGAGTTTTTCGTATTGGTGTACGGCGACGGAGGTGTCTCCTGTGCTAGGCAGCAATGTCCTCTGCGTGGGTGCTTTAATCACTCGGCGCATTTTGTGAACATTCTATGTATTATTGTTAGCGTAATAAAAATACATACAGCAAGTGTAAAGGGTGTACATGTCATTTTTATTTAGATCTATTATCCTGATGTGCCGAACAACAATGACGACGATTATGAATTCCAATATGTATATATTGTATAATACATACTTATACAGGATGAGTGAAAACTAATTAATCAATTCGTTTTTAGTCGTTAAAGAGGATACTAAAAGATTCTTCTGCTGGTAAAGCCATTTTAGATTTTTATGAGTGCAACGGACATTTAAATAATAACCATCGAGATCAAATTATATGCGTTATTGTGGAACACGATGTTGAAAAAAATATAAAATTAAAGACCGTCAATTTCGAAAAATTGTTAAATTACATAGAATTGATGTTTCCCGAAGAAAGACGTGTTTTGGTAATGCAAAAAGAGTTTCAATATAATGCAAAATAGAAGAATGCTATCAAAACATTTAATATGGGTGTACGCTAATATTTTCCTTAATTTAGGAATATTACAGCGAAAAAGAGAAAAATAGACGGTACATATAAACATATGTGCGATATTTTGGATACCTCGATTCCTAATCCAGTAGTTGAGTTTGATGAATCGATTGAAGTTAGTATTAAAGAAGAGCTACGACGGTAAACATCGGATTGGAAGTGGTTCTAAACAGATGGAAGTTTTATGTAATGTTTATGAAGAAATTCAAAAGTATATTGACAAATGTTACTTGAATTCGTTGGCAGTTCAAACTTTTATAATTATTGAGGGAACATATTTATCACCTAAAGGCTTTTATGCTTACATTGATCAAATCATTTATAGGTTTGACTCCTTTATTGAATGTTTGGATTGTACTTTTAAAATATTTATCTTTTCAAACAACATGCTGTTTTATATCACATTTAAAATTATATCATTCTCTTAAAGAAAGTTATACAAAGATTTATACTTTTGGTAATTGTAAGCAACTATTTTCATCGTTCGGTAATTTCAAAAATCATTTGCTTTAACATATGTATGAGAAACCTCAGATTTGTAAAAATATAGCTAAAACTTCAACAAATAAATTGCTACCACAAAAATTAACAAAACTATGTCCGATGCATAACAAATTTAATATCGATAAGATTTTTCTTTCGAATGGTTCACACCTGTCGGCAAGCAATTGGCAATTCTTCCGACAGTAACAACATGCCATGAAAAAGCTTATAAAAGAACTCTGTGACAAAGCTCAGAAAAAGTGTACTCGTGAAAAGTCACCAATAAGAGTGGACGTGTTTCTCATCTCTCCTTTGATAGAGTCGGAAAAGTGATTGATTTCGGTAAAAAAAAATTTAATATATTGCGAAAAGACGCTAAGTAAACTCAAGTAGTTATTTCTGTGGTTCTTTATTGTTTATACAAATAAGCAAAAAGAACAATAAAATCAAAGAAAAAAAAAATAATAATAATAATATCGTTTGCAAACATTTTGTTTGTAATATGAGTGTTCAGCGCTCTCCTCTCCGGCAACGGAAATCGCCTGTTATTGTGTGTGTAAACCATAATTTGCAATCACCCGCGCAAACCCCCCCGATAAGTGCATTATCAAAAAAATCAGTTGATACACACTGCACAAGTGAAAGTAACAGTGCAAATCTTTTGCCTGCACATATTCCTCTCTCTAACACTACATCAAAATTTGCAACAACAATAAATACAGACAAAAAAAATAATTTGTTCTCTCGTGATATACTATCTCCCTCTATACCGTGGAGTGTACAATGCGCTTCTCCTGCTGTAACACCAACAGCTACAACATCAAAGCAAACAAATAACGTCCTCTCTACTGAAGTGCATGACCCAGTAGTTAAAGCAACTAGTGCGATGTCTAATAAAGAACCAGTTGCTGTTCAAACTGGAATTGATCGCTACATTACTGTAGTAAAGCGAAAAAGAAGTCCACAAAATTCAAAACAAATGAATTCAACAAAAATTCAAAATCAGAACACTGCCCCTATTAGTTCGGAAAACAGATACGCCCTGCTTTCAGGTGATGAAAGTGACGAAAATATTATCTCCAAGAAAAATTTCAAACCCCCACCCATTTTCTTAAGAGAACGCAACTCAGATATGTTGATTTCTAGAATTACAAGTCTTATAGGACCAAAGAATTTCCACGTTGTTCCTATTCGCAAAGGCCAAATTGAGGAAACGAAAATTCAAATCTACAGCGAAACTCATTATCGCAAGGTAATTGCGGAATTTGATGCTGTAAAAAAGAATTACTACACATATCAGCTAAAAAGTATTAAGGGCTTAATCGTTGTACTCAAAGGCGTCGAACCCAACGTTGATATTAACGAAATCAAACTTGCCTTTCAGGAAGAAGGGTTTCAAGCCAAAACAGTATTCAACATTCTCAACAAGAGCAATATACCTCAACCGTTATATCATATTGAGCTTCAGCCTGAAACAAAACCCCTAAAAAAAGGTGAAGTACACCTCATATATAAAATTCGATATTTATTGCATCGAAAAATCATAATCGAAGAACACAATAAGAGAACTGGACCTCCTCAGTGGTAGCTGCCAAGAATATGGACATACTGAGACATATTGTACCCTGCCAGCTGTTTGTGTGATTTGTGGAGATCTCCATAAATCAAACATATGCCCAAAATGAAAAAATGCAGCAATTGTGGAGGTAATCACACCGCAAATTATAGAGGTTGCCTAGTATATACAACCCTAAAGCTAAATTTCTCCGCTAGCAATCAACCTCTAAAACCAGTTGAGCAAACTCAGATAGCCAACTCAAGTAAGAGACAAAATATTGATGCAACACAATTCTTCTCTGAAATCCCAAACAAGAATCAAACCAATTCATACGCTAGCGTGTTAAAACAAAACCCACACCAACAAAGCAATGTAAATAATGAGCAGAAACACTCATTGCCCACCCAACAGCCAAGTACCCTTGAACATTAATTCAGAATATGAACCAATTCATGAACTCAATGCAAACAATGATGCAAGAAATGATGAAAAATCAATCGATGTTACTCCAAACATTGCTATCCAGACCATGAGTTGTCTCAAGATATGCCACTGGAACGACAACGGCTTAAGCGAGTACCGTTTGGAGCTAATTCAATTCCTTGAATCCAGCCAGATCGACATAATGATGATATCTGAGACCCATTTCACTAACAAAAATTGCTACCAAATACCATATTACAAACTGTACACCACAAATCATCCGCATGGTAAGGCACGCGGTGGAACTGCCATATTGATAAAAATCAGAATAAAACATCATGTTCTCGAAGATTTCAGTAGCGTCTACTTGCAAGCAACATCTATATGTCTGGAAGAATACATCTCTAAGCTAGTAATATCTGCGATATACTGTCCCCCAAGATACAGTATTACCGAACAGCTCAATGAATCAAAGAGCGTACATGTAACCTTCACGCTAAGGCCAGATACATGTCCCCCACTTAAAATTAATGGCAAAAGCCAAACCCTTCTCACAGTTGCTTCTAGCCCAATTACCGTCACTCAAACGAATGGGGGAATCAGTGAGAATTGGCCGATTTGAGTTTTTTGCAGATTTCCACAAAGAGTAGTCTGACGCTTCACCAGGTGTTAATTTCGCCATGTGCTCTTCTAACTCTTTGTTGTTTTTATTTTTTAAGGCTTGCTTTAACTTTCGAGTGCAGTGCTGTAGCTGTGTTTTTAGATTCGGTGATCTGAATTCTTGCCATTGTCTTCGGAGTCTTCTTTTCTGTCTTACTAGCAATTCATGAGCTAAGAGCTAATGAGAGCAGCTGGTTGAATTTTTCATGTGCTGAGTCTACATCGTGTGCATTTCTTAATACAGTACTCAGAGGAAGATGGGAATTTATATATTTCTTGAATTTTAACCAGTCTATTTTCTTTCTAACGCAATTGACTTGAGGGCTTGGTGATTTTATAGATATTACCGTGGGTGAGTGGTCAGATGATAGATCATAATTACACTCTGTGGAGATATTTTCCATCTGCAAACCTTTGGCGACTCCAAAGTCTATGAGATCGGGTATTTTCCTCTTGTCCGACGGCCAATATGTCGGTTGACCATTTGAAATAACATCGTAGCCGTGGTTAGTGATGATTGAACATAGTCTTCTGCCTTTTGGAGTTATTAAGCGGGATCCCCAGTGAGTGTGTTTGGCGTTGAAATCGCCAGCAACCAAGAATTTGCTACCAAGAGTTGAGAAAAATTCTTTATATTGCTGTTCGGTAATACTGTATCTTGGGGGACAGTATATCGCAGATATTACTAGATATTACTAGCTTAGAGATGTATTCTTCCAGACATATAGATGTTGCTTGCAAGTAGACGCTACTGAAATCTTCGAGAACATGATGTTTTATTCTGATTTTTATCAATATGGCAGTTCCACCGCGTGCCTTACCATGCGGATGATTTGTGGTGTACAGTTTGTAATATGGTATTTGGTAGCAATTTTTGTTAGTGAAATGGGTCTCAGATATCATCATTATGTCGATCTGGCTGGATTCAAGGAATTGAATTAGCTCCAAACGGTACTCGCTTAAGCCGTTGTCGTTCCAGTGGCATATCTTGAGACAACTCATGGTCTGGATAGCAATGTTTGGAGTAACATCGATTGATTTTTCATCATTTCTTGCATCATTGTTTGCATTGAGTTCATGAATTGGTTCATATTCTGAATTAATGTTCAAGGGTACTTGGCTGTTGGGTGGGCAATGAGTGTTTCTGCTCATTATTTACATTGCTTTGTTGGTGTGGGTTTTGTTTTAACACGCTAGCGTATGAATTGGTTTGATTATTGTTTGGGATTGCAGAGAAGAATTGTGTTGCATCAATATTTTGTCTCTTACTTGAGTTGGCTATCTGAGTTTGCTCAACTGGTTTTAGAGGTTGATTGCTAGCGGAGAAATTTAGCTTTAGGGTTGTATATACTGGGCAACCTCTATAATTTGCGGTGTGATTACCTCCACAATTGCTGCATTTTTTCATGCTAGAATCGTCTTTAGATTTTGGGCATATGTTTGATTTATGGAGATCTCCACAAATCACGCAAACAGCTGGCAGGGTACAATATGTCTTAGTATGTCCATATTCTTGGCAGTTACTGCACTGAGGAGGTCCAATTCTCTTATGGGGTTCTTCGATTGTGATTGTTAAAAAATTATTTGTTGTCCACATCTATTGGGCCACTCAAAATATAGACAAAATAGCTGACGATTTTTATCGTTTTGCTGCATTTCTGAGAGTTGCTTGCGTGGTTGACGGAACGCTCATACCAACAAATGCTCCCTGTTTAAATGCAGCCGCGATTGTAGATCGTCATGGCAAGCATTCCGTAAATGCGATGGTTGTTGCTGGACCGCAACTGCAATTTTTCTATGCTAATGCACGGTGGCCGGAAAGTGTTTACGATTCCCATGTACTGCGAAATAATTCTTAACATCATTGGTATGTTAAAGGTAATGGAAATATTATTTTTTACATTTTAATGAATAATGCTGGAACAATTAAATATAGGATGGCGGCCTTTCCCAAATGTATTAATTTTGGGTGATTAGGGTTATTTTAACTGCAACTGGCTTGCGAGACCAGTCGTTAATACATAAAACACATAACACTTGACATTTCAACTATCAAAATTTGCTCATTTGCATACTATTCAAAACAAAATGAACCGACAAATTTCATATGACTAATGCCGTGGTTATATTACCAATCAATTGAACGCTAATGAAACAAATTGTTGTTGGTTTTAATACAAAATGAAAAATGAACAAATGCATGTTGTTGTTGCATGTTGTTTGATTGCTGTTCTCGACCCCAATCAGATCAATTTCACCAATGTTGTCATATGCAATTTTATATAAAGAAAAAGAAAATGTGAGAAAATATATTTCTAAATTTACGGGTATTGCGTACATATATGTGTGATATATAGATAACTGCGAAGGATTATTAAATTTTAAACATTAATTAAATAAATTCCCTTTAAAGAAAGCTATTCGCGTTTGTTTTATATTCTGAGTATGTACTGATTGAGAGAATTTTCTCGAAATTGTATAGTTGTAAATTTATTATTTTATTTGGAAATGGTGTTTTCATGCAGCAGACCTCTCTAAATTGTCTAAAATTGCTAGCGATGTAGCAAAACATAATATCCGGGCAAAATGTCAGTCCTTTGAAGCCAATGTAGGAAAGAGTTGACAACTTTTGACACCAGAACTGCCAGTTGTTGATCTGGCGGTATTGCATATCCAACTGTCGTTTCACTTTTTTTATATCCTTTTCAATGAACCGCAGGATTTTCTGTAATTTCGCTTCGGTCATCCTTATGTAATTTTTGAAGGCCCAGAAGTCGTTATGTTGTAATTCCCTTGTCAAGAATGTGAAAGGGCCGTTTGTACTTCATTTTTTACGCCATTTTTTTTATCCCACTAGATCGTTTTCTTTTTTTGTCGATTTTTCGATGATACTTTTTATATTAACTCAATTATTTTATTATTATAAATTTAATGCAGCACAATTATTTTAATAAAATATTACAACTTTGTCTCAGCAATCATGTGTAACCACCCAACAATCTAATTTGGTGAAACCGGAAATGAACGCATTGATTGGCGTTCAATTGATTGGTAATACAACCACCTAATAACTACAATTTTGTCTCTTGTCTTCAATGGAATTTGTCAGGAAAGCGACACGGCGGTGACAATTGTTTTTATGAAACAAAACATTCACCAAACTGTCGAATTGTCACTGACAATACAGAAAATGCCTGTCGGAAAAAATTGTCATTGTTGCTTTTATGAAACAGGCTCCTGATCTTCCGTTAATCGACATAAGTATTATTTACGATGTCGCTAGTAAGACGTAGCCTTGGCGTTCTGGCATAGTGTTGGCCGCTACTGATGTTGCTACTATTTTGGAATCAGTTGGCTTTATCGCTGTATTGGGTGTGGTTGGTTGGTTCGATCTTAGAGCGTACTTCAGTCTTCTACGTGCACCAGTGAATTGTGTTTCTTGTCGCACTTAGTGTAAGATTTTGAAGGGCAGGATTATATCCTGCTTGAAACAATTGGCACATAGTTTATGTTATTGCACTCTATTCAGTCTTTCTGATGTGGATAATTGCAAACATATCTTGCAAAAATATAAAGTATGGCAGCTGATGCTGCATAATTTAAATGCATTGTTGATCTTGTAGTAAATTTCCTTTTTCTCCTTTGGATTTGTAAGTGGTCTTTCAGATAGAACATGGAAGCCTAAGATCTCAATATTGTTAAATGCGTTTAGAAATATTTTTGTTGTATCATGTAGCTGCTTAAGAGCTGCAGCTGATGAACCACCACAAGATTTGTATACTAGCTGTTTTATGAACGAAGTGAGAATATGATTCGTTCTTGCTATAGTTTCCAAGCAGTTGTGTAATTTTCTGCTGTGGCTGAAAGATTACTGATAAATTTTTCAGCTTTCTCTCCCACGTTAGACTTGAGGTAACACATCTTTTGTATAGATAAAGTTGTTGATTGCCTACCAATTGCTGGAACAAATCAAATAATGCTTGCCACCTCAGGTAATCTCTATTAAATTTGAGAATAGAAATTTTATTCAGTCCTATTTGTGCAGATATTTGTGGTACATAATTGGATGTCAAAGCAAAATTGTTGATTATCATTTCTTCAAAATTTTTGTATGAATCCACATCATATCCTTCCTTCAAAGGATCTTGAATCGATTCTCATATTGTAAAATGCAGATCTCGAATCTGCCCCCAAAGTGTTTCCTTTAGCTTCTTATTCACAGTAGTATCTTGGATGAGTAATCGTTTTAGATATTCCATCATCACAATTTGTCTTCTAACTGAATAATTTGTTGAGAAGATAGGTGATGTTGTGTCGCTGTTATTTATAGTTATAGTTATAGACCATGCCATACCTAATCTTCTGAGTCGTACCTCAATAGTTTTTCTGGAAGCTGAATCCGTTTTGACGTTACGGATAATGCTTTCTATGAGTACACCAATTGTGCATTGGTACTCTATCAATGTATTGAATGAAATCACACTCGAGTTTGTAGTGTTCTGAAGCTATTGCCTGAACTATTATTTGTTGGGTGTGTGTTGAATCTCTTGACATTTTTGGGCCGAAAGGTAGTGTAATTAATGACTCAAACTATTGTGCTCTTGCCAATGTTTTGATGAAGATTGGCTTTGTTATGAACAACCAAAATGTTGACAGAGTCACCAAAATGTTACGTGTAGCGGTGCAAACACAAGTTATTTATTTGGAATGCTCGTAGCTTAAAGGGGAAAGCAAACACAACCGGGACTTCTTATTATCAAGAACCTAAATGGCAAACACAAGAACTTAAACATACATTCCATCCTTCTTAGGTTCCAGCATGATGTTATTGTTTTTTATTTCATTATCTGCTTCTACTATCCACGACTTGCCTGTGCCTAAATTACCGCTTCTGATTTTGCTCGAACCTCTTGGCATTTACTTGTCTGTATTCGTTTGATGTTTACATTACGTTTGTAATCGATGTTCAAGAGTTACTCGCTATTTGCGAGGCGTACTGACGTTTATTTAAATCTAATGTAAACACCAAATACAAATAATCTTTCTCTGCATCCATCTGCAACTATTAAAGCAGCGGTCTTCTCACTATTGTCCAATTGATTTTTTGAAGCTATTGTGTGGAACTGAAGCTGGAAGATGTGTATGGGGTTGTTCCATCAAATGTTGTTGGCTTTTGTTTGATTGTACTTGATTATCTAACCACTCATGTAGCTGATCCATTTATTGTTAGTGTATTAAATCGCGGATCGAACCTTCTTGAATTTCCATACATAATCATTAAAAACGCCTTCTTGGCGAGCCAAATGTTCTTGAAACTTTAATTCCTTGGATTTTCTGTTGCATCATACCTTTCATGAATTCAATTAGCTGAATTCGAATCTGCCTCGGTGAGCAGAACTGCGTGTATCACGGCTTCCTCAAAGATATATACGATATATCGTCCCCGATAACAGGGTTCCAGTTTGAGTGATTCGCCTGTGGACGACGGTCGTTTTCTACTACAATGAGGTCGCCTTCAGAGTATGAATATGAGTCGATGTTTCTCGTCGAATTTTTCACAATTGTCGTTGCTTGTTTATGTTTTCAATTGCTTGGTAGGGCTTGTCAGAAATGGCGAGAGATATAGGCTTATTGTTTATGTCGTCTTTTAGGGCTGTTAACAACTGATTTACGCAACTTCGCGAACGTCGAAGTCTAACACCAACTCGTTCAGAGAGAATTTCGTTGTTGAGTTTTGTTGGGAGTTAATTATCCACTGGAGATTTAGAAGTTAGAGGTCCCATTCTTTTGGATCATCTGTTGTAATTCTGATTCACACGTTCAACCTGTCCGTTGGTGCGGGACGTACGTACAGCTACTTTAATGTGTTGATTGTTGTTGCTATTGCAGTGGATTTCAAAGGACTTAGAGGTAAACGAGGTACCTCCATCGATGATTATTTTTGCCGGTAATTCAAAATACCTAGATATTTCGTTCAGAGTTTTTAGCATGTGTACGGTTTTTGTATCTCGCACAGCTTTGACGATGATGAATTTGCTAAACGATTCGGAAATTGCTAATACACGGCAATGGATCAAATATGATCCATGTAGATTAACCGAAGTGGAATTGCTTCAAGAGAGCTAACATGGAGTCTACCTTCACATTAGGTCTCGCCCACCTAAAAATTCGTTAGCAGAAATCTGATTTCAGTGTCGCATTAGACGCTAGCATCAACCCACAAGCACACTAAACCAACTTTCACTCAAAACCGCAATAATAATTCAGATAACGCTTCCATGACCTAACGGCGAGAAGACCAACCCAGTGTAAATAATCTCGCTCTCATTGCCGAAACAAAAACCGAACTTTGATAAAGAGGAAAGTACTGTTTTCATCACTAGACTTCAACAACAAAAGCTGCAACAAAACTATTAAAAAAGCTAAGTACAGCAGACAACAACCAGCAGGAAACACATCGTCATCATGGGCACAATAGTCATCGAATTACCAGTAACCAGTAACTCTGTACTCCTGGTGTAAGTGTTTAATGATGTTGTTTAGCATTTTCTTCTGATGTGGATCAAAATCCATTGTCACTGATAAATACAGTAGCTAAACTATTTTATTCGGTTGTGGTTGCATAGCTATTATTTTTCATGCATCATTGCTACGTCGCGTTGGCTAGGCACGCCAAAGTTTATTGGTTGTAAATTTTATTCTTTTGTAAGTTTATTATGGGTGCTCGCTGTACTGGGACTGTTTTGTTTTCTGCTCTGGGTTTATTTGTTCTTTACGGCCTCAAGGATAGTTTTGTGTCATCATTTTCTTGGTTGTTACTGTTGTTAAAGCTGTAAATGTTGCTGCGTTGGCATCTCTCGAAATTTCACTGTATGAGTTGATACTGGATTCTCGTGGACATACTGCTGCTCTCTTGTGTTTGTAAGATAAATACCAGATTCTTTTTCAATAATAGATCACTTACATCTGCTATATATTTAAAATATAGATATAAATTTAAATATAAATTTTTGGCAATATTCATTTAGAATCTATACTTAATTTTTTAAAAAGTATTAAAAATGCATTGTTGTTTGGTACAAAAGTATCGTGACAACATTGCATTTTCTCTTCATAGTTGCAATAATCAACTTGTCGTACTGGTAGGTGGTACGATTTTCAATATTATCCGTTGAAAACGGAACGTACTTTCTTATATTTCATTTTATTTTTACGTATATATATATATATATATATATATATAGATATATATAGGTATGTATATATATATATATATATATATATATATATATATATATATAAATATATATATATACATATATATATATATACATATATATATATATATATATATATACACATATATATATATATATATATATATATATATATATATATAAAATATATATGTATATATATATATATATATATATATATATATATATATATATAATTTTTTTTGGGGATTTTTCGTTTTTATTTGTTTGTTTGTTTTGTATTCAACCTAGCTAACCTATTGCCTATTTATCACATTCATTCATATAAATCCTAACGTGTTCTTACTATACTGTATTTACTGTATATTTCTATCCAGGGCGGATTGATAATGAAGCTACCTAAAAAGGAAAAAACATTTTTTTTTTCAAAAACTATTTATTTCTCAACATAGTTATTCCAATTTTTTTATACCATCTGAATAATACGATTTCGGGAACCCCTCAAAATACGCGTTAGTTTCGGTAATCACTTCTTCGTTTGAGCTGAATCTTTTTCCTGCGAGCCATTTTTCAAGTTTGGAAACAGGAAAAAGTAACTAGGAGCTAAATCTGGACTATAAGGTGGATGATCAACTAATTCGAAGTATATTTCACGTAAGTTTAGCATCGTAGCTAATGCTGTGTGAACCGGTGCGTTGTCTTGAAGAAAGAGCACTTTTTTCTTCTTTAAATGTGGTCGTTTTTCTTGATTGCATCATTCAATTGATCCAATAATGCACGATAATACTTTCCTGTGATTGTGGATCCTTTTTCAAGATAATCGATAAGAAGTATTCCGAGTGCATTCCAAAATACAGTGGCCATAACCTTGCCAGCCGATTTCACTGCCTTCGCCTTCTTCGGAGCACTTCCACCAGCTTCCACCCATTGCTTCGATTGATTTTTGGTTTCGGGTGTGTAGTGGTGGACCCACGTTTCATCAACAGTGATTAATCGACGCCAAAAATTATCAGGATTACGCTTTATCATGTCTAAACACCGCTGTGAAGAGGTCTCTCGAACTCGGTTTTGTTCGACACTGAGCAAATGCGGCACTAATCTTGCCGATAGCTTTTTCATATTCAAATGTTCATGTAAAATGTTGAACACACGTTCATATAAGATATTTACCATTTCAACAATCTCACGCAACTTGACTCGGAGATCATTCATAACGATATCGAGGATTTTCTTGATATTTTCTTCAGTAACCACCTCTTTTGGCCTTCCTGTTGATGGTATTGTTGCAGTGCTTGTTCGGCCGCGTTTAAATTCAGCAATCCAAAATTTTATCATGTAATCTGACGGAGCAGACTCACCGTAATGTTTATCGAGCTTTTCTTTTGTCTCTTTCGCCGTTTGCCCTTTCAAATAATAGTGTTTAATCACTGCACGAAATTCGCTTTTTCCATTTTTCAAGAAACTCAAAAGTTGGATACTTCAAATGACTACAACAAATAAACTAATCGATGAATTTGGTGAAATTTTAACAGCTGACGTTTAACAGATCGCAATTTCAAATAAAAAAGATTTGTGTTTGTGCTGCCTTTTTAGTACTTAAGTAGCTTCTTTATTAATCCGCCCTCGTAATTGTAATTTTCCTTAAGATACAAGTGCGACAACTATCTATTAAGACTCGAACCATATCTCAGCAACCAAGCGCGCCATCTATGCGTGAGCACATGCGTTTTGAAGCTTCAACCTTCCTCTACTGTCAAAATTTCATGGCATTTGGTTGACATTTAATGTTTATTGACATTCATTTTACAAATACGTGTTCGTTTGATGTTGAAATTTAAACATGGAGCAAAGAGCGGTCATTAAATTCCACACAAAAATTGGTAAAAGTGCATCAGAAACATTCGGAATGATGCAGCAAGCGTATGGCGATACTTGTTTATCAAGATCAGATGTTTTTATATGGCATAAACGGTTTGTGGATGGCAGAGAGTCGCTGGAAGATGAAATAAAAGCAGGAAGGCCAATTTCAGTGCGGACGCCGGAAGCGATCCAGAAAGTTCGTGATTTTATTACAGAAGACCGCAATGCTTCAGTAAAAATGATGGAACAGGCCGTAAACATCAACAGAGAAACTATCCGACTCATTCTTTACTTGGATTTGGGCAAAACATGGTGTTTCCAATACGATCCAGAAACCAAGCGTCAACTCACCACATGCCAAAAAACACGAAAAGTTCCATCAAAAATCAAAACAATGCTCATCACATTCTTCGATAGCAAACGAATTATCCACAAAGAATTTGTTCAAACTAGTCAAACAGTTACTTCCGCATGTTGCCTCGAAGTTTGGAAGTGTTTGATGTCCAGAATCCGTCGTGTTCGACCAGAATACCGCGATCCAAAAACTTGGTCTCTGTTGCACGATAATGCACCGAGTCACACAGCAATCATTGTCGTCAATTTTTGGCTTGGAATCAGGTCTGTGTGTAGAATCAACCGCCGTATTCACCTGATTTGACACCGTCCGACTTATTTTTGTTATCAAAACTGAAATTGAAGTTGAAATGATGCTTTTTTGATGCCATTCAGACCATACAACGTTCTTCGACGAGGGCACTGGAGGCAATTCCGAAAAATGAGCTGGAACACGCATTTGAATCACTATTAAATCGATGAAACAATTTGAATCAGGAGGAGAATATTTCGAATAAGTATACCAAAAAATTAGCAGATATCGTGTTTTAATTGTGTTTTCTAGAGGCAGTCTTAATACATAATTTTCGAAACTTGTATTGTATTATTTTTGGATGGATCCTCTAAACTTATATGTTCTTTATTAAGGTCTTAATGATATCCCGCCTAGTGCGCATGAGTATCCACACACCCAATTACAATTCAACGCGATGAATTGAAACAGATGTCTTTATACGCATGAACACTGCGCCTACCTTTTTCTAATTTGCCAAATATTCTAAATTTTTACATTATTTCCAGAACTTCTTGTGTTTCATATCTAAATATTTTAGTCTTAATCCCTTCTAAAAACTGTATATATTTTACAGTCTAGTACTTTCCAATTTCGACTTCAACTTCATATTCATATTCATTGAGGGACCCTATATTCTTGTAGGATATTAATGGAGAAATTTTAAGTATTTTTGTTTATATCAATATTTTATTTTATTGTTGTCAAAAATGAAGTAATAAAGGGAAGGAGAGAAGAAAGAAAAAATAAATAAATGTAATTCTCATACCATTCCCATAATTGTCAGTCAATTAAATTTAGTTCCATACATCTATGGTCAGCATATTATAAAACGCCATATGATTCATGATGTACAAGTATTATTATTTTTCTTGCATCTAGAAATTGTTTATTTTAATAAATATTCTTATATGTTGGAATTATTTTAATTATCATGTTTAGGAATTTTGTTTTTTTTTTTGTTTTTTGTGGAGGTTTGGATCATCGAATTTAATATTAATCTAATTTTGGTGGAAAAGCTTTAGTAAATTATTGTGGTACTTTTTCCATTTTCGTCCGACTTGTATAGTAGTTGTTACTGGACTGTTTATGTTTACTATTTCGTAGGGTCCAGTCCAAATGGGACTAAATTTGTTTATCCTCGTTTGATTTTTTAATAAATCCTTTTCTCCTACTCTAAAACTTATCGGGTGTATTTTTTTGTCGCTCTACGGTGTTAATGCCGATAGTATGCTGAAGGTGTTCGTTTGGTGGTAGTATGTACTGTATTGCTGTGAACATGCATTGCTTACGCCAACCACTGATTCCAATTTGAACCATCTTCTTTAAAGAAACTCCTAAGATATTCCGCTAAGGATCTATTACTTATCTAGAGAACCCTTTGCTTGTGATATGATATGGCGTTATATGTAATTTTTTAATACCTAGCATCTTGCATGTATCTGAGAACAATTTTGATATAAAATTTGTACCATTATCTGTGATTAAAATTTTTGGTATGTTGTAGCGTGTAATAACTTCGTTGTAAAAAGCTTTTGCTATTGTGCTAGATTCTGCATCAGGAATGAAACGAAACATTTTGAAAAATCATCTTGAAGAGTAAGAATGTAGTTATTTCCGATTTGGTTTCTGGGAGAATTCCCACCATGGCCATATAAACCTTTTCAAATGGTCTTGAAGGCATGTCGGTCAAAGTCATTGCCATTTTGGTAAGCCTTGAACTTGTGTTGATTTGGCATTTTTTTACAATGTTTTACATAATCTTTAATTTGGTTACGCATACCTTTCCATCTATATTGTCTTCTAATTCTGAAATAAGTTTTCAGTGCACCCAATGTCCTCCCAATGGTCAATCGTGGAAATTGCGTAGTACCGTCATTATGTCCTTTTCATTGCTGAGCAGTCCCGCTCTGTATTTTCTGCTTTCTTAACCAGGTCCTGCTTGTTGTCGGAATTTCCTTCAGGTTCTTTTGTATATTTGTCTGCAACCTTGTTTCTTCCCATAAGCGAACCTTAACCATAGCTACTTTATGTTCTGGCTGTGGTACTCTGCTGATTGCGTCTGCATTTAAATTGCTTTTACCTGGTTTAAAAATTATCTCAAAATTAAATTCGGATAATTTGTGCCTGAAACGTGGTAAACGCGATGTCTGACCCTTTAGTAGTAGTGGCTGGTGGCCGGTGTAGATCTTGAACGGTCTACCAAGTAGATAAGCTCGATAATTCTTTACAGCTCACAAGATGGTCAGGAATTTTTTTTCGATACCTTCTCTCATATCACTAAGCGCCCTGCAAAGACTATTAGTCTGTCTTTTCCATTTTCACCTTGTGATAGAATTGCACCTACAACCTCGTTGCTGGCATCTATTGTAACACAAAAGGTTTAGAAAAATCTGGGTAGGCTAAATTTGGCGGAGAGCAAATTGCTCGCTTCAAATCTCCAAAAGCTTTCTGACATTTTTCTGTCCATTCAAATTTCGCGACTTTTCTGAGTAGTTTGTTGATTGGCAATATTTCTCGGTAATAATTTACTAAACTTAAAAATGACTGAACATCTTGTTTGTTTTATGGCACAGGAATATTTTTAACACGTCTCACTTTTCCAGGGTCTGGTAGCGCTCCTTCCTCAGTGCATTAATGACCTAGGTAAATTATCTATTTTCGTAGAAACTGGCATTTTTCTGTATTTAGCTTCTAGTTATCTTTACGTAAAAGTGCAAATACTCTTCGTAAACGCGATTCATGTTGTGTCAATTTCTGACCATAGACGACGATGTCATCCAAATAGACAAAGCAATCTATACCTTAAAGTCTTATTAGTACGTGGTTCATTAATCTTTGGAAGGTGGAAGGGGCTCCTGTCAAGCAGAAAGGTATTCTATTAAATTCATAGTGCCCAACACCTGTACTAAAAGCTGGTTTTTCTCTGTCTGATTCTTTCAATAACACTTGATGATACCAACTGGCCAACTCAAGTGTACTGAAATATCTACAATGGGCTAACTGGTCTAATATTTCATCGATGCAGGGAATGGGAAAAACTTGTTTAATGGTGGTCTCATTTAATTTCCTTAAACCATCTTCTCCCGCTTTTTTTGGCACCAAAATTATGGAATAATTCCAAGGCGATGAACTGGGCATTATTATCTCGTCTTCCAACATTTTGTTTACTTGTTTATTGATTTCTTCCTTATGCGCTTCTGGTAGCCTGTACTGTCTTTGGTTGATTGGCGCCTGGTATTGTGTGTTTTACACCTGTGGTGTGAGACAGTTTGTCGCCTTCCAAGAAAAATAAATCATGGAATGACTTAAGTATGTCGTCTATGGATCTCTTTTCCTCAATGTTTAAGTTTGCGTCTACCTTAATTGTTTCAAATATTGGGGTACCCTTTGTGGTTATCAGTCTTCTTAATGTTATTTATTTCATGAGCTATGTCGTATTCTATGCGTTCTAAATGGTTAAATTTAATTATATTAATTTTAAACTTATTATTGAGGACCGATCGGTTACATAAATTGTCTCTACCTAGATACCATCAGCAGGTATCCCTCTCTTTTCAGAGATAAAGTGTAGTTCTAAAATCAAATCTTTAGTCTTCTCGTGTTGGACTGCTATTGACCCTAATGTGCCGACAAATCCTTCGAATACACCACTAAGATTTTTCCTTAAATGTCGCTTCTTGCTAACAGATTCGTCAATTACTGATGACTTTATTATCTGCCCCAGAGTCTACCAGTAAAAAGAGTTTTCCATTTTCTGCTTCCTTGCACGAAAACTCAATGAACACATCATCTACACCAGAGACTCCAAAACAATAACCACGTTTCCTATCACTGGATGGGAAAGATGGGTCAACAATCCCTCTGGACGCCTGACTACCAACTTCCACCATCCTACTATCTAATGTGGAGAGTGTGTCAACAATCTCTAAAGACGCATGACTGACACCTTCCATTTTAGCTGGCCTATTTTTAGCAAAATTGTGGGGTTCCCGGTTTATTAGCCTACCTGGGCCCCCATAGTTTCTCTGTTTTTTTTTCCATTATTTGCGTTTATAACAGTCGGCGATTCAGTCCCGGCTTCTTACAGAAAAAACATTTGGTCTCAGAATTTCCGCGATTAGGGCCCTTACGAGGTGCAGGTGTTTGATTGTCTTTTCCTTGTGACCTGTTGTTGCTAAAAGGTGTGCATGACAAATAGAGCTCATGTCCGTACTTTTTACACTTTATGCAATAGGGCATCTGTTTTCTCTTAAAACAGTCGTCTCTGGAGTGCCCCTTTTTGTCGCAGAAGGAGCAGGTAGGAACTTTCCCTTGGCTATTTTAGGGACTTACATTATTATTTTGGTATTTGTTCATTCAGAGTGACATCTTGTAATTTCTGTTTTGTTGAAATGGCACTGTATTACTGGCTTCAGTCTGGTAAACGTCGTATCAATATAGTGCTCCCATATTAAACTGATTGAACAGTTGTCCACTTTCGAGCAGAATACCCGTATTTACGGCCTTCTCTACTAATTCTTCTAACGTGCCCGTCTTACGTAGCATATGAGTTTTTAGCAATGGGTCTTGAAGGCCCGATATAAAAGATGTCCTCGCATACTTCTCTAGCACTTTTAACAACCCTTGGTCTCCGATTCACCGTATGTATTCTTAATACACTGCATCGCCGTGGATTGTAAATCACCTAATCTCCTTGCAAAAACACGTATATCCTCCTGAGGTAGTTGGCGTGCGACTTGTATTTGGTGCGTGAGCGATTCCAGGCGTACGGTCTTGAAATATGTGTTTCGCTGAAGTGTATACAATTCCTCTATATTAGCGAATTTCTTACTTAGCACCAAGTTATAAGCATCACCATATAGTCGCTGTTTTATACAAGCTACGAAATCTTCCAACTCGTCGGGTTTTATGGCGTTTCGTGCTAATTCGCACCCAGAAATGAACTGGTGTACTTCGGTCTTCAAATCTTTTGACTCCGTTCCAGTGAGTACTGGGACTAGTCTACAGACGGTCTGTGCAATTTCGTCAATACGCTTTAATTCAGGTTGTACTTCTGGTTGAGTTTTTCGTATTGGTGTACGGCGACGGAGGTGTCTCCTGTGCTAGGCAGCAATGTCCTCTGCGTGGGTGCTTTAATCACTCGGCGCATTTTGTGAACATTCTATGTATTATTGTTAGCGTAATAAAAATACATACAGCAAGTGTAAAGGGTGTACATGTCATTTTTATTTAGATCTATTATCCTGATGTGCCGAACAACAATGACGACGATTATGAATTCCAATATGTATATATTGTATAATACATACTTATACAGGATGAGTGAAAACTAATTAATCAATTCGTTTTTAGTCGTTAAAGAGGATACTAAAAGATTCTTCTGCTGGTAAAGCCATTTTAGATTTTTATGAGTGCAACGGACATTTAAATAATAACCATCGAGATCAAATTATATGCGTTATTGTGGAACACGATGTTGAAAAAAATATAAAATTAAAGACCGTCAATTTCGAAAAATTGTTAAATTACATAGAATTGATGTTTCCCGAAGAAAGACGTGTTTTGGTAATGCAAAAAGAGTTTCAATATAATGCAAAATAGAAGAATGCTATCAAAACATTTAATATGGGTGTACGCTAATATTTTCCTTAATTTAGGAATATTACAGCGAAAAAGAGAAAAATAGACGGTACATATAAACATATGTGCGATATTTTGGATACCTCGATTCCTAATCCAGTAGTTGAGTTTGATGAATCGATTGAAGTTAGTATTAAAGAAGAGCTACGACGGTAAACATCGGATTGGAAGTGGTTCTAAACAGATGGAAGTTTTATGTAATGTTTATGAAGAAATTCAAAAGTATATTGACAAATGTTACTTGAATTCGTTGGCAGTTCAAACTTTTATAATTATTGAGGGAACATATTTATCACCTAAAGGCTTTTATGCTTACATTGATCAAATCATTTATAGGTTTGACTCCTTTATTGAATGTTTGGATTGTACTTTTAAAATATTTATCTTTTCAAACAACATGCTGTTTTATATCACATTTAAAATTATATCATTCTCTTAAAGAAAGTTATACAAAGATTTATACTTTTGGTAATTGTAAGCAACTATTTTCATCGTTCGGTAATTTCAAAAATCATTTGCTTTAACATATGTATGAGAAACCTCAGATTTGTAAAAATATAGCTAAAACTTCAACAAATAAATTGCTACCACAAAAATTAACAAAACTATGTCCGATGCATAACAAATTTAATATCGATAAGATTTTTCTTTCGAATGGTTCACACCTGTCGGCAAGCAATTGGCAATTCTTCCGACAGTAACAACATGCCATGAAAAAGCTTATAAAAGAACTCTGTGACAAAGCTCAGAAAAAGTGTACTCGTGAAAAGTCACCAATAAGAGTGGACGTGTTTCTCATCTCTCCTTTGATAGAGTCGGAAAAGTGATTGATTTCGGTAAAAAAAAAGTAGGTAGGTAAACTCAAGTAGTTATTTCTGTGGTTCTTTATTGTTTATACAAATAAGCAAAAAGAACAATAAAATCAAAGAAAAAAAAAAAATAATAATAATATCGTTTGCAAACATTTTGTTTGTAATATGAGTGTTCAGCGCTCTCCTCTCCGGCAACGGAAATCGCCTGTTATTGTGTGTGTAAACCATAATTTGCAATCACCCGCGCAAACCCCCCCGATAAGTGCATTATCAAAAAAATCAGTTGATACACACTGCACAAGTGAAAGTAACAGTGCAAATCTTTTGCCTGCACATATTCCTCTCTCTAACACTACATCAAAATTTGCAACAACAATAAATACAGACAAAAAAAATAATTTGTTCTCTCGTGATATACTATCTCCCTCTATACCGTGGAGTGTACAATGCGCTTCTCCTGCTGTAACACCAACAGCTACAACATCAAAGCAAACAAATAACGTCCTCTCTACTGAAGTGCATGACCCAGTAGTTAAAGCAACTAGTGCGATGTCTAATAAAGAACCAGTTGCTGTTCAAACTGGAATTGATCGCTACATTACTGTAGTAAAGCGAAAAAGAAGTCCACAAAATTCAAAACAAATGAATTCAACAAAAATTCAAAATCAGAACACTGCCCCTATTAGTTCGGAAAACAGATACGCCCTGCTTTCAGGTGATGAAAGTGACGAAAATATTATCTCCAAGAAAAATTTCAAACCTCCACCCATTTTCTTAAGAGAACGCAACTCAGATATGTTGATTTCTAGAATTACAAGTCTTATAGGACCAAAGAATTTCCACGTTGTTCCTATTCGCAAAGGCCAAATTGAGGAAACGAAAATTCAAATCTACAGCGAAACTCATTATCGCAAGGTAATTGCGGAATTTGATGCTGTAAAAAAGAATTACTACACATATCAGCTAAAAAGTAGTAAGGGCTTAATCGTTGTACTCAAAGGCGTCGAACCCAACGTTGATATTAACGAAATCAAACTTGCCTTTCAGGAAGAAGGGTTTCAAGCCAAAACAGTATTCAACATTCTCAACAAGAGCAATATACCTCAACCGTTATATCATATTGAGCTTCAGCCTGAAACAAAACCCCTAAAAAAAGGTGAAGTACATATATAAAATTCGATATTTATTGCATCGCAAAATCATAATCGAAGAACACAATAAGAGAACTGGACCTCCTCAGTGGTAGCTGCCAAGAATATGGACATACTGAGACATATTGTACCCTGCCAGCTGTTTGTGTGATTTGTGGAGATCTCCATAAATCAAACATATGCCCAAAATCTAAAGACGATTCTAGCATGAAAAAATGCAGCAATTGTGGAGGTAATCACACCGCAAATTATAGAGGTTGCCCAGTATATACAACCCTAAAGCTAAATTTCTCCGCTAGCAATCAACCTCTAAAACCAGTTGAGCAAACTCAGATAGCCAACTCAAGTAAGAGACAAAATATTGATGCAACACAATTCTTCTCTGCAATCCCAAACAATAATCAAACCAATTCATACGCTAGCGTGTTAAAACAAAACCCACACCAACAAAGCAATGTAAATAATGAGCAGAAACACTCATTGCCCACCCAACAGCCAAGTACCCTTGAACATTAATTCAGAATATGAACCAATTCATGAACTCAATGCAAACAATGATGCAAGAAATGATGAAAAATCAATCGATGTTACTCCAAACATTGCTATCCAGACCATGAGTTGTCTCAAGATATGCCACTGGAACGACAACGGCTTAAGCGAGTACCGTTTGGAGCTAATTCAATTCCTTGAATCCAGCCAGATCGACATAATGATGATATCTGAGACCCATTTCACTAACAAAAATTGCTACCAAATACCATATTACAAACTGTACACCACAAATCATCCGCATGGTAAGGCACGCGGTGGAACTGCCATATTGATAAAAATCAGAATAAAACATCATGTTCTCGAAGATTTCAGTAGCGTCTACTTGCAAGCAACATCTATATGTCTGGAAGAATACATCTCTAAGCTAGTAATATCTAGTAATATCTGCGATATACTGTCCCCCAAGATACAGTATTACCGAACAGCAATATAAAGAATTTTTCTCAACTCTTGGTAGCAAATTCTTGGTTGCTGGCGATTTCAACGCCAAACACACTCACTGGGGATCCCGCTTAATAACTCCAAAAGGCAGAAGACTATGTTCAATCATCACTAACCACGGCTACGATGTTATTTCAAATGGTCAACCGACATATTGGCCGTCGGACAAGAGGAAAATACCCGATCTCATAGACTTTGGAGTCGCCAAAGGTTTGCAGATGGAAAATATCTCCACAGAGTGTAATTATGATCTATCATCTGACCACTCACCCACGGTAATATCTATAAAATCACCAAGCCCTCAAGTCAATTGCGTTAGAAAGAAAATAGACTGGTTAAAATTCAAGAAATATATAAATTCCCATCTTCCTCTGAGTACTGTATTAAGAAATGCACACGATGTAGACTCAGCACATGAAAAATTCAACCAGCTGCTCTCATTAGCTCTCAGCTCATGAATTGCTAGTAAGACAGAAAAGAAGACTCCGAAGACAATGGCAAGAATTCAGATCACCGAATCTAAAAACACAGCTACAGCACTGCACTCGAAAGTTAAAGCAAGCCTTAAAAAATAAAAACAACAAAGAGTTAGAAGAGCACATGGCGAAATTAACACCTGGTGAAGCGTCAGACTACTCTTTGTGGAAATCTGCAAAAAACTCAAATCGGCCAATTCTCACTGATTCCCCCATTCGTTTGAGTGACGGTAATTGGGCTAGAAGCAACTGTGAGAAGGGTTTGGCTTTTGCAAACCACCTAAAAAGTGTGTTTACACCCAATCCACCCTCTTCACAGCCATCATTACCAAAATTAACTTCTCAACCTTGCTCAATAACGCTCAAAATTAAAAAAAAGGATATATTCAAAGCAATTTATAAAGATTTAAACCCAAAAAAATCACCTGGTCCAGATAAAATTACCGGTAAAATGATAAAAGAGCTACCTCCGGCTTCAGTAATTCATCTGATGCACATTTTCAATGCTATCCTTCGTATTAAACACTATCCCAAATGCTGGAAAACTTCAAAAATTATTATGATAGCAAAACCAGGAAAATACCCTACAAAAGTTGCATCGTACAGACCTATCAGCCTCCTGCCTCTACTTTCTAAAGTATTCGAAAAGCTACTTGTCATGAATATAACTCCATTTATTAATCTCAACCAACTGATTCCTCAACATCAGTTTGGATTTAGAAAACAGCACGGCACAATAGAACAAGTCCACCGCATTGTAACTCTAATAAGGAACACTTTTGAAGAAAAAAAGTATTGCTCAGCTGTCTTTCTTGATATCACTCAAGCTTTCGATAAAGTATGGCACGATGGCCTTATTTACAAATTCAAACTATTACTGCCTGCAAATGTCTCCTCATTGCTTAGTAGCTACCTCACGAAAAGACAATTTCTCTTACATCACAAGGATTATACAACAAATCCATTCACGCTGGCGTTCCTCAGGGAAGCGTTTTGGGCCCCTTACTGTATCTCTTATACACTTCAGATATGCCCAACAATAACTATACATTTATATCGACCTTTGCTGATGATACGGCAATATTGTGCTCTCACTCTAACCCCATAGAAGCTACTAAACTCCTGCAGACTCATGTCGATTCTCCTGAAATCTGGCTAGCAAAATGGCGTATAAAAGTCAATGAATCAAAGAGCGTACATGTAACCTTCACGCTAAGGCCAGATACATGTCCCCTACTTAATATTGTTACGTTTTTATTCTGTGAACGTTTAATTCTATTTGAATTACCTTGTTCGATCACTGGATTCTGTTAATGATAACTGCAACACTTATTTTATACAACTATATACAGCAACAATTTATTTAATAATCTCTATTTACAATCAACACTGTTTACAATCAACTATTTACTATAACACTTAAATGTACTTGCAGCTTTTGCCTCTGTATCAATGTTTTCGCAATCACGTTCGGAATTAGATTGATTTTCCTTCTCAACACTGGCTCTATTTATACTCTGTTGGCAACACCCCAGAATCTTCCGTTATCGAGATTCTTCTCTTCCTTTCTCGTTGGCTTGTTCTGGTTATCGCTTATTTCTTTTTGTTGACATTCGTTTCGATGCTGCCAATAGTGTCAGTCACAATAGTGATGAGTAATCAACTATCGATACTCGTTACAATATTAATGGCCAATCAGTTCCACAATGTTCCTCAACAAAGTACTTGGGTATTCACCTCGATAGAATGCTGACATGGAAAAATCACATAGAGGCAAAGAAAATTCAGATCAAGCTTAAAATTAATCAGTTATGGTGGCTGTTACACAAAAGATCAAAGTTGAATCTTGAATACAAAGTGCTATTATATAAAGCAATCCTGAAGCCAATTTGGACTTATGGTATTCAGTTTTGGGGCACCGCATCTCCCTCAAATATCGAAAAATTGCAGCGAATACAATCCAAGTGTCTGCGAATTATTGTAAACGCGCCTTGGTATATGAGGAACGTTAACATCCATCGAGATTTAAATGTACTCACCATTTCTGAGGAAGTTGCAATGTCATGCAGAAGCTACATTCAAAAATTACACAGTCATCCGAATCCCATTGCTAGGCAATTGTTGCTGAGCACGGGGCATCGTCGATTAAAAAGAAAAGACACACTGAATATGCTGTGAAATTGCTACATCTCGCGACTCAACAAATTGTGATGGAACGTTGGGAATATCACACAATTTTATTTAGTTTGTAAGATTTGATTATTTATTGTTAGTTTCTAAGTAATTTAGAAAGATCCAATAAAAAAAAGCTTGTTAGAAAAAAAAAACAAGTGTTCTGCCGTTCGGAACCGGCTAAAATAAGTAGGTCCCTTCTAATACTATCTAAAATTTAAGACGCACAAAAGTAATGGAAGAGAAGCTCGGCCAATGAGCCCTTTGAGGCTTTAAGTGCCACATATTTATTTATTTTTTTTTATGTCCGATTTAAAATTTTAATGTATAATGACATGAAGAAAGTGAAATTTCAAATGAAAATTACAATATGTCATTTTCGAAATTATTGGAATTTTCATTAAAATTGTCTTCAAAGAGTTCAATGTCTAGAAAAGATGTAATATTTATACAAAATGAATTCTCAAATTCTTTTCTTATTGTTTTAGAAAAAAGAGAGTTTGAAAAAGCAGTACCTAAGTTTAGAGATAGAACTTCTTTCAAATTTTTGCAACAATTCTTTTGAAAACATATCCTCAGGATATCTTATTACTAAAAGGTAAATAAAAAAAATATGTATATGAGTCCTAAAAAATATGTATGTGAGTCCTAAATTATTTTTTTTTTAAATACATGGCGTATTAGACATTGTAGTTGAAAATACCATAAAACTATTTAATAACAAAAACATTTGTAATGTAAGAGGCAAATGTTTTAAAAAAGCAGTACACGCTTTTAATGCGCTAGGAACACACACTTTTTATAGCTGTGCCTGATATTATAATTTTCTAACATTGCCTCAATATTTAAGTTCTACTTTCTTGGTTATACCAAGAAAGTATGTTTCAAGTTTGAAAATAATCGGTAGAGTAGATTTTGCAGGACCGTGTCCACGGATTTCGAAAATTGGGTTTCAGAAAAACACGTTTGAAGATTTTTTTTTCAAAAAGTGAGAAAAAATTTTTTTTTCGTAACTTACACTGAATCATCGATCCCAGGTCAATAAAGTACGTTCCTGGCAGCAATTTCGTTGTCTTGGAAATTAAAAAAAAAATATATTTTCCGAATTTGCTTATCCCTTATGTCAGGTACTCCAGCATTATCATGTTTTAGATAAATGTTGTTTCGACATAATGCACGACTTCCTCGAATGGGTTTGCAAATATGGTGTTATAACGATTGTCTACGCCAAAGGACGTGTGTCGCACACTGCCCGTATAAAGTTTCTAAGGGTTAGCAACCCTAATATCATTATATTCTTTCCGTAATTTCTAATTCTCTAATTCGCTCTATCTCTCACTCCCATACTCTCTTTTCTTTTACTCTTTCTCTACACTTTCTATTTTTATTAATTTTCATTATTGTTGATCAACTCCGTATTAAAGCAGTGCGCGAATTTTCCCTTCCCGATTATAATTATATATATTTAATTTTAAATCATTTTAATAAAGTATTAAACAACTTGCATATTGAATAATAAAAAGAAAGTGACATATCAGTGTGTTTAATATTAACAACTACCACAACCACATCAATAAATGCAGCCATACCCCCAACACAACATTCAGGCAAGTGCACCACATCGCAGAAAGTCCACCGGCATTCACTCGCTCCCCGCTGAAACAACGATTTTGTCCTCATTGATAGACGACGTTTTAATCACAGAAAAAGTCTTTTTCCGTATGGTGAGCTGGAGATCGGAAACATTTCCATTAATATAACAAAAAAAAGAAAACACTTAATTGAATGCTTTATTAATTTTTTAACATTAATGTTGGGTGATCTTATTCCTTGTAAATATATTGAATTAATTATATAAAATGGAATTAATGAAGGATGATTTAAAAAGTTTAAAAGAAATAATAAAGAAGCTCCACAAGCTATATTTCGAACTATATGGAGGTTTTAAGCCCAAGCATAATTTCATGCTTCATTACCCGAGAACCATTAAAATTCCATTAAGTTCCATTAGTTCCATTAAGCTACAATTGGTCTATGAAGTTTGAGGCAAAGCATAAAGAAAGTAAACTTTATTTTCAAAACGTAACATCTCGCCTTAATATAAATACGCATTTTTATAAAGGCAATTTGAAAGAAAAATATTTTTTCAAATATATAATGACAGGAAATCTTAAAATTGATTTGAAAATGTATGTATGTCCCAATAAAAGTATAAAAAGAATTCATATGTAGGTATTTGAAATAATAATTTTAAGTTATTCTAAATTAATATTATATTGGGATGATAATATATACATATTATCAAAAGCTATACAAATAAAACAATTTGACTTTTGCTCTTACGAAGTTGTTTCGGCCTTATATGAAATAACATTAATAGATATCAAAGACTTCACTACTATATTTAATTAAAGAGACCTTGCTAAGTAAATAAAAAAAAAATGGCACCCAATATGGTGCCGTCTCTTACAATACGAGGTCTACCCCTTTGCCGCTTATGGTCTTTATTCATTTTTCAGATTCAGGAGAACCAACAAATATGCATTGCTTGCCCTTAATTGAAACTTTGACACACCTGGCTTTTTATTTAATATTAGAGCATTGCATACAAACTTTCGGAAATACAATACGACTGGCTTTCTCTTATTCCATAACTCAAATGGAATTTTATCTTTAATCAATTTTGTAGATTTGTTAACAGCTTCTTTCTTTCTTTCTATCCATCAGCATACAGCGCGACATCTCAACGAGTGTTCTGTTGATTCTCTCAGCAACACCATTTTGTTGTGGAATATATCTTACAGTAGTTTGATGTTCTATTCCGTGTATTTGCAGGAATTGCTGAAGATCTCGATTTATATACTCTTTCCCATTGTCACTACGAAGAACCTTCACTTGATACCCGGTTTGCTTTTCAGCCGTATACACAAATTGTTTAAATGCTCCAAATGCGTCACTCTTCCTTCTCAAAAAATATACGCAATCGTCAACAAATGATTTGAAGCAGCTCGACCCTCAAAGTGATTCTGTACGTATTGGACCGCATATATCTGTATGCACAATTTCAATTAAAGAATGCGACCTTATACTCAAAAAACTCTTAAAAGGTAATTTTGCACATGGCACAAGTTGTACATGAAAAATCATTTTTCAACTTGGTATGTATTCCTTTAACTAAATTATGTTTTTGCAATTTTAACAAATCGAAATAATTTAAAAATCTCGTGCCATAATTCACTATTAGCAAAGAATATTGAACTAAAGAAGGTGCGTGACCAAAGAAACGTGAATTTCAAGCAAGAGTAAAAATGAGACATCGTGTCGTGCAGCGAGCACTGAAAATGTTCATTTAAAATCCGACATTTTCTGTGGTGCTCTCGCTTTTTTGTTGATTAATCTAATCATTTGAAAATATTATAATTCTTTATTCAAAGTTGATAAATATCAATAAATAAATACCCGCAAAAATATTATTCCTGAAGAAAGGAGAGCAAAAGCAACAACAAATACGCAAGCGTAGCTGCGTGTGTGTACCAATTATAATGCTCTCTGCTGGTCAAACTCGTCGATGCCAGGGTTCAGATCGAATTTATTCATTTATTATAGTATTCCATTTAGTCATTATATTATTTCATTTATTTATTATATTATTTCATTTATTTATTATTTGTTATATTATTTAATGTATCTATTGTATTACTTATAAGTATATTACAAGAAAATCATAATATAAAGAAAGGGTTGATTACCCCAGGTTTGCGCTCCACGACTACTTGCACTCCGAACAGCTAGGCCCTCTCTGTCCAATTCTTATTCTCCTGACTCTCACATAACCTCGGATCGTGAGTTTTATTGAATATGATGGTGTTAGTGGTTAATTAGTATTAGTGCTAATGCCTGGGTCCTCTGGCGATTACCATCTAGTAGGTGCCCTGTGCACTACGATACATGCCTTGTCGCTTGCGCCGATTGGTACCGAATCGACACTCTGCGACACAGTCATGTGTGTGGACTTGGTCTCTTTCTGTCCCAATATGGGGATATGTGCCCACACCACGACAGCTAGAGGCCAACTGTCGATTTAAGTCTTCTTGGGTCCCTTGACTGTGGATGTGGTATTTCTTATCGATTTCTCTCCTAGTTGATGTGGATTGTAAGTGAACGGTGAGTGTGTAGTGTCGAGCATGTGTGTGTGTGTCTTGTTTAGTATCGGGTGTAACCCGAATGATCGATAAATGTGTGAGTACGAGTATGTGTGTATGAGTGGATTACCTGGGGTATTACATTTAGAAAAATATCGTATCTTTAAGATAGTAGGTATTCAGAATAGTATGTATGTAGTAAATATATATATATATATATATATATATATATATATATATATATATATATATATATATATATATATATATATATAGTATATATATAGAGAAGTATATAACTAACTACGGGGGAGAAGGAAAACTCCATGGGGCGGGATCTGCCAACGGTCCGGACCTCCAAGGTCTAGTCTGGGGGAACGGGGATGGGTAGATCTACCGGCCTGAGCAACCCCCTAAACTCACAGTGGAACAGCTATGTGAGCTTGCTTGACGGGGAGACTCTACCCGCTTAATAGCGGACTCCGTACCAGGTCTGGCGAACCTACGGTTTAAATGAGCCTTCCAAAGGGGGCGCCCATGGGTGACTAAATAGCCTTCATATTAATACGCTTCAATTTGGATGGACTAAATGGAAAACATAAACCCCGTCTGCACACCATTAAATGTGCAAAAAGAATCATTGGTCGAGGGGGCAACCGGTCCCTTAGCTAATGAGCAAATGGACTTGTCGTAGGGAGTAACAAATCCTCCCTCTGTCAGGTCGGAGGGTATAGGCTTTCCATTTAGCCAAGAGTCGGTGGGAATGTCTATCACCTCGGAAGGGGAGAGAAATTTTCTAAATCCTGAGTCATCAAAGACTCAGAATTATCGGTCGAAGCTGTCCATCGCTGAGCGCAAAAGGTTAAAGAAATTACTCGCCAAGGTTATCCCGCTAGAAATAGCTCGGTCCTTGGCGGCTAAGCCTGCCGATGCGACTGTTGACGTACAGATAACACCGAAAAGACACCGATCAAATAGATCCACACCTACATCGAGCTCCGAGCTGGCAAAGCGGATTGCACTACAGGGCGATGTTAACAAACGACTGTACCCGTATTCGTTCTGCCGGTTTGCGGCGGAGTGAAGGAGTTAGAGACAACACACGGGGGGACCAAGGTCCCAGTAAGGAGGTGGCGATGGCCTCTGTAGGTCAGGTTGAACGGAGCATCTCTTCGGAGGCTATTCGCTCAAAGCCTACTCTTGCAGAGACTGTACGCTCTAACAGGATCGGTATTCTACCGAGCAACTTCCCAGAGGGCATTAGGACCACTGAGGAGATTTGCAAGGTAAAAAAGTGTATTCTCGACAGGATATACGAAACCCGTGGGAGGCCGATGAGGCCTCATTTTGCTGGCTAATGTTACAAGCCCGGATGGCTTATTGTCAACTGTCTGGACGACGACACTGTAGCTGGGACAAAGGAGATGATCCCTCCCCTAAAGTCATGGGATGGGGCCGAATTGAAGGTTGTGGACGATGCAGATGTGCCAAAGGCCAGGGTCTTTATCGGATACTTCCCTGACTCGGTTTCTTGGAGAAATTACCGTATTCTGGGGCAAGTAGAGTCCGAGAATTCGGGCATGTGTGTAGGGGAGCGGGACTTTGTCCAGTTGGTGATTGCTTTGGACCCCATTTCCTCTGACTTGGTCGAAAATCTGGGCATCAAAATCTTCTATGGTTTTGAAAGTGCTTCGCTCAGACCAAAGCAGAAGGGAACCAAGGCAAAAGTCGTTGTTGTTGACGATGAACGGCCAACAACATCTGCTGTGGCGCGTGCACAAATAAGTGGACAGAAGCCGAAAACGGGTACCAAATCCGGAGTACCACCAGTGAGGTCAGAGAAAGGCAGCGCTAATGCCAGAGGTTCGAAACCCTCTGCCCGGCTCGGGAAATGGGAGAAGAAAAACCCGGAGACTGCGGAAACTTTTCGAAGCACGAAGGGGGGCAAGGTCCAGAAGGGCCGGTCTGAGATATAATGTCCCAGACTTTGCCACAATCGCATAATTTTCGAGGGCGGGTTCAATGTCTCCAAATCAATCTCTACCGGGCGGCAGCAGCCTCTTACAGGCTCAGCGCCCTGGTGGAACAAAGGTGTCTGGACTTTGTGGCTATCCAGGAGCCATGGGCCTTAAACGGCCGCATAAATGGGTTGAAGACAAACACTGGTAAGTTGATTTATGATGATACTACTGACCGACCTAGGGCGTTGATTATCATAAACAAAAATATTAAATTTCTTCCAATTTCAGAGCTCCTACATCGTGATCTGGTGGCGGTGCAGGCAGAAGTGCCTAGCACTAAAAGAAGAAGGAAAATTGTACTTGCCTCCTTCTACCTACCTGCTGACGCGGAGGATGCTGTATCACAGAACTCCTGAGGCTGACGGCTTATTGCCGGTCGCATAGCCTGCAGTGGGTGATGTGTTGCGACGCAAATATACATCACACGGTATGGGGAAGCAGCGACATAAATTCACTTCTTGATTTCATTACTGATCATTACTGATCTGACAGGGGGAACTGAGGAATCCTTCAAGATAAGAAATGTTAGGAAGACCAACTGGTCGCTTTACAATTTTCACCTAGAGCAAAACATTGGATGCCTTAGTGAGGAAATTCATAACTCTGAGGTATTAAATCTCGAGGTTAACAAACTCGAAAACATTATAATAGATACTTTTAAAAAAAGTTGCGAGTTTGTTGTCAAGAAACTTTCTCGTTGTTCTAGGAACGTCCCATGATGGAAAAAGGAACTAGACTGTTTACGCAAAAATTCCCGCCATCTCTTTAATAGAGCCAAAACCACTGGGTATTGAGATTTATATAAAAGCGCCTTAACGGCGTATAATAAGGAATTGAGGAAATCAAAGAGAGATTCATGGAAAAGGTACTGCGAGGAGATTGAAACGGTCCCATCGGCTACAAGACTCCAGAAATCACTCAATAAGAAGGCTGACGGAAACTTTACGGAAAGTCTGGAGGAAACGGGACAGCTACTGCTGGACACTCACATTCCAGGTTGTGCCATGTCTGATGAGGACTGGGAAGACACCGAGGACACTCGGTTCTTGATGGCTATACGAAGGGAACTCTCACTGGCTCGTAAGATTTTCACTATCAACAAAACTAAATGGGCCATCTCCACTTTTAGTCCATTAAATCGCCTGGTGTCGACAACATACAGCCGTACCTTCTTCAACAAGGCGCGAATGTATTGGCAGCTTTACCAAATATATTTAGGACGAGTCTAGAATTGGGCTTCGTGCCTAGTCATTGGACGAAGGCTAGGGTAGCAAGAGAGTGGATCACACACCAAAAGCCTTTCGGCCCATTAGCCTAACGTCATTCCTGCTTAAAGCAATGGAGAAAATCCTAGATTAATATATTAGCGAAGTTTATCTTAAAGACTCACCTCTTCATATTGAACAATATTGAACAATATGATAGTCAAGAAATCGCTCTGTGTACATCGGTTGACATTACCGGGGCTTTTGATAATGCAACTTTCAGATCAATTGAGGAAGGGATGGTCAGGAAAGGAATATGTAGACTGATCATAACATGGGTTCTCAATATGCTGATAAATAGAACAATTATCTTCAAAATGGGGGCAAAAATATTAATTGTCAGGTCAACCAAAGGATGCCCTCAAGGAGACGTCTTATCGCCGCTCCTATAGTTATTGGTTATCGACGAGCTTTTACAAACTCTCGATGATCTCGGATATGAAGTCCAGGGCTTTGCGGATGTTCTGGTAATAATGGTTAGAGGCAAATTTGACTCTACATTAACAGATCGAATGCAACTAGCTCATGACATCACTCATGACTGCTGTCAAGAGAAAGGACTCTCGATTAATCCGAATAAAACAAATGTGGCTATAGGGACACAGACTTAACTCTATCCAAGGAAATGAAATATCTAGTAGTAATCCTAGATAAAACCCTGACTTGGAATAATCACTTATCGTTTATAACTGGCAAAGCCCTAAGGGCAAGCTATGCGTGCCAGAGAGTACACGGTAAAAGATGTGGTCTGCGATCAAAAATGGTGGCATGGTCGTACAGGACCGTAATAGTGGCATTGATCACCTTTGCATTTTTGGCGTGGTGGCCGAAGGTAAATCAAACAAAGGCTAAAATGATCCTCAGTAAGGTCCATCGAATAGCCTGTTTGGGTATCACGGTAGCAATGCGTACTTGCTCCACTGCAGCCTTAAAAAATCTTACTGGACTCACTCATCCACACCTCATGGTCAAAAGGACGGCAACCAGTGCATCACTAAGGTTGCCCAATCTATCCAACCTTTAAGAAGGCAATCTCACAGGACATACAAAGATCCTGGACACCGTTTGGGGCTTTCCATGTCTTATGGTCTTCGACAAGATGGATGGAAAGCTAGTCTCCTCCAAACATTTTCAAGTGGTCATCAAAAACCCTTCGGCTTGGAGGAGTAGCGATATGATCCGAAAAGGGTACTCACAGTTATGGTACACTGATGGGTCTAAGATGGAAGATGGTGTGCGGGGGCTGGAAAATTCTCAGTCAAAGCTGGTTTGGGAATGTTTTAAACTTCTCAAGGCCCTGGCAGCAAAGAATCCTGTCACGCTAATGTGGGTGCCGGGACACGATGGAAACGAAATGGCCGATTCCCTTGCAAAGTAAGGCGCAAGCACTCCTTTCATTGGACCAGAGCCCTTCTCCGGGGTTTCAAACAGTTTCATAAACAACCTGATATGTGAGAGGGAGAAACGGGATCTTCTCGACTACTGGAGAGCCCAAACGGACATGCGGCAGTCGAAGGAACTTATTGATTCCACGCATGTTAGGGTGGATCCTGTGCTTAACCTCAGCAGAAATGACATAAAACTCTACACAGAGTTGCTCACTGGCCACTGTGGACTTAACTACCAGATGAAAAAAATAGGTGTGGTAGAAAACGATACCTGTCGACTCTGTCATGAGGAGCAGGAAACATCGGAACATATTCTATGCAATTGCCCAGCAGTGGAAAGACGTAGACTTGGTTACCTAGGTAATGGAATCTTGACTCCAAACCACATATGTAAAATTAAGCCCACAGCAATTACAAGATTTATAAATAGTCTAGAATTGTTTTAGTTGCGCAATAGGCGCACAAAATATCTTTTTGGTTGCAGTGCAAAAATAACCTGTATAATAATAATAAATAATATTATTCTAGTACATTACCATATATTATTATGTTATATTACTATGCGTGCATACTTTATGAATATCTATGTAATCATTAATATAATGATCATCCCCACACTATGCATAACGTTTTAGTATACTTATAAAAATGCGTGGTCAGGGTTATGGTACCTCACTGTATGATTGTGAAACAATTTCGCAACCTTGCAAAAAAGAACCAAGAAGAAAAATAATGAAATAAATAATAAACAATAATAAAAGAACCAATGGGTCATCGTACCTCACTGTATGATTATGAAATAATTCAACAACCATACACAGTGAAAAGAAAAAGAACCAAAAAGAAAAACAAAATAACCAACAACTATGCATACATAATATTGAACTCATGCACAATATTTACAATTAAATACAAATAATAATGATGACTTACTAAAAAGATGTTATAGTTATGACCTACTGAAGAAATTGCAATGAATCGACCTACTTAGGAAATTCAGCCCGATTCTGAATATTCCCGGGGAATAAAATTGATCTTTCCCGAGAATAAATTCCTCTTATTCTAAACAATCAGGGAACAGAATAAAAAGGGAAACAGAATTTCGAATTTTCGAAGACAGTTGTTTTACTTATTGTGTTTTGTTTTGAATATGAAGTGCAATTTATTTGTGACACTTTACCAATAAATCTAAATCAATCAATATAAAAACAATATAATTGCGCACAAACAATAAAAAAATTATGTATAGCATAGCATTTAGGTTGCTAGCAGAGGAGCAGGAGCGAGAGCAACAACAACAAAGGATTGAAAGGAGGCAGTTACGCGACGCAGGAAATCTGCTTAAACTGCCGGAAACATTGTAATTATAAGAAGTTACTTTTATATGTGTTTATTATATTAATTATTCATTTTTAAAGGTTTGAAAAAGATTGTAGGGTATTTGTAGAAACCGCATGCAATGTCCGGGTGAGATTGCATCGTATTCAGTAGTATTTCAAATTGAAAATTATTTGTTTTTTTTAGCTAAAAGTAAGAATAATGCCATAATTATTGTTTTGAGGAGGAGCTGATTTGCACCACCTATTCGCAAAATTGAAAATTAAATGCTCTACATTCTATGCTAGTACATTCCAATAGAAAATGACAGTTTATTATATAGTGTTGCGAGTCCCGAAATAGAATTAGTGCTGCTGCGAACATCCACCCCACGTTGGAAAGTTTAGGCTTTCAATCGATTCAGACTCAATAGGGAGCACAGCAATTTTTCCTATAGCTCGCCTAACAAGTCGATTGGCAGTGCGAAATAGTCGCCATTTGAGTGATGGTAGGTTTTCGTCTTTCAAAATAACCATATTTCCAGCTTGAATACTCCCAGTTGATTTTCGCCACTTGACCCGCTCTTGCAAAAGAGAGAGGTATAAGCTACTCCACTTTTTCCAAAACACTTGCTGCATATGATAAATGCGCTGCCATCGGTTTAAACGACTGATATCGAGATTGGTGACGTCTGGTTCAACGAAAGATGTAAACACCTATGAGGAAATGAGCAGGTGTCAGCACGTCCAAATCATCTGGATTATCTGAAATTGGACAAAGTGGGCGAGAACTAATTATCGCTCCGATTTGACACACAAGAGTGCGAAGATCTTCAAATGTTAGAATTGAGAGGCCAACGATACGTAGAAAGTGGAATTTCGCTTACTCAACCGCTGTCTCCCATAATCCACCAAAGTGTGGTGAACGAGGCGGAATGAATCTCCATCCGATGCCTTCTGAGATGCATTGATTTGTGATTTTAGTGTTATGAGAATTGCTTAAGCAATTGCCTTAAATCTTGCATCTCGTTTTTAACTCCGACAAAGTTCGTTGCATTATCAGACCAAATGGTGTGTGGCTTGCCTCTTCTGCAAATAAAGTATTTTAGAGCTGCTAAAAATGATGATGTGGAAAGGTCTTAAACAAGTTCCAGATGACGTGCTGAAGCAAACGAAAATGCATATGATAGGTGGCCTAGTCAGAACTTCTGACTTATAGTAGAATGGCCCGCAATAGTCAATACCAGTGGTGAAAAAGGCTCTGTTTGCTTGTTGTCGGATGGTAGGCTACCCATAATATGCTCGTAGATTTTTGGTTTCAAACGAAAACATCGAATGCATTTGTTTATGAAACTGGCAACAGTCTTTCGACCACCAATTGGCCAATATTACTGTCGATTCGAAGCTAGTACGCTCTGTGGTCCTGCGTGTAGATATTTACGATGAAAGTAGTCAATTATTGCGTTAGTGATGCTTTGTCAATAGAGGTGGATGTTTTGCTTCAAAGTCCAACAATTAGTTTTGCAAGCGCCCTCCAACGCGAAGAGCCCGAATGAGTCGACAAATGGATTTAATGAGCGTAGTTTGCTTGACGAGCTAAGTTTCTTATCAAACCGTAGCGCTTTCAGCTCAACTGCAAAATGAACTTGTTGAATATGACGAATTAGTAGGTGTGTACCCATTTTGATGTTCAGTGGAGTCAGCGGTTGGCAAAAATGGTAAACGTATGTAAAGATGCGCTGTAATTTGTGAAAGGAGTTGTGGTACTTGCAATCGAGCGTTATGTCGCGTAGTTGAGAAGTAATTAAAACCTTCCGTCGCCGTTCGGGTAAATCAGTTAAAAAATCAATGCTATTCGGCCAATCTGAGTGTTCCTTTGATAAAAATGGTGAACCATTGTTCCAAAGTTTAGAATTTAGTAGTTCATTCGGAATGCATCCCCTCGAAAGGATGTCGGCCGGGTTCAAAGAAGTAGGCACATGATGCCAAGTCATACCTTGAGCTAGCGTTTGAATCTGGATCACTCTATTTGATACAAAAATGTTGAAATTTAATGTTTGTTTGCGAAGCCAAGATAAAGTGACCATTAAGTCTGACCAGCAGTGAACGGTGTAAGGATGTGGAAAATCTTGCGATATGGATGCTACCAATTCCGCAAGCAATAACGCTGCAGACAATTCCAATTTAGGTATGGTTAAACTCTTCAGAGACGAGACTCTCGAAACCATTACACTCCGAACGAATGTAGACGCATGCACCAAACACTGCCAAAATTGCGTCGCAGAAAGCATGAATCTCCCAACTGGAATGAGGTGTCAATACAAAACGAGGAAATTTAAAACTGCTCACTACACCATACTGAGCACAAATGTCAGTCCAGCTAGCTAGCAACGACTGAGGCAAACTTTCGTCCCACTGCAGTTTTTCCTTTCAAAGGGTTTGTAGGAGAATTTTTGCCTTCGTAATGATTGGTGAAACAAGTCCAAGTGGATCATAAAATTTAGCAATATGTGAAAGTGTCGTACGCTTTGTTTCGCATACTCTCACGTTCTGAGTCAACAATGCCTTGAAGCGTACTAGCCTCGTTTGAGCACCACTTACGAATGTTGAATCCTCCACGCTAAAGTAAACCTTTAACCTGACGTCTGATCTCAACCACTTCCTCTATAGTATCTTCGCCTGAAATGAAATCATCAACATAAAAATCTCTTCTCAAGATTTTTGCGCCTATTGGAAATGACTCTTTTTCATCGTACGAAAGTTGATGCAGAGCGCGAATTGCCAAAAAGTCGGCAGATTTCGTATCATATTTTACAGTATCTGACTTGTATACCTTTATCTCATAGAGTGGATGCGCACGCCTAATATACATTGAAGATATTCGTCTGGAGATGTCACACGTACACATCGGTACATTTTACATATGTCTTCGCAAAGAGCGAATTTACGAAAGCGAAATTGTAAAAGAGTTTTGAACAGTTTTGGCTGAATAGTTGGGACCGCTAACAAAACGTCATTTAGCGAGTAGTCCGTCTATTTCCCAAAATCTTTTAATAATATCGTTCAACGAATAGTTGTTTAGTTGAAACACCTCCAGCCACAACCCAACTCAGTCGAGTTATTTGTAATATTACCAAATTACTAGCAATGTGAATTTGGCGAACACACATCAAATCAAAAAATATACCTGCGCCAATAAGCAAGTCAATGCGCTGTGGTTTAAAGAATAGTGGATCTGCAAAAGTAATATTTGATGTATCTTCCATTCCGAAGTAAGGTGGAAGTTAGTTTGATAATCTGTTATGCTGTGTGTGACCACAGCAGCGAACGAAGTGTTGTAGCCTTTATCTTGCGATTGTGCGAAAACGTCAATCTCCTTGCCGGCAACGAAGTTAGATTCGCCGATATCGGAGATCACAATTGTTGATTTTTTTAATTGAAGTTGCAGCAGATTTGCCAAGCGAGTAGTTACGAAATTTATTTAAGATGCAGAGTCGAGAATAACGCGGCATGGGACGAAGTTGCCTGAACGATTTTTTACTAAAATCATTGCTGTAGCTAGCAATACATTACTGCTGACGATAAATTTCGAAGCTTGAGAGATTGAACTTGAAGTTAACGATGAAATGAGTGTTTGCTGCGACGAGGTTGTAGCTTCAATTTCTTGTGGATTTGAAGACGACGAAAGCGGGTTCATGTGAAGAAGAGAGTTGTGTTTGGCTGAGCAATGACGATAGTGCCCAGACTTACATCGTTGTAGACTATGGCCTTTACGTAGACAATTTAAATAAATTTGAAGCTGCTTAGCTTCCTTGTAGCGCAAATTCGGCGATAAATATATGAGTTTTATACAATTATTTATGTAATTGTCTTTCGAATGGCAGAATACGCAAAAGATAGAGGAACTTGAAGATGCTACCAAAACGTTTCTAATGCCTAATTCTAATTAGTATTCGAATTTTTGCCCACCTGGTAGCTAGGTGTTTGCGTTACCTTAGTACTTTTCAAATTTTCCATCATGCGGTACCGCTTCGCCAAAATGAGGTCATTGAATTCAAAGTTGGCAATTTCTGTACTGGCAAGTCCAAGTCCGATATAGAATTAATGCTGCTATGAACAATTATATTTGTAATAATAATAAATAACATTTATTCCATTTTCAACGAACAAAATTCATTACATATATTTGCCCATCCAACTCCCTTGCAGATTTTGGCGGAATAATTTTCAATAAACGTCATCACATTTCCCCTTTTATTTACATTCATAATGTCTACTTTTTTCTCAGGGAAGAAATTTCTAATTTCGAAGTTCCTCTAGAATTGGAAGAAAGGGAAAAACTCCCGTGGAATTTATATTCAGAATACAGACACCTCTTTGCCGCCGTACACCTTTAAGGAAGATACTTACGAAACTGCAGCCGCAAACATCAGACAAAATGCGTATAGATGAGACAGTGCAGATGGTTAGTAGGCTAGTTCCAGATTAGACGAGCTGAAAGCCGCAGCAACCTAGTGTGTCAAAGTCGCATATGGGGGAAAAGGAGACCAAGCACTACTGCATGAGCTAGAGACGTCCGCAAGGAAATCATTTGTAACAGGCCTTAGCAACTCAATGCTTAGAATCTATATGATAAGCAAGAAAGGCACGTTAGAGGAACTAGCAGAGGAGGCCGTAAATACGAATATCCTGCTCAAAAGAGGACAACAGCACTATCAGCTCAACATGGGAGCCAATGTAAGTCTCAATATACTATTAAATTCTTATGATGCTTGCCAGACACAAACAGATAACATAGTAGTGTTCCACCACAATAGGAGTAATATAGTGCCACTGAAGGCAGATCAGTACACGGAGAATAAAGTAAATCTCCAAAACGCCGAAAGGAATGTTCATACCTGTTCCTTCTGCGACAAGAAGGGACACACCAGGTACGAAAGGAAAAATACGCCTTTCTGTATTAAATGTAAGCAAATATGCATGAGTTCAATCTATCTTGTACGTCGTTCACTAACAATACAAAGCCGCAAGAGAAACATACTCTAAAAACAGGGCATAATAAGGGATGGCAGGAAAATGTAGGGCCTAATCGGAGTAAGTCCGAAGCTAAATGTTTCTTTTGCAGGAAGCCGGGACACAGGATTGCCGACTGTTACAAACGTAAAGAGTTGGAAAACACTCAGGGAAACTACGGGGGGCCCAGGTACGGTCAATAAACCGGAAACCCCAAAATTTTGTTAAAAATAGACCAGCTGAAATGGAAGGTGTCAGTCATGCGTCTTTAGAGATTGTTGACACACCCTCCACATCAGATAGTAGGATGGTGGAAGTTGGTAGTCAGGCGTCCAGAAGGATTGTTAACCCATCTTTCCCATCCAGTGATAGCAAACGTGGTTATTGTTTTGGGGTCTCTGATGTAGATGATGTGTTCATTGAGTTTTCGTGCAAGGAAGCAGAAAATGGAAAACTCATTTTACTGGTAGACGCTGAGGCAGATACCAGTTTAGTAAAATCAACAGTAATTAACAAATACGTTAGCAAGATAGAGAATTCAAGGAAAAATCTTAGTGGTGCATTCGGAGGATTTGTCATCACGTTAGGGCCAGTAGCAGTCCAACATGAGAGGACTAAGGATTTGATTTTAAAATTACATGTAATATCTGAAGAGAGAGGGATACCTGCAGATGGTATCCTGCAACTCGAAATCGGTGCTCAATACTATGGAAAAGAAGCTGATTTTCTTTTATGAGCGAAAACAACATTTGATGACTTTGCCTCTCAAACCATTGAACGAGGCTAATAGAGTACTCTACAACAGTGAGGTTGTAGTACCAGGGAAAAGTATGAGGATAGTTCCCTTGAAGGTAAATATCGATTTGGAAACGGTTATAGTGGAAAAACAAGAAGTTTCTCTGGGGATATTCTTAGGTGAGACATTGGGATGTGTCATAAATAATAAAGTTTATGCACCAATACTGAATACAAATACGAAATCGTATATTGTAAGTAACGACATAAGAGGTAATATAGTTAAATTTAATCATCTAGAACATATAAAGTATGATACAGTTTCTAAAATAAATAGCGTTAGGGAAAAGAGTAACTACAAGAGGGTTACTAAAATATTAGAAACGGTTAAGTTAGATTCAAACCTAAATATGGAAAGAAAATCGATGGAAGACATCTTCAAGTCATTCCACGATTTATTTTATTTGGAAGGCGATAAATTGTCTTACACAACAAGTATAAAGCACACGATACCAGTGAAGGCAGATCAGGCACCAATAAATCAGAGAAAGTACAGGTTACCAGAAGCGCATAAGGAAGAGATTAATAGGCAGGTAAATAAAATGTTGGAAGATGAAATAATCATTTCCAGTTCTTCCCCATGGAATTTACCAATAATATTAGTTCCAAGGAAGGCTGGAAGCGATAGAAAAAAGAAATGGAGACTAGGTGTTGATTTCAGAAAACTTAACGATGCCACCATTAAACAGGTTTTTCCAATTCCAATTGGATATCATCAAGTGCTAATGGAAGAATCTGTCAGAGAAAAAACCGCTTTCAGTTCAGGTGTCGGGCATTACGAATTTAATAGAATGCCTTTTGGGTTAACGGGTGGACTTGCTACTTTTCAAAGATTAATGAATCATGTATTGACTGGACTCCAGGGAATAGATTGTTTTGTATATTTGGATGACATTGTTGTCTACCGTCGGAATTTGGCGCAACATGAATCGCGGTTGCGGAGAGTGTTAGAACTCTTACGTAAACATAACTTAAAATTAAACACAGAGAAGTGCCAGTTTCTACGAAAAGAGATAATTTACCTAGGTCATAAATGTACTGAGGAAGGGGCATTGCCAGATCCCAGTAAGGTAGAATATGTCAAAAATATTCCTGTTCCCAGAAATAGGAAAGACGTTCAGGCATTCTTAGGTTTAGCAAATTATAATCGAAAATTTGTTGAAAATATGGCAGACATGGCGCTACCAATTAATAAATTACTAAGGAAAGACGCTAAATTTGAATGGACCGAAAAATGCAAGACAGCTTTTGAAGATTTAAAGGAGGCAATTTCCTCTCCACCAATTTTAGCATATCCAGATTTATCCGAACCCTTTGTGCTGACAACAGATGCCAGCAATGAAACCTTGGGGCAGTTTTATCGCAAGGTGAATTTGGAAAATATCGACCAATAGGTTTTGCGAGCAGGTCACTTTGTGATACTGAGAAAAGATATTCCACCATTGAAAAGGATCCTTGGCAATCGTGTGGGCTGTAAAAAATTACAGAGCTTATATACTGAGTAGACTATTCAAAGTCTACCCTGACTATCAGCCCTTACGAGGAATTGCCAATCTGAAAGACCAGACATCACGCTTGGCACGTTTCAGGCATAAACCATCTGAATTTAATTTTGAAATAATTTATAAATCAGGCAAAATTATCTTGAATGCGGATGCGCTCAGCAGAGTTCCACAACCGAATCATGAGTCAACAATGGTTGTGACTCAAGCTATGGCGAGGAATAAAGTCGACAAAACCAAAAGCCGAGAAGAGCCTGATGAAAGCTCTGGTGACGAGTTAAAACTAGATAAAAATGCAGGAAATCAGGAGAACAAAAATGCGGATTAGAAGACAGTTTAGGTGGAAAGGTATGCGAAGCCAAATTAAAGAATATCTTAAAAATTGTAAAAAATGTCAAACTAACAAGAGCTCGAGGCTTACGAAATGTCAATGATATTAACTGATACACCATCCAAGCCATTTGAAAAGGTATATATGGACATGGTAGGATATTTTCCAGAGACGAGATCTGGAAGCAAGTACATTTTTACATTTCAAGATGATTGTTCCAAATTTTTTATTTGTGTAGCTATACCAGATGCGGAACCTAGCACAGTAGATAAAGCGTTTTACAACGAAATTATTACGCGATATAACATACCAAAAATTTCAGTGACTGATAATGGTACGAATTTCACTTCGAAATTGTTTTTCAATACATGCAAGATACTGAGTGTTAAAAAATTACACTCATACATTAAATTACAAAAATAACACTGTACCATCCACAAGCAAATGGTTTTTTAGAAAAAAGGCACTGACCTTTAGCAGAATATCTTAGGAGTTTTGTTAAAGAAGATGGGTCTAATTGGGACCAATGGTTAGCATCAGCGATGCATGTACACAATAACACCGTACATACTTCGATAAACTGGACGCCATTCAGTGTTCTATACGGTTTCAATATCAATATGCCGACAAACTTAAAAACAAAAAGATCACCTCTATACAATGCAGATGATCAAAATAAGGTATTAAAATACCAACTACAAAGGTCACATGAGTTAGTGAGGAAAAATCAGGAAAAAGCAAAGATATCAGATAAAATTCAGTACGACAAAGGGATCCACCCTATAATTTTTAAAATAGGTGATAAGATATTGTTAAGAAATCATAGTCGGAAAAATAAATTTAGTCCCATCTGGACTGAGCCATACGAAGTGATACATGTGGACAGTCCAGTAACGACGACTATAAAAATTGGACAAAATGGTAAAAAGTACCATAATAACTTACTAAAACATCTTTACTAATAAGTAATCGTAGTTTAGCGAATTAATAGTGTTTAAAAAAAAAAAGATTTTTTTAGTTAGGATATAAATTATACTTGAAATAAGCAATGAAATAAGAACTATTAGTTAATAAAATAAAATAAGACAGCTTGCCATGTTCATGTGTATAACCACATCTGTTGCAATGCATAGCGTTGAATTCTAATTCGGTGTGTGGATACTCATGAGCACGGGCGAACCAATTAATAAAGCAATTTTAGCAATCAACTACTTAAATTAGTTAGTATAGAAATACATAGGTTTACTAAATCGTTATGAAAAATAGGGCAAATTCCAGACGCACGAAATTACGAATATTCTCCGCATGTGTGAAATCGACACTACTGTACGGAAGTGAAACATGGCTGATCTCGAACTCGATCACGCAGAAACTGCAAGCTTTCGTCAACAAGTGTTTGATGATCATTTGTAGAATTTTCTGGCCTAACACTATTTCAAACGAGGCACTATGGCGTCTGACGAGTGAGAGCCCATACTGATTCAGATTAAGCGTAGAAAGTGGCGCTGAATTGGCCACACGCTAAGAACGCAGCCAGATAGCATCACGCGAATGTCGCTTGAGTGGAACCCGTAAGGGAGCAGAGGCCGCGGACGACCAAGAAACACCTGGAGACGATCAACATTAGGAGAGGTAGCTGCTGCCGGCATCACATGGGAAGGCGCTAGATCAACTGCCTAATGCCGTGTGCGATGGAGAAGCCTTGTGGAGGAGTAAAAAAATTGAAAATAGGTCAGTCATAGCAATAGGAGACAGAAGTTATATAGGGTTACCGTTCCGTCTTCTACGGTCTGAGATGAAAATAAGCACAATCGAATAGTGCAGAAAAGTTGGTTATTGCAACAGAAGGAAATTGCAACGTTGTTGTTAAATTATACAATATGTAAAACAATGATACTTTTCCCAAGTTTTAAATTTTTAGAAAGATAAATTAATATATAAAACTTACATTATATACAATATACATGAAAGCCGTTCTTCTAAAAGTAAAATTATAAAACTTTGTAAAAACATAACAACTACAAATTTTATAAAACAAAAGTCTAATTTATAACAATATACTACGACTATTATGTAGGTGTAATTATAAAAAATAAAAGTAAAAGTTTTAGAGTTTGTAGAAAATAATTGAATAGGTATATTACTGGTAATCTCGCCATCTGGAGTAGAGAGGAACGTTGACACAGTAGAAGGACAACTTATCCAGCAAGGTTTAGACACACCGGAAAAGATGTAGACAGCGATGTTAATGGAGACCAAATAGGTAATCGAGATGAGGTTACATACATATGCAGAAGTTCCAATAGCAAGTGCTATAGCGTTAAATAAAATCAACAGAATAAGCAGCATTACGGTGAAATACTTGAACTACTTGATATAACAACAGCAATACACAGTGTGTACATACAAAACTCATGTGTTACGTTTTTATCCGGATAGTGAACGCCTATTGTTGACTTAGTTGTTGCGCATTTGACAATGGGTTGCAGGGTGTCATATAACGATATATCTTAGCAGTGTTGCATACAAAAAATCGCAATGCAAGATATTGTTCATCCATTGAGAGTTTGTTGAGAGAAAATGTACATACCAGACAAAACACGTGCATTGAGCTTCCATTTTATAAATAATGCTGAAGTATAAACATTGCAAAGATAAGCATTTAATAAGCAGATTAAATCGTCAGTCACACAAGTATAAAAAGGAGACACGATAACACTTCAACAACGCTGCTGCTACAAAGGAGTAATGTAATAACCATTCAAACGTTGGACACCACGGTATATCACGGTGAGCAAGAAATCTACGTGTTATACAACAGTAGCACCGACGAAAGAGAAACAAAATTAACCCTACAACTCAGCCAATTGCGACAATGGTCAACGTCATACCTGAAAACACAAAGATGAAAGAGTGCAGTGCATCGAGCAAAATTCCACATTCCAAATAAATCATCTTCGACACATTAAAGCAGTTTCAACACGTCTAATCACAGTACAACAGAAGAAAGCGGCTCAATAGAAACAGGGAACCAAGAAAATCAGCATCCGAAGTAGTAGATTGCCAGTAGAAATTAATAAGTTATAAAAATAGGTATAAAATACTAAGATACACATATAAATACACAGTATATACGTTTTACAACTAAAAATATGTTATCTAAATAATTAGTAAATTCAATTTGTAAAAGAAAAAAAATATCAATCTTTCCAATTGATAATTTTTTTTTCTTCATAATGGGGGGAGGGATGTTGTGTCAAAATAATGCTCGTCTAATATATGCATTTTGACGCACTACAAATGTTACAATAATATTACTATTATGTTATTCTAGTAAGTTATATTATTATGTTATACTATTAGGTGTGCATTATCTCTGTAATAATTAATATAATGATCATCACCACACTATGCATAACGTGATTATCATTAGGGGTTAAATGGTAAATTATGCTCTATATTTTAGGCTATATAAACTAAGAAAATGCGTGAAATGAAGTCAGTCAGTCAATCTAGTTAAGTAGATAGCTCGAAGAACGAGTTAGTGTGTATATAGAAATAAGAGTTACATTGTGAAAGGTTTTTTTTTTCTCCTTTAAACTCCTAATTGGAGCATAGGTTTTGGGCAGTTGATCTAGCGCCTTCCCATGTGATGCCGGCAGCAGCTAGCTCACTCAGTATTGATCGTCTCCAGGTGTTTCTTGGTCGTCCGCGGCCTCTGCTTCCCTGCGGGTTCCACTCAAGCGACATTCGCGTGATGCTATCTGGCTGCTTTCTTAACGTGTGGCCAATCCAACGCCACTTTCTACGCTTAATCTGGATCAGTATGGGCTCTCGCTCGTCAGACGCCATAGTGCCTCGTTTGAAATAGTGTTAGGCCAGAAAATTCTACAAATGATCATCAAACACTTGTTGACGAAAGCTTGCAGTTTCTGCGTGATGGAGTTCGAGATCAGCCATGTTTCACTTCCGTACAGTAGTGTCGATTTCACACATGCGGAGAATATTCGTAATTTCGTGCGTCTGGATATTTGGGAATTTGCCCATACTGATTTTAGCCGGTCAAATGCTGTCTTTGCTTTGCTTAGCCTGCAGTTAGCATCCTCCTCAGCTCCCCCGTCTGTTGCTATCGTGCAACCGAGGTAGCAGAAACTTTCTACGAATTCAATCGCACAGCCGTCAATCATTATATGGCTTCTATTGGAATGATTGATTCTCATAGCTTTGGTCTTCGCAATATTTATCTCTAATCCGACGGTGCGTGCCAGCGCGACTAAACTGTTCGCCTTCGCTTGCATATCGGAGAATTTGTGCGAGAGGAGACAAATGTCATCGGCAAAGTCCAAGTCCTCAAGCTGCCGCGCGAGATTCCACACAATGCCAGTTCTCTTGTGCTGAGTGAGGCTGCTCATGACGTCATCCAGCACAATAGCGAAGAGAAGCGGGGAGAGAGGGCAGCCCTGCCGCACTCCAGCGTTGGTCGTGAATGAATCACTGATGTTACCATTGTGTAGAACCGCTAACTCAGAGTTCTCGTAAAGCGCCATTATGAGGCGAATAAGCTTCAGGGGGACACCTTTTCTACTCAAAGCCATCCAGATGGAATTACGCTTAAGTATGTCGAATGCCTTCTTGAAGTCGACGAACAGCATCTATAGTGAGGAGCGCCATTCAATCGATTGCTCGACGATGATACGAAGTGTGTTAGCCTGTTCAACGCAGCTACGTTTCGGGCGAAATCCAGCCTGTTCGTCCCTTAAAGCATTCTCAACGCACTGGAGTCTATTCTGTATAAGTGATGCCAGAATTTTGTAGATGGAATTGAGCAAGGTTATTCCTCTCCAGTTGCCACAGTCGCGCAGATCACCCTTTTTCGGAAGCTTAACGATGATGCCCTTCGTCGTAGAGGGAGGTAGCTTTTCGCTGTCCCAAACAGCAGCTATGTGAGGAAGCAGAATTTCAGCTGATGTTTGTGGGTCGGCTGTCAGCAATTCTGGCTGAATGCCGTCGATGCCCGCTGCTTTGTTAAGCTTAAGCTTCTTAATTACATCCCTTATTTCCGCTATGCTTGGGCATGAAGTTGCTATTCTGCTGTTGACACTGGTGTTGTCCAGTTGACAGCTAATACTATCCTCAGTGAGAGTGGTGTTGCTGATTGCTTCAAAGTGATCTTTCCATCTCTGCATTTGTTCATCGCTACTCGTTAGTAAGGTGCCACTTTGATCTCTTATTGGCTGATTTCTGTTGGTTTGCCGGTTAGTTAGGCTACCAATCAGGCGAAACAGCTGTCGCATATTATTTGCTCCTGCTGCGGCCTCGGCATCACTAGCGATATTCTCCATGAAACGTCTCTTATCCCTTCTGGCCGCTTTCTTGACCATCTTAGCTGTTTCTCTGTAGGATGGCCGTAATGAGTTGTCGTTGGTAAGCTGCCTTTTTAGTTCGTTTCTGCGCTGTATGATGCCCCAAGTGAGGTCAGAGATCCATGGCTTTCGGTGGGCGGGTTTAACTGTGCCAAGTTGTTCATCTGCTACGTGCCTGATTGTGGTGCTAGTAGTTTCCCAGCTGGTGCCTTCATTGTTGTCGATATTCCGCAGATATTGAACGTTATAGCGCTTATGTCTGCATTGTACGTCAAATTTCTTTCTGCATTTCAGCTTGATCTTTATGGCACCAGTGATGAACTCGTGATCACTATCAATATCGGCTCCCCTTCTATTTCTGACATCACGTAGCGAACCTCTCCACTTCCGACTTACACAGATGTGGTCTATCTGGTTTCGAGTTTTACCATTCGGCGAGATCCATGCGTATTTATGAATTTCCTTGTGAAAAAATATGGAACCGCCAATAACCAGTTGGAAGGTTTGACACACTTCTATTAGCCTCTCGCCGTTGTTGTTACGTGTTCCACAGCCATGTACTCCCATTGTCAACTCTATACCGGAGTTATTACTTCCGATTTTCGCGTTGAAGTCGCCCATGAGGAAGATTATATCCCGTCTGTTGATGGAGCTGAGCGTTGTCGTTAGTTGAGCATAGAAGTCGTCTTTTACCATGCAATCCGCGTCCTCCGTTGGAGCATAACACTGTACGATGGTAACGTGTCGATGAACGTTACTGTGGAATCGGGCCAGGATTATGAGGTCGGAGATTGGTTTCCAGGAATGCAAGGTGTTGCGCATCTCCTTGGATATAATTATGCCAACTCCACTCTCACCTCTGACTTCCTTCCCACTGTACAGTACAATACTGCCATATGTTGTTGTACATTCGCCGCTGCCATTCCACCTCATCTCGCTTATACCTAGCACGTTGATGTTGTATGCTGTCACCTGCACTTGGAGTTGCTCCTGTCTGGAGGCATCCCTGAGAGTTCTTACATTCCATTGAGCTATTCTTGTCTGGGTGCGTGGGCCAAATGTCATCATCATAGGTTTATGTCCGTATCCGAGGCTTTTCCTTGTGAAGGTTACGTTAATCGGTGAATACACTAGGGTAAGTGATTGGCCTACCGCTAGCGATCTCAAGTGATGGGGCTGCCATCTGACGTCGCTTGAGAACAACGCTTCCGCCTGTAGCGCCATCTGTGCTTAATTTGTTTTACTATTGAATAACGGTAGTATTACACACAAAATGGTTGGGAACTTCGCTAAATTGATAATGAAGTGCGTAAGTACATTATTTGACCGCTTTCCCCTTACTGTCGCTGCTATGCACCTCGCAACTGCACTTTTCTTGTTTTCTCGATCAATTGTTAAGTGCGCGTACTATTTTGAGGTTTTAACCTCCTATAAAAATAAGAGTTACATTGTGAGAGGAATTAACATCCTATAAGGTGAAAAAAAAAGAAAACCACATGGTGAAAAGAACGGATTGACCAAATAAAAACATATTATTAATATATTAAAAACTAATTGTTTCGTGGAAGAGAGAGCTACAGTTTGGAAGCAGAGAAAAGGAGTTATAATAAAATAAGTTATAGCCTAGACAGACGGCAGCCTAATTCCGGATTACCGAGTTAATTCGAATTAACTCGGGCATTAACTGCAGCTAATCCGCATAAACTCTATGAGTTAATTCTCAAAATAAAAGAGGATTAGGTCAATTTGCGCTGGCAACACCGCTGAAAATTGTCTATTGTGAATTTTTCTCCATCCATTTTACAAACCATTAGGTGTGTTTGCTAACAAAAAACTTTCAACAATTGTTAACAGTTTTCAACATGAAAAGTGTTGGCGAACAAATAAAACCAGCTGTCAATTACGAACGGTGAATGTCAATTTACAAGTTTCTGATAGTTTTCAGTTCACGTACTTCTTGTAGATTTTCTCATATCGAGAGTGATAGATGACAGAAATTGATAGTGATAGTAATGTAAGTGGACAGACCTAATAAAACAGCAATCAGCCGTTTAGTTAATCCGCAATACTGCCGTCTGTCAGGTTATTATTTTATTCGGATTAAGTGCGCCGGTAATCCGGAATTAGGCTGCCGTCTGTCTAGGCTATAAGGAAAGGTCATGGTGTCGAAAAGAAGACACAACAAAATAAAAGAATAATAATAATAAAATCAAATACAAAATTAAAGAAAGTAATACTAGATACTAGCGGTATCAGTCCTTGGTTTTGGAAAGATGAGCTTTTGTTTTTCCAGGAACAGCCAAATATCCAGAGAGCGTCGGATATATATCTGGGTCATGCCTTCTGCTGTCTCCATGTAGAATCGTGTACGAACACCGGGTTTAACAGCGCTTATCTATGGCAATATATCTTTAATTTCATTATTGTAATTATCAAACTCCTTGTCGATTCCCAGATCTGCGACTAGTTTAGCAAGTCTATACGAGGCTGTAATTCTTCTATCTATTCTATTATGATTCGTATTAGTTGCGGTAAGACGAATAAAGTTGTCTCCTGTCGATGCCACGTAGACGAGTTGTAGATTCTACCACAAGAATTGGAAGGGTAAATACAATCAAATATCCTCTCACAGACGCTGTCACCGTGTTAAATTTGCTGTCTTAGTGTAGTGAGGTGCATTTGTTGTTGTTTATTTGCTGTTATTTATTGTTAGTGGTGGTATGGTTTTAAGTCCTTCAAGTGCCTTTGTCTTTATTGCTGACAGGATCTCGAAGGCGTACGATCACAGGGGACACAAGTTTGGATACAACGAAGGTGCAAGTTTTGCTGCAAAATTCTAGACCGCTTTTGACAAATGGTGTAGGCGAAGTAGAACTAGATTGCTTTCCGTGACGACCAAGCACGATGTCTCAAATTATAGTATTTAGCCTGTTGATTCGAAACCGTTACGAGATTCTCTCTCACAAGTTCGAAGATTTCTTTAAACTGGTTTGCCTTTGCTTTAGGGGTGCTATATCGCTCTGTAATGTTTTCATGTATTTTCCACTTGCGTTGGTTTCCTTCACTGTACTGGGCTATCATAGATTTTATTCTCTCTGTAGGGTTCTCCTGTGGGGAATAGGGGCAGTAAATTTCTGTTTGACGCCAAGAGTCTCGAAGTATTTTTTGCACTTCCGACTGGTAAATTGAGCACCGTTGTCAGTTATAAGCATATCAGGAACACCATATCGAGCTAAAATTTGTTCCCTAAAGGCACCCACTGAACACTGAACACTGAACCACTGAACCACTGAGCCACGGCACCCATTAGGGTGCCGTGGCTCAGTGGTTAGTGTGTTGGCCTTCAGACTGTAGGTCGTGGGTTCAATCCCCGGCATAAGCATAACAAATTTCATATCGAAAAGATTTTTCTTTCGAACGGTACCCACCTGTCGGCAAGCAATTGGCAATTCTTCCGGCAGTAACAATTTGTATTGGAAAAGCTTCTAAAAGAAGCTCAGAAAAAGTGATGTCGAAAGAATTCTACCGTTCGGAACCGGCTAAAATAAGTAGGTCCCTTCTAATACTGTCCAAAATTTAAGACGCACAACAGTAATGGAAGAGAAGCTCGTCCTGCGGCAAGTGCTTCCGAAAGTTTGTGTTTTAACGAGTCGAATGTTGTCTGCTCTTCATCTGCCCATTTCCATTTATTGTTCTTTTGTAGCAATTTGTTTAATGGGCATACTAATGTTGAGAAGTCTGGAATGAAGCGACGGTACCACGCAGCCGTGTTCAGGAAGGACCTCAGTTCAGTAAGTGTTGTGGGTGGCTGTATATTCATAATTGCACATACCTTTTCTGGATCAGTATGCACACCATGCTGATTGACTAAATGTCCCAGATACTTTATTTCTTTTCTTTACAAATGTACATTTGTCCGGATTTATTCTCAACTTGGCTTCGATCAGCCGAACGAATACCGTCTTGAGATTGGCCAGATGTTCTTTCAATGTACGTCCCATCACTACGATATCATTCAATTATGCAAAAGTAAAAGAATTCATTGTAGGTCCAATGATGTTATCTAATGCTCGTTGAAAAGTAGCCGGTGCTGAGTGCAGTCCAGTGCAGTCCAGTGTATAGTTTGCTATATATATAGGAAAATTTGCCAGTAGCCTTGTCGAAGGTCAATGGTACTAAAATATTTGCCATTGCGTAGTTTTTCGAGGATTGTATTAATTCGAGGTAGCGGGTACGCATTGCGTATTGAATGTTCGTTTAGTTGGCGATAATCTATACATAATCGCCACTCGCCATTCTTTTTCCGTACCAGCACAATTGGAGAACTATACTGGCTCTTTGATGGTTCGATACGATAATCTGCACCGCAGTGGACGTATTTTTCTCGGTTTCAGTAACTCGATCTTTAGGTTGGATTTGTATTGTATCACCGGTTCGTTGCAAGTAATCCATTCCAAGAATTATTGGGACTAGGCTTGTTTAAGAGAACTGTGTTGAAATACTATTCCATTAAGAGTAACCCAACTATTAACGCAACCTTCAACTCATATCATCGACGAATCAGCCAATTTGAGGGTTTTAATTGTGGAGTCATGGATATAGAGATTTAAATTATGCAAGAATGATTGGCTCCAGTATCTACATTAGCATCGTACCTTGCTTGCCTGATCGTAATATTTGTTGCTAGGCGGCCATCTTTCCCATATTTAATTTTAATTATGAAGGAGTATAACTTTAGAGATTTTCCACATCCTTCGTTGCAGGATCTCTTAAACCGTTTCCCGTACTTCTTCGACAACAGTCAACAGTTCTAACACCCCGATTCCCACAATCCCAACAAAACAGAATTTGTCGATTGATGCAGGTAGACTGGTTGTGGCCACATTCCCCAAATAAATAATCTAAATAATCAACTCTCTAAGTATACTGAATTCTCGTCTTTTAATGTACATTCGGTATTCAGTACGATTATTCCGAAATATCCGTTCGAGCTGTTGTCTTTGTAACATCGAGGTCCAACGCATCATGGATTGTATTACAGCGAAAAATGTTACAAATTTCTCATTTGGGTGTTGAATTCGTTTTCTGATGTCGTCTTCGAGTGTTTCAAAGAAACGTGCAGGCAAAAATAACAGCTTAAAATCTTCTACAAAATCATAGTATGAGTCCCAAACGTCTCTATTATTCCTGTACCAAGATAAAGCGCCTCCACGTAATAATTCGGGCATAGTATTCAGTAGTGCGTGTTTAGGTATCTCATAGCAGGCCGCTAGCTCTTCGATACGTTCTAGAAACAGTGGTTTCTTTCTACCTTCGTATTTAATACCCCACTTGAGTACCTTGTCACAAATAGAGGCTAAATCTAACTGAGGTATATCTTGTACAGATAGTGATACAGGTGAAGAACAGGGTTGTTGTTGGTTTGTTCCCCCACGGTGATACCCGGATCTACCTGGTTGACTGAACCACCACGCTGTGTCTGCGTGGCGACTTTTAATTCTTTCTCCGAAAATGCTGTCCTCAACTGGTCGATAATTTCGATATCTTCAGGTGGTAAGTTGCCATCTTTAATATAATTTCTCAAAACATCCCTCATTTCGTCCACAGTGCCAGTTGCCTTCAACTCTACATCATCTCTACATCAATTCTTCTTTATTTAAGAAATTCACAAACGCATGTCTCATTTTTCTCACAGTTATTGTTTTTCAATGTTAGCACACTTCCAATGTAGTGCATATGCGTACTACAGTATTTTCCGTGCTCCAGTATATGTGTTGTGTGCACTATCCTCTTTTTTTACATATACATATTTATATTTTTACATATATATATTTATACATATATATATATATATATATATATATATATATATATATATATATATATATATATATATGTGCCGTAGGTCAGAGGTTAGTGTGTTCGCCTTCTGATCTGTAAGTCGTGGTTCAATAACCGGTTAGTGTGGCTAAAATAAGTAGGTCCCTTCTAATATTGTCCAAAAATTTAAGACGCACAACAGTACTGGAAGAGAAGCTCGGCCAATGAGCCCTTTGGGGTTTTAAGTGACACATATTTGTTTTTTATTTATATATATATATATATATATATATATATATATATATATATATATATATATATATATATATATATATATTTTTTATTTTTTTATTTTTTTTTTTCTTTACAAAATTCCTACTGTCCCTGCTCGGGCGCCATTTATAATACTCTCTGCTGGTCAAACTCGTCGGTACCAGGATTCAGATCGAATTTATTAATTTATTATTGTTGAGTTCGCTTATGCTAATTGTAGGGTGTTATTATGTACATGATTCACATAGCGGTTAACAGTTAATTGTGATTTGTAATTTGCCATTCTATTAGTTTTCTTCTCAAAATATAGTCATTGCTACATTGAATTCACAACGTTTCGGTTCTTGTACAGTCGCGTAAATTTAGAAAAGAAAACGCCGCATCAATTATATTATTCCATTTAGTCATTATTTTTTTTTTATTTTATTTAGTCATTATATCATATCATTTATTTATTATTTTATTTTATTTATTTATTATATTGTTTCATTTATTTGATATATTATTTCATTTATATTTATTTCATTTATTATTTATTACTTATTACAAGAAAATCACAATATTAAGAAAGGGTTGATTGCACTCCGAACAGCTAGGCCCTCTCTGCCCAATTCTTCTTCTCCTGACTCTCACATAACCTAGGATCGTGAGTTTTATTGAAGATGATGGTGTTAGTGGTTAGTTAGTATTAGTACTAATGCCTGGGTCCTTTAGCGATTACCATCCAGTAGGTGCCCTGTGCACTACGACACATGCCTTGTCGCCTGCATCCATTGGTACCGAATCGACACTCTGCGACACAGTCGGGTGTATGGACTTGGTCTCTTTCTGTCCCAGTATGGGGATATGTCCCCACACCACGACAGCTAGAGGCTAACTGTCGATTTAAGTCTTCTTGGGTCCCTTGATAACGATCGTTGGTTATGGAACATATTTACGACTGTGTGGGTGGTATTTCTTCTCTCTTTCTCTCCTAGTTGATGTGGATTGTAAGTGAACGGTGAGTGTATAGTTTCGAGCATGTGTGCTTGTCTTGTTTAGTATCGGGTGTAAGCCAAATGATCGATAAATGTGTGAGTACGAGAGTGTGTATGAGTGGATTACCTGGGTGGGTATTACATTTAGAAAAATATCGTATGTTTAAGATAGTATGTATTCAGAATAGTATGTATGTAGTAAATATATATATACGAAGTACTTACTTCGTGTAATCGAAGAAAGACGAACAATTTGTGGCTGATGGATGGCACAAAAATGACACAATTTTCAAAAATTCCAAAAATTCAATTGCAAGTGCTATGTTGCCGATTGAGTGCTATTATCAATAAAAAATATAGTATTTTGTTGAGCATACGTACATATATTTTTTATATAGGGAAATAGAAAGAACCGGTGGTTGACATGCGTGCAAAGTTTTTGTAATTTTGATTGTATATATGCAGATGTGTATGTACGTATGGGTACATATGGTATATGGAGAGAATAAAATAGATTGCACATTCGTATTGGATATCGATAACGCATTTTTATTTTTCAGATAATGATATTTTAATATAATCGTCACGATTTTGTACATAACGAAATTGAATATATCAGGCGCACATGGAAAACGTCGATTACTTCACGGATACTTCTATTGTTGTTGTTCAAATTACCTTCATATGCACTGAGCGCTACTGCTAAATGATTGTTGTTGTTGTTAGTTCCTTTATTTACATTTCTATATTGGGATCTCATATGCCCTCTCTTACAGCAGTTGTAACACCTAATATCTTCCTCTCTTTCTTTGTGTTCCATATGTGCATGACATATGGAAAATTTGTTCTACACCTTTCTCATATTTATGGTTACGTCGCTGCTCTTCCTCAAGAATTTTGCTTTTGAGTTTTTCTAAATCTTGCAATGTGTCCTACGTCTCTATTGCCACAACGAAATTCTCCATATTTCCTGGAAGACAACACAAAAATAAAATGCTTTGCGAATCACCTGGTACGTCCACATCAATCTCTTAAAGATCATCAACGATAGAACAAAAAGTATTTATTTGCCTACCGAACGACTGCACATTATCAAAACGAAATCGCACTAGTTTCTTAAAGAGTTGTACTTTTCTAGCATGGCCTTTCGTCTGATATAAGCTGCTTAGTACACTCAATGCTTATCTGGCTGATGTATAATTCTATATATGGATTAGTTCCTATTGCTTACAGCAAGTGTGATCGTCGCTACCGCCTTCTGGTCTATTATGTTCTATTTCTCCTTTTCAGTTGCTGCGCCTGGCACTTTTTCCATTACTCTGCACCAATAGTCCAACGTTATAAGGAGACTTTTCATCTGGATCGGCCATGTTGCGTAATTGTCACCTGACAATTTCTCTACTTGTTCTAGCGAACTGGTTACTGTTCTGTTTCAAAGATGTTTAAATCAACCTACGAATTAACTCAACGCCATTCTCGGAATTATTTTTCAAATTACCTACGTGGTCCTGGGCCCATAACCTATGTTGGATAAGTCAGCCAGTGGTTGGAATAAAAACGATGTGCGAACGATTTTGTGGTGTTTATTAGAATGAAACGTATAATAATATAGTATAAGAATACTGGTAGAGGTTAACTAATATACAGTAATAGGAATAGTGGTAGTACATATGTTAAAAAATGCTGAATCAGAGTTGCCAACTAACATAATCTCAACAAACTCTTACTCTAACTTTTACTATGGTCAAGATCGGACCTAAAATAAAATTGCGTATATTTTTTGGAAGAAGATATTTTTTATTCAATTATAGCAAAAAAACTTGCTAATAAAAAACACATGTGTTTGTTGAATACAATTTTTATAACTAAATTAAAATTTTCACAAAATGAAATATGTATAATTTTTAAAACATGATCATATCGATCAAAAAAATATTTTATGTATATAAACATAAAGTATCACAACAAATATTATAATGATAACACCATAATTATACAACACTACTTCTCCAAATTGTTGTACTCCTAGTACAAGTAACTTTCTTTTTAATACTATTTAGCATATTCTTAGTTTGTTTATCATTATCAAGAATTCCGGTTTAATTCTGTCGATTGAGATATTTTGTTGGATATTATTTACGTTAGTTTTGAACCATTTCGGGTTTTTTTCAATGGTTCTTGATATGATTCTTGTAATCCGATTCTTTTTCTATCATTTCTTACAAAGACGAATTTACAATTTTGTAAATCTTTTGGAATGAATATTGGGAGTTTTTATGGAGTGTAAGATTTTAACGACAATTATAAAAATTCTCTCTCAATTTAACTAAAGTTTCGATCGAGTCAAAAGGTTCATCAGTTTTAACCACCAACTATGAAGGTAATCTTAAATTTTGCCCGTATACCATTTATGTTGCCGTTGCTTTCAGATCTTCTTTGAAAGCAGATCGTAAACCCAGAAGTATCATAAGTAGGTATCATACCACGCGACGTTATTCTCTTTGGCCATTATTGATGTTTTCAAATGTCTATGAAAGCGCTTAATCATACCATTGGATTGAGGATGATAGGCAGTATTTTTTGACTTTCTATAAATTTTGTTAAAAAATAAAATAAATATGTGGCACTTAAAGCCCCAAAGGGCTTATTGGCCGAGCTTCTCTTCCATTACTGTTGTGCGTCTTAAATTTTTGGACAATATTAGAAGGGACCTACTTATTTTAGCCGGTTCCGAACGGCAGAACACTTGTGATATCACTTTTTCTGTGCTTTGTCACAGAGTTCTTTAAGAAGCTTTTTCATGGCAAGTTGTTACTGTAGGAGGAATTGCCAATTGCTTGCCGACAGATACCATTCGAAAGAAAAATCTTATCGATATTAAATTTGTTATGCATCTGCCGGGGATTGAACCACGACCTACAGATCAGAAGGCGAACACACTAACCACTGAGCTACGGCACCCATATAAATTTTGTTAGTTCTGTAAATAATTTCGATGTAAATTGACTACGTAAGTATGTAGATATATATGAGATATATGATAATAATAAATAATTTAAATATAATTTAATAATTGAAAAGCATTATATAAAATTTTTAAATATTGTAATACGTTTTGATTCGATTTCACCTTGTATGTTTTTTTAAATATGTTTTTGATTGTTGATATATGTATTGTTTTTGATTCCTTGTATGTATTTTATTTTGGAATATGTTTTATTGATTGTTTTGATTCCTTCGTTCTTTCTTTTTTTTATTGATTTCTTTTTTTTCTTCATATTTATGAATGTTTATTTCTTATTGAAAATGATTATATAAAATTTTTAAATATTGTAATACGTTTTGATTCGATTTCACCTTATATGTACTTTTAAATATGCTTTTGAATGTTGATATATGTATTGAATTTGATTCCGTGAATGTATCTTTGGAATGTTTTATTGATTGTTTTGATTCCTTTCGTTCTTTCTTTTTTTTTATTGATTTCTTGTTTTTCTTCGTGTTTATTTCTTATTTTTATTTGACATTTGCATATTTATATTCACTCACATTTACACATTTACACATATATATTACATATATATTACGTATATATTTCTTCTGTTTTTGGTTAATAATTTTTATTAAAATTATTATTATTGTTGTTTTCTTCTCTTTTTTTCTTGTTTGTATTTTATTTTGGAATATGTTTTATTGATTGTTTTGATTCCTTCGTTCTTTCTTTTTTTTTATTGATTTCTTTTTTTTCTTCATATTTATGAATGTTTATTTCTTATTGAAAATTATTATATAATATTTTTAAATATTGTAATACGTTTTGATTCGATTTCACCTTATATGTACTTTTAAATATGCTTTTGAATGTTGATATATGTATTGAATTTGATTCCTTGAATGTATTTTTGGAATGTTTTATTGATTGTTTTGATTCTTTCGTTCTGTCTTTTTTTATTGATTTCTTGTTTTTCTTCATGTTTATTTCTTATTTTTTATTTGACATTTGCATATTTATATTCACTCACATTTGCACATTTACACATATATATTACATATATATTACGTATATATTTCTTCTGTTTTTGGTTAATAATTTTTATTAAAATTATTATTATTGTTGTTTTCTTCTCTTTTTTCTTGTTTTATTTTTCTTTTATTTTTATTTTTTTGTTTTGATTTTGTGAATTTTTTATACATTTTCATTATTTTTATCTTTTTCATATTTGGTATGTTTTTATTTTATTTTTATGCACGCACACAATATATTATAAATAGTTCTTTAATGTTTCCACATAAATATTCCAAATATTCTTCTGGCAGGATTGCCAATTGTGCGGTCATAAATCCTATGGAGTATAAAACACGCGTGATTGTTGAATATGTATCTAAATTAAAATTATCACAAAATGAAATATGTATAATTTTTAAAACATGATCATATCGATAAAAAAAAAATATTTAGTACATTATAAAGTATGACAACAAACATGATAATGATAACAGCATAATTATACAAAACCACAAACTCAACATTGGTGATCTGGCTACGGGATTTCAAAGGTCATCACGAATATTTTCATTTGGATGAACATATATACATGGAAATGGTTTTGTTTCTTGGTTTCGTCGATCTTTGACGTTTGCTTCAGTTTCTAGACAATGCAACAGTGCAATTTTAAATATTTTTGGAGCATTTTGGATGATCAGAAGCTCTTACTGTGAGAATTGAACACGTTGAGACACTTTACACAAGCTTTGAAAGCTCTCAGTACAGCTTAGAGCAAGAAAATCACCAAGAATTATTAAGCGATTCACGTTCGAATTTTACAAACACGTTTTCAAAGGTTAAAGGAGCTTTATTAAAGATGAATCAAACACCAAACATACGTCAGCCTCCTCAAGTGAAGCAGTTCTCCATAGACGAATTCCATCCATCGTTTTTTATATCTCAGCCGAAATCGCGGCTATCAGCACTTCAACTGCCCAAATTCACTCGAGCCTACACCGATTGGCCAGACTTGTTCTCCATGTTCCAGACAATTATCAACAAGGAATCAGATTTGACAAAGGTTGAAAAAATATGCCTTAGATACCATCAAATTTTTAGAAATTTTCCATGGAAATTACGACAGGGCTTTAAGAATTATTTTGATAACAAACGGTTAAATTTTCAGGCACATATACGAAGTCTTTTTGAGTTTTAACAGTTGAGTGACAGAGTAAATTCACATCTACGGAAACAATGTGCACTACTTAAACTACTGAACAGTTAGCCGACGGTTTGCTCATTCTTTTAATATGCCACAAGCTCGACATTAAGTCTCAAACGAGATGCGAGGAGAAGACATCGCACAAAAAATGCCTTCATGGAAATCGCTTGTCACCTTTTTAGAGAAGAGATGTCAAATCCTGGAAAACGTGGAGCATGCTATGGTAGCGCTAAACACCCAGCAAATAGGCGGGCAAAAAACATATTCATCCAGTTGACCAGGTTCGAAAGACTCTTGTAGCCTCATCTAAAGTCATCTAAAAATCTACGTTTTGTGGATCTAAAAAGCATAGTATCTGTTTGGTCATATCGCGCCCATTGTTCATGCACTACTTTAATTCGCTTCATTTTTTTGCTTATTTCTCTTTATACTTAACTCTCTTTTCGATAAAATATGTACATTTAATATTTATTTTGTGTATATACTAGTATACCTTTATACATAGCGGTACTTAAGTTAATTTCTTTTCTTTGTCACTCAACTCAAAATCATTCGATGGTAACAGTTAATTTCCAATGAATTTAAAGTATATAAGCACATAGTGCCAAATTTTATGAGGAAAAAAATAAACGGATCAAACACATCGAATCAAACCAAACGTTTTCTTGTTCATCATAAATTGGCGACCGTGACAGGACCTGTTGGACATAGGACTTTTGAAAATTAATAAAGACAAGAATTTCGTTATTTGGTTTCTTTTTACATATTGTTCGGCTTTGGACTTGAATTATTTTACCACGTACTATTGCTATAGATTGCCAGTTTGCAGTTACCACTACAATGGAACCACAAAATACATCCCAATCGGACGTCTCGTCAGACGAGCAGAACCAACTCGAGTTACTTATTCAACAACGAGTCATGGTAAAACGCAATCTACTCAGTATTAAAGAAAGATCTGGATTTGAAGACATCGAGTTCGACGCTTCTATCCTCGAATGTCGCCTGCAGATCGTAGAAACTTATTTTCAACAATTTTGTTCAATACAGGCGAAAATTGAGGCACTAAATCCCTCTGACTTGTTCAGGGTAGAAATTGAAGAAGTCTACATTGCGGTAAAATCAAGAATTCTTTCGTTGTTGAATACTTTTAGGAATCGCCACGCGGCCATGGAATCTAGTATGTTTAACGCTACAGGGTTTGGAGTAGCCACTCATCAACATCGGTTACCCAAACTAAAACTACCAAAATTTGATGGCAAGTATGCAGATTACAAAAGGTTCATTCGCTCGTTTTCGAATATGGTTGACGAGGACCTTACCATAGCTAAGGTGGATAAATTTAACTATCTTCTAGACTGCTTGTCTGGACCAGTATTAAGTGTGGTGGAACCCTTCCAGGTAACAGACAATAATTACCCGAAGGCTCTACAACGGTTAAAGGAAAGGTATGATAATAATGTGTTAATTTTTCGTGAACACATTACTTCATTATTTGAAATATCATCGATGAAATTTTCTGATGCTGCAAATCTTCGTAACATTATTGATACCGTAGCTGCAATTCGTGGTTCGCTTCTCTCAATAGGATCGGAAAGCGATGTTATGAACTCGATACTAATTCATATTGTTTTATCCAAAATAGATGCAAACTCAAAAGCGGCTTACAATCAAAAACAAGATTACGATCGCTTGCCTTCGTGGGAAGATTGCTACCTCTTGCTCAGTCGTCACTGTCAATACTTAGAGAGCTGCAATAAGAGAGAATCCTCAATGCCAACTCATCGCGAAAACAAGGTAGCTGGTAAGAGAAACACTTCGCTCGTTAATGTAAAATCAATCTGTCCACATTGCAATCACACAGACCATAGCCTTAGTAGTTGCCCAACATTTTTGGCACTACCTATATCCGAACGTTTTGATTTCGTTAAGCAGTCTAGAAGCTGCATAAACTGCCTACGTAAGGGACATCTAGTGTCAAAATGTCCATGTACATCTCGTTGTCGTATATGTCATCAGGCTCACCATACACATTTGCATTTCAACAGTGGTTCCGCTTCTGCACAGAAAACAGCTCCATCACTTCGAGAACCACAATATATATCGCCATCGTCTCCAACTATCTCGCAAGATCCATCTCAGTCTGCAAGAATCAATTCTGCTGTTTCACTTATCGCTCGTTCTCATAAAACAGCAATTATACCAACCGCGCTTATATACATCAAAGACAAGTTTGATTTATGGCAACCAACTCGCGCTTTACTCGATTCAGGATCCGAAATTAATTTCATTACAGAGGAAACAGCAAAACTTTTACAGCTGCAACGCTACTCATCAACTAGGGAAATCTCCGGCATTTCCAATATTCGTACAAGTTTGAATTTTGCTGTTAATGCAACCATAAAATCGCGTGTTGGAAACTTTTCGCTAACATCAGAATTTGCAATAACTAAATGCATATCTGCACAACAACCATTCGAATCAATAGATATCAAGCGAATGAACATTCCTCCGGAAATTCAGCTCGCCGATCCTTTGTTTTACAAACCCCAGCGCATTGATGTTCTACTGAATACAGAAGTATTTTTCGAATGCTTTCAGGATGGCAAAATTTCTCTAGGCGAAGGATTACCATATCTCCGGAACACCTTATTTGGTTGGATAGTCGGAGGATGCTGTGAAAATTCCACCATTCCACGCTCTTTCATGTGTAACGTAGTTGCTGCCACAAAAGAAGATGACCTAAATTCAATTCTTCAACGTTTTTGGGAAATCGAAGATTTTACGCAGCCAGAACCAATTCTCTCTGAAGAAGAACGTCATTGTGAGGTCCACTTTCGTGAAAATGTGCAAGTACAACTGGACGGACGTATAATGGTTCAATTACCATTTAAGGTATCACCTACCACTTTGGGTAATTCGTTTGCAAATGCAAAAAGGAGGTTTCTATCTCTAGAACGTCGTTTAACTCGCGATAAAGAATTAAAACAAATGTATTCCAATTTTTTAGAAGAGTATCCCTTGGTCATATGTCACTGATCAAAGATGTCGACTTTACTAGCCCACACTACGTGATTCCACACCATAGTATTCTTCGGCCGCAAAGCACAACTACAAAATTGCGTGTTGTATTTGATGCCTCTGCACGCACTTCGACAAATGTTTCGTTAAATGATATTCTCATGGTGGGAGCTACCATCCAACCTGAGTTAATCATTACATTGCTTTCGTTCCGCTTACATCCATATGCTATAACAGCCGACATTTCAAAAATGTATCGGCAATTTCTTGTAGATGAACGAGATCGTCGGTACCAACTCATCTTGTGGAGAAACGAAACCAATGAGCCATTACAACTATACCAGCTTCACACCGTCACATATGGTTTAGCTGCCGCGCCTTTCCTCGCAATTCGCAGCCTATTTTAAGTCGCTGAACTGAACAACAACACCTACCCGGTGGGAGCAAGTGCTATTCGTAATAATTTTTATGTAGATGACCTACTCATTGGTGCAGAAAACATGAACGAATTACAACAGCTCAAATCAGAAATTGTCAAAGTTTTACAGTCAGCTGGTTTAACTCTTACAAAATGGCATTCGAATTGTGAAGAGATGTCCGACTTGCCATCCACAGAAGTTTCACTAACATTTCACGAAGAACGCATAACCAAAGCATTAGGCATGTCATGGAAACCATCAAGCGATATATTTTGTTTTCGTTACGATTTACCAGACAACCAAATAGTTATAAAAAGGTCTGTACTGTCAACCATTGCCAAAATATTTGATATCATCGGTCTGTTGAGCCCAATCACCGTTCGCGGAAAAATACTAATTCAGGAAATTTGGATACGGAAATTGACATGGGATGAAACGCTACCTTCAGATTTGCAATCCCAGTGGCAACAAATCAAATCGGATCTCAGGTCTATCAATAAAATAGAGGTACCAAGGTACGTATTCACATCGGCGACTAATAAGTGTGAAATTCACGGATTTGCGGATGCATCTCAACGAGCGTACGGTTGCTGCATCTACACCAAATGCCAAATAAATGGCGTATACAAAACTCCTTTACTTATTTCAAAGTCGAAAGTGGCACCTATAAAGGCACAATCCCTCCCCAGATTGGAATTGTGTGCATGTTTACTGCTTAGTCGAACATGGCAAAAAATTAAAGAAAGGCTTTTGAACTACATATCAAATATTTATTTTTGGACAGATTCGGAAATCGTTTTGCAGTGGCTTAAGATGCACTCATCAACACTGAATTGCTTTGTAGCAAACCGAGTATCGATAATTCAGGAAAATTCCAAAGGAATTGTGTGGAGACATGTGCCAAGCAAAGAAAATCCTGCAGATATTGTCTCACGTGGATCGAGCGCTGGTGAGCTATTAAATACAATTTGGTTTAAAGGACCTAAGTTTCTTTCGCAGCATTATTCCGAATGGCCTGTTGGCAAAATAGAAATCAGTATGGAGGCTAATTTGGAAGTTCGTCCGACAAAGGTGTTTAAATGTAGCAATAATACCAACGAAGAATCCACTTTCTGTTCAATAATCAATCGAAGCTCGTCATATCATCGTTTAATTCGTACAACTGCGTATGTTTGTCGCGTGTTTAATAAGACGCCTGTCAACAGGAACCTTTTACCCTCAGATGTGCTGCACTTGCCACATACAGAAATGGAGAATTGCTTTTGGAAAATCGTAATAGAAATTCAACGTCTGGAGTTTACTGCAGAAATTCAATGTCTGCGAAAGCAACAACCAATAAGATCTTTTATTCAAAAGCTAACACCATTTTTACATGATATGGAACTCAATGGAAACACGTTTTCAATTCTTCGGGTCGGTGGACGTCTTTCAAAGGCGCCAATTGCATTTGATGCAAAATTTCCTGCGTTGTTGCCAAAGAGTCATCGCTTTACGAAACTTTACTTGGAGCATCTTCATAGGAAACATTTACATGCCGGCCCCAAAATTCTGATAAGTTTGCTTCGAGAAAAGGTGTGGGTAGTAAATGCTAGAGAATTGGTACGGAAAGCAGTTCGAAACTGTATCCACTGCTTCCACTACAAACCGAAATTGATGGGGCAAATTATGGGCGATCTTCCAGCCAGTCGTTTGCGAAGTCAGCGTCCCTTTTTAATCAGTGGGGTTGATTTTTGTGGCCCATTTGCCACGTCATATCGTATTCGTGGCAAGCCACCATATAAAACATACCTAGCAATTTTTGTTTGCTTTGCATCCAAAGCAATCCATGCAGAGTTAGTTTCAGATTTATCAACTAACAACTTTGTACTTTGTCTTAAACGTTTCGTAGGTAGACGTGGAATACCTCAGCGTATATATTGTGACAACGCAACGAATTTCGTTGGAGCCCATTCCAAACTTAAGGAACTAAAACAGCAACTTTTCAACGAAGCAGCAGTTGAAACCGTCATCAACTACAGCAATAAAGTTGGATTTGACTTCAGTTTCATTCCCCCTCGCGCGCCACACTTTGGTGGTTTATGGGAGGCGGCGGTCAAGTCGATGAAAAAAATTCTAATAAAAACCATTTCCAATGCTCATCTTACTTATGAGGAATTGCAGACTGTCGTCGTAGAAGTGGAGGCAATCTTAAATTCCCGTCCACTTACACCACTATCAAACGACCCAAATGACGGCGAAGCCTTGACGCCATCGCATTTGTTGATCGGAACATCATTACTTTCAATGCCGGACCACCACCTATATATCGACCGAACATCATGCTTAACTCAGTGGAAGCGAGTAACATATTTAAAACAACGCTTCTGGGAACTGTGGTCACGCGACTATATATTAAGCTTGCAGCAGCGTTCAAAGTGGCTGACTCCAGAACCCAACATCGAAATCGGACTTATGGTTCTCGTACATGAAGACAACACACCACCGCAACAGTGGCGTCTTGGCAGAGTTATCAACGTGATTCCCGGTTCTGATTGTAAGGTGCGAGTGCTCGATATCAAAACCGTGAAAGGAAACATACGACGTGCAGTACACAAGGTCGCTCCATTGCCTATTTTGGATTGAAACGAGTACGTTCAATGGTGGGAGCATGTTTGGTCATATCGCGCCCACTGTTCATGCACTACTTTAATTCGCTTCATTTTTTTGCTTATTTCTCTTTATACTTAACTCTCTTTTCGATAAAATATGTACATTTAATATTTATTTTGTGTATATACTAGTATACCTTTATACATAGCGGTACTTAAGTTAATTTCTTTTCTTTGTCACTCAACTCAAAATCATTCGATGGTAACAGTTAATTTCCAATGAATTTAAAGTATATAAGCACATAGTGCAAAATTTTATGAGGAAAAAAATAAACGGATCAAACACATCGAATCAAACCAAACGTTTTCTTGTTCATCAGTATCTACAATTGCCAGACTCTTCTTAGTCTTCTCTAAAACAAGAAACTTTGCACAAACTGCCTCAAGTTTGGCCGCATATTAAGAACGTGTCAATCTGTTTTTGTCGCCACAGCTCCACCAAGCATCATTCATCACTACATTTAAATTTGCGTCCTCCTGAATTCGGTATGGTTCAAAACCGACTCCTTCGACGTCTTTTTTAACTTCTTTCATTATTTGCAGAATCTAAGTCCATAGTAGCAACCTAAATGTGTGGTGTGTTAATGTTGAGTTGAAATACACTACAGAAAAGTATATTGATAATAAAGCCAATGGCAACTACATTTTATTAATTAAGAATAAAAAAAGGATATATAAACTTAAAGTAAGAGTTTGTTGAGATTACATATAAGTAGCTAGTGTAGAATAATACAAAAATTAGAAAACAACGGGAAAATAAAAGGAGAGAAAGTAAAAGTAAAACACCAATTATTAATTAAATATAGAGTACTTAAAAGACTATGGCACTTCATTGGCATAATAAAATATGATACGTAGAGAAAGTATAAATGAAATATGCTCAATTTTGAACAGGCTTTTGGTGCAACTATCCACCGACGTAGCGTACGTACGTACCGCCCGTACGTAAGAGCAAAAATTTGTCAAAAGATATGCCCGTAGCGGCGACGGAGAAATCGACTATTCTTTCTTGTATACATACATAACAATGTTGCCATGTATCACTGAGCGTGCATACTTTTAATCACACTTACCATTTTCATGATCAAATTTCATAATATAGATGTTAGAAACTAAAAAAAAAATTAATATACGTGAAGTATATTTTAATAAATAACTAAACACGATGATAGTTTAGGTTAATTAAAAAAAAAAACTAAACTTTCTTAGTTTATTTCTTATTTATTTATAAAAGTCTAAGCTGGTAACCTTGTATACATATAGAGCGATCAGCTGACACGTCTTTACGTAAAAAATCAAATTGCTGTTGATTCTCTCCGCTACGAGCAACGTCTACGTCACCGTCATATGGTGGTGAGTTTTAGTTAACACTACATTCCCATAAGATAGGTCGTGTCAGCTGACACGTTCTACGTTTTTACGTCGGTGGCTAGTTGCAGCATAATGATGTAACTAGCCACCGACGTAGCGTACGTACGTACCTCCCGTACGTAAGAGCAAAAATTTGTCAAAAGTTATGCCCGTAGCAGAGACGGAGAAATCGACTGTTCTTTCTTGTATACATACATAACAATGTTGTCATGTATCACTGTGCGTGCATGCTTTTAATCACACTTACCATTTTCATGATCAAATTTCATAATATATATGTTAGAAACTAAAAAAAAAATTAATATACGTGAAGTATATTTTAATAAATAACTAAACACGATGATAGTTTTGATTAATTAAAAAAAAAACTAAACTTTTTTAGTTAATTTTTTATTCATTTATAAAAGTCTAAGCTGGTAACCCTGTAAACATATAGAGCGATCAGCTGACACGTCTTTACGTAAAAAATCAAATTGCTGTTGATTCTCTCCGCTACGAACAACGTCTACGTCACCATCATACGGTGTTGAGTTTTCGTTAACACGACATTCCCATAAGATAGGTCGTGTCAGCTGACACGTTCTACGTTTTTACGTCGGTGGCTAGTTGCAGCATAACAGATGTAGAATTGGGTTTTACGATACTATTTTTTTTTCATATGAAATCATACAATTTAATCCCAATCTGCATATGCGACTATAATACTATAATAATAACTCAAGGAGTTATTTCTGTGATTTTTTTTTATTGCTTATACAAATAAGCAAAAAGAACATTGAAATCAAAGAAAATAAAAAAATAATAATATCGTTTGCAAACATTTTGTTTGTAATATGAGTGTTCAGCGCTCTCCTCTCCGGCAACGGCAATCGCCTGTTAATGTGTGTGTAAACAATAATTTGCAATCACCCGCGCAAACCCCTCCGATAAGTGCATTATCAAAAAAACAGTTGATACACACTGCACAAGTGAAAGTAACAGTGCAAATCTTTTGCCTGCACATATTCCTCTCTCTAACACTACATCAAAATTTGCAACAACAATAAATACAGACAAAAAAATTAATTTGTTCTCTCGTGATATACTATCTTGTATCAATCCCGTGGAGTGTACAATGCGCTTCTCCTGCTGTAACACCAACAGCTACATCATCAAAGCAAACAAATAATGGCCCTTCTACTGAAGTGCATGACCCAGTAGTTAAAGCAACTAGTGCGATGACTAATAAAGAACCAGTTGCTGTTCAATCTGGAATTGATCGCTACATTGCTGTAGTAAAGCGAAAAAGAAGTCCACAAAATTCAAAACAAATGAATTCAACAAAAATTCAAAAGCAGAACACTGCCCCTATTAGTGCGGAAAATAGATACGCTCTGCTTTCAGGTGATGAAAGTGACGAACATATTATCTCCAAGAAAAATTTCAAACCCCCACCCATTTTCTTAAGAGAACGCAACTCAGATATGTTGATTTCTAGAATTACAAGTCTTATAGGACCAAAGAATTTCCACGTTGTTCCTATTCGCAAAGGCCAAATTGAGGAAACGAAAGTGCAAATCTACAGCGAAACTCATTATCGCAAAGTAATAGCGGAATTTGATGCTGTAAAAAAGAATTACTACACTTATCAGCTAAAAAGTAGTAAAGGCTTAATCGTTGTACTCAAAGGCGTCGAACCCAACGTTGATATTAACGAAATCAAACTTGCCCTTCAGGAAGAAGGGTTTCAAGCCAAAACAGTATTCAACATTCTCAACAAGAGCAATATACCTCAACCGTTATATCGTATTGAGCTTCAGCCTGAAACAAAACCCCTAAAAAAAGGTGAAGTACACCTCATACATAAAATTCGATATTTATTGCATCGCAAAATCACAACCAAAGAACCCAATAAGAGAATTGGACCTCCTCAGTGCAGTAACTGCCAAGAATATGGACATACTAAGACATATTGTACCCTGCCAGCTGTTCGTGTGATTTGTGGAGATCTCCATAAATCAAACATATGCCCAAAATCTAAAGGTGATGCTAGCATGAAAAAATGCAGCAATTGTGGAGGTAATCACACCGCAAAATATAGAGGTTGCCCAGTATATACAACCCTAAAGCTAAATTTCTCCGCTAGCAATCAACCTCTAAAACCAGTTGAGCAAACTCAGATAGCCAACTCAAGTAAGAGACAAAATATTGATGCAACACAATTCTTCTCTGCAATCCCAAACAATAATCAAACCAATTCATACGCTAGCGTGTTAAAACAAAACCCACACCAACAAAGCAATGTAAATAATGAGCAGAAACACTCACTGCCCACCCAACAGCCAACTACCCTTGAACATTTGCTTCAAACATTAATTCAGAATATGAACCAATTCATGAACTCAATGCAAACAATGATGCAAGAAATGATGAAAAATCAATCGATGTTACTCCAAACATTGCTATCCAGACCATGAGTCGTCTCAAGATATGCCACTGGAACGCCAACGGCTTAAGCCAGCACTGTTTGGAGCTAATTCAATTCCTTGAATCCAGCCAAATCGACGTAATGATGATAACTGAGACCCATTTCACTGACAAAAATTGCTACCAAATATCATATTACAAACTGTACACCACAAATCATCCGCATGGTAAGGCACGCGGAGGAACTGCCATATTGATAAAAAGCAGAATAAAACATAATGTTCTCGAAGATTTCAGTAGCGTCTACTTGCAAGCAACATCTATATGCCTGGAAGAATACATCTCTAAGCTAGTAATATCTCTTGGACAGTATCCCCCAAGATACAGTATTACCGAACAGCAATATAAAGAATTTTTCTCAACTCTTGGTAGCAAATTCTTGGTTGCTGGCGATTTCAACGCCAAACACACTCACTGGGGCTCCCGCTTAATAACTCCAAAAGGCAGAAGATTATGTTCAATCATCACTAACCACGGCTACGATGTTATTTCAAATGGTCAACCGACATATTGGCCGACGGACAAGAGGAAAATACCCGATCTCATAGACTTTGTAGTGCCAAAGGTTTGCAGATGGAAAATATCTCCACAAAGCGTAATTATGATCTATCATCTGACCACTCACCCACGGTAATATCTATAAAATCACCAAGCCCTCAAGGCAATTGAGTTAGAAAGAAAATAGATTGGTTAAAATTCAAGAAATATATAAATTCACATCTTCCTCTGAGTACTGTATTAAGAAATGGACACGATGTAGACTCAGCACTCGAAAAATTCAACCAGCTGCTCTCATTAGCTCTCAGCTCAGCCACCTGCATAAAGGTATGCAAGCAATCAAACTATAGCCCATACACACTAGCCGACATTGAATTGCTAATAAGACAGAAAAGAAGACTCCGAAGACAATGGCAAGAATTCAGATCACCGAATCTGAAAACACAGCTACAGCACTGCACTCGAAAGTTAAAGCAAGCCTTAAAAAATAAAAACAATAAAGAGTTAGAAGAGCATATAGCGAAATTAACACCTGGTGAAGTGTCAGACTACTCTTTGTGGAAATCAGCAAAAAACTCAAATCGGCCAATTCTCACTGATTCCCCCATCCGCTTGAGTGACGGTAATTGGGCTAGAAGCAACTGTGAGAAGGGTTTGGCTTTTGCAAACCACCTAAAAAGTGTGTTTACACCCAATCCACCCTCTTCACAGCCATCATTACCAAAATTAACTTCTCAACCTTGCTCAAGAACGCTCAAAATTAAAAAAAAGGACATATTCAAAGCAATTTATAAAGATTTAAACCCAAAAAAAATCACCTGGTCCAGATAAAATAACCGGTAAAATGATAAAAGAGCTAGCTCCGGCTTCAGTAATTCATCTCATGCACATTTTCAATGCTATCCATCGTATTAAACACTATCCCAAATGCTGGAAAACTTCAAAAATTATTATGATAGCAAAACCAGGAAAAGACCCTACAAAAGCTGCATCGTACAGACCTATCAGCCTCCTGCCTCTACTTTCTAAAGTATTCGAAAAGCTACTTGTCATGAATATAACTCCATTTATTAATCTCAACCAACTGATTCCTCAACATCAGTTTGGATTTAGAAAACAGCACGGCACAATAGAACAAGTCCACCGCATTGTAACTCTGATAAGGAACACTTTTGAAGAAAAAAAGTATTGCTCAGCTGTCTTTCTTAATATCACTCAAGCTTTCGATAAAGTATGGCACGATGGCCTTATTTACAAACTCAAACTATTACTGCCTGCAAATGTCTCCTCATTGCTTAGTAGCTACCTCACGAAAAGACAATTTCTCTTACATCACAAGGATTACACAACAAATCCATTGGATATTCACGCTGGCGTTCCTCAAGGAAGCGCTTTGGGCCCCTTACTGTATCTCTTTACACTTCAGATATGCCCAACAATAACTATACATTCATATCGACCTTTGCTGATGATACGGCAATATTGTGCTCTCGCTCTAACCCCATAGAAGCTACTAAACTCCTGCAGACTCACATCGATTCTCTCGAAATCTGGCCAGCAAAATGGCGTATAAAAGTCAATGAATCAAAGAGCGTACATGTAACCTTCACGCTAAGGCCAGATACATGTCCCCCACTTAAAATTAATGGCCAATCAGTTCCACAATGTTCCTCAACAAAGTACTTGGGTATTCACCTCGACAGAAGGCTGACCTGGAAAAATCACATAGAGGCAAAGAAAACTCAGATCAAGCTTAAAATTAATCAGTTATGGTGGCTGATACACAAAAGATCAAAGTTGAATCTCGAATACAAAGTGCTATTATATAAAGCAATCCTGAAGCCAATCTGGACTTATGGTATTCAGTTTTGGGGCACCGCATCTCCCTCAAATATCGAAAAATTGCAGCGAATACAATCCAAGTGTCTGCGAATTATTGTAAACGCGCCTTGGTATATGAGGAACGTTAACATCAATCGAGATTTAAATGTACCCACAATTTCTGAGGAAGTTGCAATGTCTTGCAGAAGCTACATTCAAAAATTACACAGTCATCCGAATCCCCTTGCTAGGCAATTGTTGCTGAACACGGTGCATCGTCGATTAAAAAGAAAAGACACACTGAATATGCTGTGAAATTGCTATACCTCCTGACTCAACAAATTGTGATGGAACGTTGGGAATATCACATAATTTTATTTAGTTTGTAAGATTTGATTACTTATTGTTAGTTTCTAAGTAATTTTAGAAAGATCCAATAAAAAAGCTTGTTAAAAAAAAAAAAAAAAAAAAAATCTCAACACTGGCTCTATTTATCGAGATTCTTCTCTTTCTTTCTCGTTGGCTTGTTCTGGTTATTACTTATTTCTTTTTGTTGACATTCGTTTCGATGCTGCCAATAGTGTCAGTCCAATAGTGATGAGTAACCAACTATCGATACTCGTTACACTGCCCTCCTCTTAACCTTGTTCGTCCCGAACAAGTTTTTATTCTTCCCCTCGATATGGCGCAAGTCGCTCCAAGTGCACTACTTTAAACTTTGCTCTTTTATTCCAGGCACGTTGAATACGATACACTACGTAATTTATCTTTGCTATAATCTCATATGGTCCTTCCCAATGAGTCTGTAGCTTAGGGGACAGGCCTTTCTTTCGTTGTGGATTATGAAGCATTACGACCTCTCCTTCATAGAACCCTTTTGAATTTGCTTTCAAGTCATACCTGGCCTTCATCTTATCGCTTATCGTCTGCGACCGCTCTCTGATGAACTGATGTACTTCATCCAACTGTTCCCGCTTTTCGCTAGTATAATTACCTTCGGTTGATCTCGTTGGTGTTACGACTCCAAATTTTAAATCAGCTGGCAGTCTTAACTCGTTTCCAAAAATTGCCATAGCCGGTGTAGTAGCCGTCGTATCATGTTGTGCGCATCGATATGCGATGAGGAACATTGGTATATGTACATCCCAGTCTCTTTGGTATTTATCTACGACTTTTCTCAAATATTCCTCCAAGGTACGGTTAAATAGTTCTACCATGCCATCAGATTGTGGATGCGAAGGTGTTGAACGAGTTTTGTATATAACCAGCATACGGCATATCTCTTGGAATACAACTGATTCGAAATTTCGACCTTGGTCTGAGTGTAACTCCATTGGTACACCAAAACGAGTAATCCATTGGTTCACGAATACATCCGCAACTGTACTAGCTTCTTGATTTGGAATGGGGTATACTTCAGGCCATTTACTGAAGTAATCTATAACCACCAGAACATACTTATCTCCTGCGTTGCTTATTGGAAATGTTCCAGCTATGTCCATAGCAATTCGCTCAAATGGAGCACCCACGGTGTATTGGTGCATCTTACCACGACTTTTCTTAGTGGGACCTTTGGCCATTGCACATTGCTTACACTTCCGAATCCAATCAGCGACATGGTCATGACATCCAACCCAATAAAATCGTTTCTTTATTTTCTCGACGGTTTTGGTGATTCCAATTGAATAATGATTAAGATCATTAGTGATTTTTCCATCTTCACTTTCCCATGTTCGGAATAAACATCCGTCTCGTAAGTGCAGGCTTTGCCGCTGCGCCCAGTATGCCTTCGCTATTGGACTCTCTTCCCAATCTGGACGTACGCCCTGCTCCTTGTATTCCATCATCTTTACGAGATCTGGGTCGTTCCGCTGACCTTGCACTCGTTCGGTGGTCCATGACTCCTCCGGAAATATATTCGTAAGTCGCATGTCGACAATGTGCTCCTTGCTTTCCACTCGAGAACAATGTTTACATTCCATTTTGCAAGGACGACGAGATAGAGCATCCGCGTTGCCGTGATGTCCTCCTTCACGATATTCGATGGTAAAATCATAACTCTGCAGCCTTTCAATCCAGCGCGCCAATTGTCCTTCTGGGTTTTTAAATTGCAATAACCACCTTAGCGCTGCGTGGTCAGTTCGTAGATGAAATGACTGACCGTACAAGTATTTATGGAAATACTTTACACATTCCAGTATTGCGAGTAACTCTCTTCGAGTGAGACAGTAGTTTCTTTCTGGCTTCGACAGGATTTTACTTTAGTATGCTATTACTTTTTCTTGCCCATCTATGATCTGAGAGAGCACACCACCTATTCCATAGCCACTCGCATCTGTGTCCAACACAAACTTATGACCAGGTACTGGATACGCTAATACTGGTGCTGAACAGAGTCTTTCTTTCAGCTGTTCGAATGCTTTCTGTTGTTCCTCATCCCACACAAATGGTTTGTTCTTTCTTGTTAACTCATGCAGACTGCTGGCGATGTTTGCAAATCCAGGAACAAATCGTCTATAGTAGGTGCATAAGCCTAGGAAGCTTCTTAACTCGTGAAGATTCGACGGAATAGGCCATTCTTCTACTGCTGCTACTTTCTCCTCGTCGGTACGTACCCCTTCTGTTGTTACTTTATGACCAAGATATTTAACTTTTCGCCTGAAGAGTGAACACTTTTTCATATTCAGTTTAAGCCCTGCTGATTGTATACGCTCAAATACTTCTTTCAACTTTTCCAGGTGGTCGTTAAAATCTTTTCCCATCACGATAATGTCATCGAGGTACACCAAGCACGTTTTCCAGTGTAGTCCTCTGACTACACGCTCCATCAAACGTTCAAAAGTAGCTGGCGCATTGCATAAGCCAAATGGCATAACTGTAAATTGCCATAGACCATCGCCAATACTGAAAGCTGTTTTCTCTTTGTCCTCCAAGTTCCACTTGCCAGTATCCACTTTGCAAATCAAGAGTTGAGAACCACTTCGCACCAGATAGTGTGTCCAGAGTGTCATCGATTCTTGGCAGTGGATAGCTGTCTTTTTTCGTAATATCATTCAGCTTTCTGTAATCCACACAGAATCGAGTACTTCCATCCTTCTTCTTTACCAGCACAACTGGTAAACTCCATGGACTCGCTGATGGTTCAATAACACCTTGTTTCTGCATATCGGAAATCAGCTTAATGGCTTCGTCTCTTTTGGCCAATGGAACTCGTCATGATGTTTGACGAATTGGTCTAGAATCACCGGTGTCAATGTGATGCTTCACGATGGTTGTTCGTCCTCCAGTTTTTCCATTTGAAGAAAAGATTGAACTGTACTTCTCCAATACTTGTAAAGCCTTTTCTTTTTGCTGTTTGGTAAGCACACCTGCCCATTCCTCCATCTGTGCTTTTATTTCCGCCCTGACAGTTCCTGATTTTCCACTTTTTATCGACGAACCCTTTTCGCAGTCTACTACGGCAGTAACTTCCTGGCAATGACCAATCACCATTCCTTTCTTTACAACTGTAGATGTATTAGTTGGATTTAATATTCGCACCGGTACTATTCCATTTTCTTTAGGTTCTACTAACGTCCTACCAAGTATGATGTTTTTATTCGTTATTTCTTTATCTGCTTCCACCACCAACAACTTGCCTGTCCCATCATCCACATTCATCTGTTCCCATATCACCGCTTCTTATTTTGCTGGAACCTCTTGGCGTTGACATGCCAGTACTCGTTTGATGTTCCCACTACGCTTGTAACCGATGTTCAATGGTAGTTCGACATTTGCATAGCGCAGTATCCGTTGATTTAAATCTAACGTAAATCCGTTGTCAATCATAAAATCAACACCAATTATTACGTCATCGATGATGTCAGCCACAATGAATTCATGTTCCCACGTGTAATTTCCAATAGATACTCGTTTCTTTATCTTACCCAGAATTTGTGCATCCTCACCCGTTGCTGTACGCAATTTTATTCCCATTAAAGGCTCAAACCTCTTTACCAAATCGCTCTTGATTATAGAATGTGATGCACCAGTGGCGAGAGTTAACATGAATTCCATATTGTCCAATTTTCCATCAATAGTCAAGCTCCTTGGCACACGCTGTAGTTGTGAAATGTGAATGATGGGGCCACCCACTGTTGGAGTCAGTTCACGCCCCGCTGAACTGCCTCGATTTAGTTTAACGATGGATTTGTGTTAGTGGAGCGATCGCTATCCACCTTATTCTCCTTCTTTTGTCTTCCTGGAGAATTCGATCTTGATCGCTTTTGTCGTAGACGGCAGTAACGCGCCATGTGTCCTGGTTTGTCGCAAATAAAGCACTTACCAGTAAATTTGATTTCGCGTCGACCTGTTGTCCTTCCTTCAGGCTGCACTACAGATTTGAATGCCTGACACACTGCATCAACCAGATCTGCTGTTTCTGTTTCTAGTTGGCGTACCCGTGGCATTGGTCGACACATCAAACTGGCGGCTTCAAACGTCAATGCACAACTGACTGTTTCGGCATAAGTATTCCTTGGTGACATGACTAGGGCACGCTTTGTCTCCATCACTTATGCCATCCATGAAAGCCTCTATTTTGATTTTTTCGACGAACTCTTCCGAATTACCGGAGAACGCTAGATGACATAAGCGCTCAATATCGGAAGCGAATTCCTGAAGGCTCTCATTACTCCGTTGCACTCGCGATCTCAATTCCACTCGATGTAATTGACTCTTGTATTCATTTCCATATTTTCGCTGGAGTGTGTCCATCAGTGACTGATAGCTACCACGATCTTTCTCTGGAATCATCTGTAACACGTCTTGTCGCTATCATCCCATTGATTCTTCGAAGCGGTTGTCTCGAATTGAAGCTTGAAGATATTGAATGGCGTGCTTCCGTCAAATGTTGGTGGCTTTAGTTTGATTGTACTTGAATCTCTAATCACTGACGATGACGTGTTCTTGTCGAGCCGAACCTTCTTGAATTTCCATACGCAATTCAGCCGAATGTTCTTGAAGCTTGGAGTCAATGCGAGACGCATTTTCTTGTAACTTCGCATTAATTCCTTGCAGTTGCTGCTGCTGTTGTTGCATCATGGATTTCATGAGTTCCATTAGTTGAACACTCGAATCTATCTTGCTTTCCTCCTCAGCGTGCACAACTGCTTGTATATCGGCCTCCTCAAAGAACTCATGTTCTTCTACATTAATTCCCTTAGCCTCCATAGCTTGCCTCAGTCTCACCAGCAGTTCCGCCTTTGCACCTGATGACGATAGATTAATCTCTACCAACAGCTTTTTAAGCTGGTCCACTTTTAGTTGGTCAATTTTCACCATCTTTACAGAATCCCACTTCTGACACCAATTGTTACGTTTTTATTCTGTGAGCGTTTAATTCTATTTGAATTACCTTGTTCGATCACTGGGTTCTGTTAATAATAACTGCAACACTTATTTTATACAACTATATACAGCAACAATTTATTTAATAATCTCTATGTACAATCAACTCTGCTTACAGTCAACTATTTACAATAACACTTTAATGTACTAGCAACTTTTGCCTCTGTATAGATGTTTGCGCAGTCACGTTCGGAATTCGATTGATTGTCACTTCTCAGGCTCTATTTATACTCTGTTGGCAACACCCCAGAATCTTCCTTTATCGAGATTCTTCTCTTTCTTTCTCGTTGGCTTGTTCTGGTTATCGTTTATTTCTTCTTGTTGACATTCGTTTCGATGCTGCCAATAGTGTCAGTCACAATAGTGATGAGTAACCAACTATCGATACTCGTTACAATATGAAAATTATGTAGTGCTCGACAACATTTTCTCAGCCAATATGAACACCGTACATTTAGGCATCTTGGTGATTGTGGGCATGTTATTGAATCATTCTTGCTAACGCCGTATAAGGATCCACAGAATAATATTCAATATGGCGCATACCTGTGATCGAAATATAGTAGAGCGACAATAGGAGTTTTAAAAAGTCGATTCCGATGCTTGATGGGCACTTTGCATTATCGCCCACAGTGGTTTGTGGAAGTTATCAATCTTGACTTTAAATATATTGACAATTTGGACTAATAAAAATAATTTTTCATCACACGACGTTGTTACGCTATTAAATGAAGGCCTAAGAATTAGAGACGAGATCGCTAGTTCTCTTTAATGTATTATACACTCATAAATGTATTGAAAATAAATAATTCTCATAATCCTTAACAAACACTTATTAAAACTTGCAACTTCTTTCTTATTATAAATTAATGCACTATTTTCTCCAGGTTTTCATTTAATTTAGATTTTAAAATGTTGTCATTTTCCAAAAAGAATTAAAAATACTCCAATGAGCTTTCAAGTTTGGCCCTGTTAGGAGCATTGTAAGAATTTTACCTTTCAACCGCATGCTTTGAAGATGAAGGCTTCATCATCGCTTGGAATTATCAATTCATCAATAAGGCCAATTTCCAATGCTGGATATTCGAATTATTGTAAATTCTGTTTCACTGAGCGTGGACCTGGAAAATGGTCCTCCTCCAGTCGCTCGCTGTTCTAATTTATTGTAATCGGTCCATATCTAAATAGAAAATTTATTTTAAGATAAAAGATATTTGTATAAAGTTTATTATTATACCTTCTTCCAGTCTTTGACGTCCTTATTTGTCAGACCTGCGCTGTTCAAGGATTCAGCAAGTTCCTTCCAAAGCGAATCCACCACCGTCTTGTCACGCTTTGTTAATCCTTTCGCAATGTCTGCATTCTTCTCCATGAATTAGATTATCATAGATTATCATTACATTATCATTCTTTTTATGTTTTCTCCTGGTTAAGAAATATTTTAATTAGAGGTTTCATGTAAAATATTTTTTACTTGCATATTTGCAAAACTGCAACCGAACAACTGAAAAGAAATGAAAAATTAGCAATGCACTAGTTGTCAGCCGATCGATTTCATTCCCACAAAAAAACCAATAAATCGGATTCTGCCAATCTGCGACACAATTCTGACACTAAATCCGATTCGAACAAAAATTCAAAATGTGGACAACTAAACTAATTTTTTGTCAGAGGGTAATCTGATTTCATATACCGACAAACGTAGGTCCAACGGTTGTATGAAAATTAAAACGTTTTAATTTTTGGTGGGCGCAGTTAGAAGTTGTGCAATGAATTGGAAAGCTTTTTTCACATTTGTCGTTATAGATGATTTCACGGAAAAAGCGGTCTCATCGATTCGGCATTTTGCGAAGTGTTCAACGTGATGAATATGAGTATAATAAAGTTGAGCAACGCATTGTATATCGTGTAGATACGTGTATACTAAACAGCCATCCAACTCATTTTACAGTGTGTTTAACCAACGGTTGGAGCATGTATACTCCGCATTACACCATGTTTCTGTCAATTGAAAACTACTAACGGTCGATTGATTTATTATATAAATATATGCACTTCTTTGCCTTTCTTCCATATCTTCCAGTTAACCATAATCAATAATAATCAAAGAAAAACTTCAAAATAATTTTGACAGTTAACAATCCCTTTAGAAATAAAGCTTACTATGTAAACGAGTAGAAAGATTTTCGGAATCTCTATATGTAAACATACTATAAGGCGATTGCAAAAAATTTATCTTGGCTGGTCCTTATAATGTCAAAAACTGTTTCCTTATAGTGTCACAAGAATGATGGAAATAGAGATTGTGCCCTGGGACGTCATAAAAGAAACAGTACGAATAGTAGACAAATAAAATAATTATATCAATAATTATGAAAAGAATTAATTATGAATTTCAAAAAAAAATAATAATAATAATAATAATAAAAACTAAGTTACTATTTCAGTGAATTTTCTTTTTTTCTTGTGAGCGGCTTCTTGATTTTCTTTGTTTAGTTTTCAAATCTTGAAGAACATCCTCGTCCGAAATAAAAATTTCTTTGCCTTAATATTACAATTAATCCTGGAAGATTGTTCAATATGTTTTTGTATAAAATTATTTGTTGTGAGCAACCCATTTTCATTAATTGCGTTAAAAATATTTTCAAGCAAGTTCAATTGAACCGCGAGTTCAATTTAATAAACCACCTTCACTCAGATGATTTACCCAGGAATAAATTGAATCAGCACCATCTTGATCGCAATGTCTCTCACTTCGTGTCGTAATTTGTGATATATATAGCCGGAAATATTTTCGCGGCCGTCATATGCCAATCCATCCATCCACTATTTCCGTGTGTGTGTGTGTGTCGTCAACGTCAGGAATAACACGCATTATGCTGGTGGGTGCCGTAGCTCAGTGGTTAGTGTGTTCGCCTTCTGATCTGTAGGTCGTGGTTCAATCCCCGGCTGATGCATAACAAATTTAATATCGATAAGATTTTTCTTTCGAATGGTACCCACCTGTCGGCAAGCAATTGGCAATTCTTCCGACAGTAACAATTTGCCATGAAAAAGCTTCTAAAAGAACTCTGTGACAAAGCTCAGAAAAAGTGACGTCACAAGTGTTCTGCCGTTCGGAACCGGCTGAAATAAGTAGGTCCCTTCTAATACTGTCCAAATTTAAGACTCAACAGTAATGGAAGAGAAGCTTGGCCAATGAGCCCTTTGGGGCTTTAAGTGCCACACATTTATTTTTTTTTATACTGGACATTACGCCTGAGAAAATTGTAGATAAATCATTTAGGAAATGGTCCTTGCAAATCACACTATTTTTTCGGTTGAAAGGACTTGATCGCCAGTAGAATCTAATCCAGAGTTTTCCCAAAGCCACATCACATGGAAAGGAAAAATGGTTTTTAATTACGATTTGTCGGAACTATCGTTATTGCAACTCGCCACTTCACACCTCAGTTATAAAAATCACCTTTTTCAATCAATATTTTTTTAAGTAACTTCGTACTATACAAATGTATGAATTATAAAAATTTATTTGCCCTTTTTGATTAATTTTCTATTCGTTTATGACGTCAACACGAGCTATCAAAATTAAACCAAAAAAATAACTGTTCATTCACGGCGCAATCTATTTCTATAATACTTGATAATGTTACAATGTTTGATGGTTTTTCCTTTATTTATTCTTTTTCTTTCCATATGTGTTTGTAATTGTTTTGTTTACTTCTTCTTCTACCTTCGTGAGAACTCTCTGTTATGTCCCTACCTTTATAATTATACCTGGTTTTAAGAAGGCAATAAAAAAAATATAAAATTCGTAAAAGTGATGAGTTCTGGATTTTTAACTGAGGCGGAAGCGGCCGAAGCGCGCAAACGACGCCAGGAAGAATGGGAAAATGTGCGCACAACGGGTCAACCTCTTGGTAAGATAAAATAATATAATGTCTAGCGCTACATCTTGTCACGCGTTTATATTTTAGAACGTCCCGAAGAACCCTATGACGGGCGCTCTTTATATGATCGTCTTAAAGATAATAAAATGAAAAAGGATTTGGAATATGAAGAGGCGCATAAATTAAGTAAGTGATAGATATCCAAATTAGTAATCAAATGTGTATTTTATGATCATGGATTGATTTCAAGAAAATTTAGTACGGGGTTTGGATGACGACGAGGTGGAATTTCTAGAATTAGTTGACAAAAGCAAGATAGATGCAGAACAAAGGCAGATACGAGAGGAGGAGCACGAATTGAAAGAATTTCGGGATCGCGTTGCTACATTACAGAAGGAATCAGTCGATAAAGCAAGTATTGCTACACATGTCAAAGCCTCAATCTGATACAATATACTTTCATACGTATTCTTCCAACAATGTACATTTCGTACACACGAAGTTTTTATTAATATTTCGGTTTCGATGATTGTCACGTTATATATTTTATTTGCTCCGTAACCAAGGTATAGAAAACTAGATATACGAAATGTATACCTTATGCCGTGGTTATATTGTCAATCAATTGAAAGCTAATAAGAAAAATTAGTTTCAATACAAAATAAAAAATGAACATTAGCATGTCAATCAGTTCTGAATGCTGTTCTTGACACCAATTAAACACATTTTATCAGTGTTGCAATATCAATTTTATATAGAGATAAAGAAAATGTGAGATAAAATATTTCTAAATAATGCTACATTGCTTTACGGGTATTGCGTACATGTATATTATGTTGACAACTTCGAAGGATTATTAAATTTTAAACATTAATAATATAAATTCCCTTTGAAGAAAGCTATTCGAGTTTATTTTATATTCTGAGGATCTACTGAATGAGAGAATTTTCTCGTTAAGCAAAGAAATTCTATAACTTTAAATTTATTATTTTATTTAGGAATGGTGTTTTCGTGGGGCAGACCTGTTACTGAAGAACTGATTACTCTGTTGAAAATTAATGAACGCTTGTGGGATACAATAACTCAAAGTTATTCTAATCGGGAAAACCGGAAACATGCCCTAAATGCTATGCAACAGCAATTGTCCCAATTAGAATAACTTTGATTTCTTGTATCCCTCAAGCGTTCATTAACTTGCAGCAGAGTAATAAGTTCTTCAGTGAGAGGTCCACCCCACGAAAACACAATTTTTAAATAAAATAATAAATGTAAAGATATAGAATTTCTTTGCTTAACGAGAAAATTCTCTCATTCAGTACATACTCAGAATATAAAATAAACTCGAATAGCTTTCATTAAAGGGAATTTATAGAATCAATGTTTAAAATTTAATAATCCTTCGTAGTTGTCAACATAATATACATGTATGTACGCAATACCCGTAAAGCAATGTTGCATTATTTAGAAATATTTTTCTCACATTTTCATTTTCTCTATATAAAATTGATATTGGAACACTGGTAAAATGTGTTTGATTGGTGTCGAGATCAGCGATCGTTGACATGCATACGCTCATTTTTCATTTTGTATTGAAACAAAAAATTATTTTTATTGGCGTTCAATTGATTGGTAATATAAACACGGCATTAGGAATATTCATATTGTGCAATCAGAAATCTTGGGGCTTTCTTTTTCTTAAAGATATTGACCAAAATATCAATGTAGAAGTAACGTAACAGATTGAAGTCTTGATATAATGTTCATTATTACACACGATTGTACAATTTGTTTTATTTAGATAATTCAATCTGAGGTCAATAGTAAAAAAAATAAGCTATCGAACAGCACTCGATCAGTACGACCTACACAAAAGTCTCTGTTAAACATTTGTATTAAACGAAAAAATGATATTATAAATAACAGGAGTTGCACAAAAACTTTAAAAACTGATGGAGTAGAATTAGAAGGGTTGTCGTTATTTGCAGAAATGAAAAACAACCTTAATAAAGGACATTTTAAATGCATTGCTATATTGCCAGGCATTGGATCTTACACTGAGTCGAGCGATTCTGAGTTAAGTAGTGGCAGCGAGAATGAACCAGACCAATTTGGTAAATATGATTTGGTGGGACGGAAGCGTCAAAAGAAAAAATGCCAGGAAGAATGATTACAAACATGACCAAATATACATTTGTAATGTAAATATAAATACATTGTTTTGAGTATATAGTACAACAGGGATAAATAGTGTTATTTTATTTTATTACTATATATATATATATATATATATATATATATACATATATATACATACATATATATATATATACATATATATATATATATATATATATATATATATATATATATACATATATATATATACATATATATATATATATATATACATATATATATATATATATATATACATATATATATATATATATATATACATATATATATATATATATATATATATATATATATATATATATATATATATATATACATATATATGGATATCGGTTATACGTCCAGCTATTGTACTTAAAACGCCAAATCCAAAAAAGTTTAAGAGAGTTATATAACTTATATAACTAAGGTGCGAGTTTATTTGGTTAATTCAATTTATATCTTATAAATAAATTTGTAAAACCTATTTGTGGGGATTGAGCTACTAGTAATGCCGTGGTTATATTACCAATAAATGCAGAAAAAATCCGGAAAACAAATCTCTGTTCTATTTTATCTTTGTTGTTATAATACTTCCAATATTAGCTGTCCGAAGCAATAAGAACAAATTCATTCTGATAACTACTCTTTATTTATAAAAGGGTATCTCTGGAATCTTAGAAATGTATGTCAAAGGGACCCTTGTCAGTTACTGCCAACAGATTTCAAAAAGTGTTTCGAGTTCTGAATATTCTGTAAAAATCGGAAAGGGCAGTAATTGTGATTATGCCGTGGTTATATTACCAATCAATTGAAGGCTAATCAAAAAATTTGTTGGTTTCAATACAAAATAAAAAATGAACATTTGCATGTCAATCAGTTCTGTTTGCTGTTCTCGACACCAATCAAACACATTTTATCAGTGTTGCCATATCAATTTTATATAGAGAAAAAGAAAATTTGAGATAAAATATTTCTAAATAATGCAACATTGCTTTACGGATATTGCGTATATACATGTATATTATGTTGACAACTACGAAGGATTATTAAATTTTAAACATTATATAAATTCCCTTTAAAGAAAGCTATTCGAGTTTATTTTATATTCTGAGAATCTACTGATTGAGAGAATTTTCTCGATAAGCAAAGAAATTCTATAACTTTAAATTTATTATTTTATTTAGAAATGGTGTTTTCGTGGCGCAGGAAAAAACGGCAACAGGCCTAGATGCTATGCAACAGCAATTATCTAAAAGTGTTAGCGAAACAGACAAATTCAGTCCTTTGAAGCCAATATAGGACAGAGTTGACTATTGACACCAGGACTGTCAGTTGTTGATCTGGCGGTATTGCATTTTCAACTGGCGTTTCACTTTATATCCTTTTTAATGAGCCGCAGGCTGTTCTGGAATTTCGCATCGGTCATCCTTATGTAATTTTTGAAGGCCCCGAAGTCTTTATGTTATAATTCCTTTGTCAGGAATGTGAAAGACCAGTTTGTACTTTATTTCTCCGCATTTTTATCCCACTTGATCGTTTTCTTTTTTGCCGATTTTTCGATGATACTTTTTTATATTAACTCAATTATTTTTTCTCGTACACTTCTATGATTATCGTTCCAAAAACACACATCCTCAGCAATTATGGTTGCTGTTTTTATCAAATCATTCAGCGCGGTATCCATTATGAAATCAATTGCAATTTAACGCAGCATAATTATTTTGATAACTTTGAAAACAAAAGCCACCGTGTCATAGTCAAAATTAAGTTCCAACATAAATTTAGCATCACGTTTTTGACAGATTTTTGTAATGAAATTTTAACATAAAGGTCAATACTATTTTTAAGTTCGAACTATTTTACTATTTTTATTTCGACTAATAAGGGTCTATATTTCGTTTTCTTAATATTTGATCAATTAATCTCATTTTCCACGCGGAAACTTGTCTGTCGGCAAACTCTAGTTCGCAGACAAAAGAGAAACTATGCACCATTTTCTCTTCCCATTATCAACGAATTTGAGTTTGTCGAAACACAAGTGATTCCGTAGAAAAACAAAAATAAACAGCAACTGCATCATACGTAGGTACAAATATTACATCTATGACTCAGTAATAATGTGTAACCACCCAAGAATCTAAATTGGTGAGACGGAAGATGAACGCCATTATTGGCGTTCAATTGATTGATAATATAACCAAGGCACAAACGTTGCATTATTCATTTATTATTCGGTATTGTTTAAATTTTTCTCATCTATTTGTTCGCCATTTTGAAATTTTCTCGGGGCGCGCTAGGGGAAATTGAGAGAGCAAATTGTATTAGGTGTGTTTTCGTACTTTTCCAGTAACAATTATCCAGTAAACAAATTTCTGAGAATTCGACAGCATTCGCTCTCAAAGAGAATAATATGCCAAAAAGTACAAGAACGCAAAACCAATAAAAACCTGCAAGTTTCACGAACAGCTGATATTTCACTAAGTAAATTTCAATTGTATGTTTGCTTGTTATAGCCTAGACAGACGGAAGCCTAATTCCGGATTACCGGCGCACTTAATCCGAATAAAATAATAACCTGACAGACACCAATATTGCAGATTAACTAAACGGCTGATTGCTGTTTTATTAGGTCTGCTCACTTACATTACTATCACTACCAATTTCTGTCATCTGTCACTCTCGATATGAGATAATCTACAAGAAGTACGTGAACTGAAAACTATCAGAAACTTGTAAATTGACATTCACCGTTCGTAATTGACAGCTGGATTTATTTGTTCGCCAACGCTTTTCATGTTGAAAACTATTAACAATTGTTGAAAGTTTTTTGTTGCGAACAAACCTAATATTTTGTAAAATGGATCGAGAAAAATTCACAATAGACAATTTTCAGCAGTGTTGCCATCGCAAATTGCCCTAATCCTCTTTTATTTTGAGAATTAACTCATAGAGTTTATGCGGATTAGCTGCAGTTAATGCCCGAGTTAATTCGAATTAACTTGGTAATCCGGAATTAGGCTGCCGTCTGTCTAGGCTATAAGAATTCGTAACAGAAAAAACAGCTGTTCTTACTGGCAAGTGACAGAACTGTAGAAATAAAACAGCTGGTTTGATATTTCACGTAGTTTACTTTTTACACTGTGTTTTTAATTGTGCTATTTATGCTACAAATAGAGGGAGCCGTGTCAAAACTGCTCAATGCCCAAACAATAAAACAATTCCTTGCAAACGCAATACATACAGTAGAAGAGTAGGAAATTGTCGATTTATAGTAGCAAAGGAACGTAAACAACTGTGTGTAGAAGATGAAGTTCGAAATTATTTCAGTTATTGGCATGACTCGATGCGCCAACGAAACATATTTTCCTTCCGATGTTGCTCTTCTATAATCTAAACAAGCACCATGTCCATCTTTTTCAAGCCGATTATTTATCGTGCTTTGCCATATGCAAGGTGGTGATGCAGATGGGGATGTAAAGAAATATTCATACATATACATCACACTCACCAGTTAAATATATGAACACATATAGAAACTAATCATGACGCTCACCATTTGAAATAAATGTATAGAACAAAATTGTCAATTGTCTCAAATGGATTTGTATATTTCTCTTTTCTATTATTACTAATTTTATTTTAATTACATTAACTTTTAAATCATTTTTTAATTGTTAAAATAACAAAAAAAATTGTTTTTAAGCTTATTGGTTTTCTTCAAGCAATTTAAAAGGAGACAAATTTTCGTACTCAATCAAAAGGGTTTATAATTTTGACACTGCCTGAATGTGCTTTCGCACATCCTTTGCATGACGTGAGTACAAAAATTGCGATTGTTCTACTTTGTTAATTATACTATGAATGGACGAACCTAATCATAGATAGCCATCTGTTTTTTGAAGTTAGAGAAAAAAAAAACTTCCCAAAAAAATTTATTATTGTTTCTTAAATATATAATGTCATCCATCTAATATTGCGCATTTTGAATGGTTAATTCAGTTGTGTGTAATATATTATAATTCCATCTTATTACGATTACGATTTTTTACGTTTGTAAGCTCATAGAAGTTGGTACCGATTTTCTTTCGTTTTAGACTACGCTCGAAAGCACGTTTCTGCTTGGCAGTCAACCTCGTTTTAGCGATTGGCGCTGATAACGACGATTCAACATCAGATTCACTGTTTACATTACCACCAGACTCTACTTTGAATTTGCCAGAAGATGTAATCGCAACAGTTTGACTTCTTTTCTTAATCGCTTTCTTATGTACGACTCGTTCTAAATTTTCATCGTATTCATCTTCTGAATAAAAATCACTGGCACCATCGCTGGAATCCTTATCATCGCATTCATTTTGCTTTCTTTGTTTTTTCTTCTCTAAGCGCTTTGCCTTTTGTTCAAGCAGTTCTAAATCGATTTCATCCAATTCTCGTACGTCACAAATTTCAAATTCCAAACCAACTTTGATTTTACGAAAATCTTGAAGTTGTTTAAATTCACGTGCCTTCTTCACTGACTCACTCACAAATGTGGGCACCTCCGATTTTGGTTCATCTTCGGTACCTATATCAGTAGGTTCAATTTGTGCTACAAAATTGTTTGCTACTGTTACTTGACCCACACGAGATTTTGGAATTTCATAACCATCTGGAACAACATAGAAAGGTAATTTACCCCGTTGCCAATCGTTAAGTACCATACGCGAAGTAACTGTTATATCAGGTTCACCACCTTTCAAAAGTTTGCCAGACTTTTTAGCTAATTGCTCCAAGAAATCAGTTGCCGATTTCCAACTATCGATTTTGTATGTCTTTTGAATGTATTCTTTGCGAACTCTTTGCAACACTGTTTCCACATAGTCCTCTGGATTTGTCACCATCTCAACGCGTACAACGCTCTTTAGTACCTTCTCGGTATCTGTTTCAGCAGAAGGATATACTACTCCAGGGCAATCGATGAGAAAAATACGCTTCATAAGAGTTATATATTGCCATACTTTTGTTTCACCAGCAATAGGTGCCACATTGCAGACTTTTTTAGAGCGAAGTGCATTAATAACTGATGATTTACCCACATTTGGGTAGCCAATGAACCCAACGCTAATTTGCTTCTTATCAATATGAAGTTTTCCCAACTGTCTAAAGAGATTTATAAGAGCACCTGCAGAGTAGGAAATTTTTTGGAATTAAAAAGAAAAATTAACAACAACATTGCTTACCTTTGCCAAAAGGATGTTGCAAAGAAGCATGAAATGCAATTGTTGGATATTCAGCACTTAAAATTGCTACCCAACGCTGTGTAACCCAAACAGGCACCAAATCCACTTTGTTTAATATAAAAAATAAGTGTTTATGTGGTTTCTCCTTGCGCAAAAATGTCTCTATGTATTTAGATCGTGTGCCCATAGGATCGCGAGCATCGAGTACTTGTAATAAAACATCCGATGCATCAACGACTTTATGCAATTCATTCCAAATGCGCTTACTCTGACCTGCGGCAAAAATCCAATCACGTTGCGCTGCCTTCTCACCTGTTTCTTCACGGACCAAATCAACATCTTTGGTTTGATCGTATTGATCCGCTTGAGTGTTTGCAATACGACTTAAGTCCTCAATATCGCGTACTTTCAAATTCACACGTTTACGTTGTTTTTTTGGACCGAAAACACTATCAAAACTTTCGGTTTCAAGTAAATGAACACGTTGGTACTTTGCTGATTCGTTGAGCAAAGTTACTGGCAACTGAGAAGGCTTCATTATGACTTGATAAGGATCTTTAATTGCATTTCCAATTTCATTTTGAAATTTTTGAAGAGCATTTTGAGAAATTACTCTTGAATTGCTAAACCATTTTGGAGTGGGTTCCACACGCGCCATTGTACCCGAAGCCAAACGGCCCTGTAAATGCGATTGAATATTTAAAGCTGAGTTATGTAAAACAGTCTAAATCTGACACACTTTTTATGGGTCAGCCAGTATAATCTACTTAAAGTATGTAAAACGCTAAGCACCGAGTTACTTTGATTTGTTTGCATTTTATATTTGTATCACAAAATCAAAGTGGATCCGGGCATCATCGCTTTACATAATTGGCTGTAAAATAATTTCTTTATAATCATTATTACACAAGAGTGATATTTACCTGGAAAGGTGCCGGTGTAAGGATCCTGCCTCTATAATCACGCTTAGCTTTGAAATTCCTATACATTTGGAGACGCTTAATTGTAGCATGTGTTCGAGGATTCGCAACACCCTTCAAACCAGATTTAGAACGATCTGGGTTCATTGAATGATTGGAATGATTAAACCCCTGTTTCCGAGGTTTACCCGGGGTGCTCCGAACTTTTGGCATTTTGTTGTAATATGCAGTTCTAAATTATATATAAAAAGCACGTTTCTATTACTGGTTAAGTAATTTTGACGTTTCAACAAAAGAATATATAAATAATGCCTTACACAGACACACTGCTTTTATGAGATTGCATGCAACCAATGCGAATACGAAGTTTAATTGAGGAAAGCGCACAACTTCCGACAACCATTCCAGACGATAGATCTATTTCTATCAACGGCAACAGAGAAACCAATGTGACCATGTTTTAAATTTTTTCCGTGTTCTTAATTGAAAGTAAAAATTATTCAGCATTTTTTTTTTATTTAAAATAAAATATTTTGTTGGTTTCACAATGTGCTTTTTATAAAATTATTATTTTTAAAGCTTTGCTCTTCTTCTGAAATTTTAAAATTGATATATTTATCCTATTGCATTTTAAAAGTTTTCCTTTTGAAACACGGTCACTCTATATATACTGTCAAGGAATAACATCAGCTTTTTCCGTAGTCGTCTTTATTATGTTCAAGTAAGCGAAAATAGCCGCATTCTTTTGCGCGGGAGTTGCAAAAGAACACTGACTTATTTGACGAACTACATGCAAAGCAACAACCAAAATAAGCGACATCGTCCATTTTAACCGAGTTCAGTTGAGCTGGCTTATATTTTAATCGACCTGAGTTATAGTGTTGGAAAGTAAAAAAAACAGTACTATTGTGAATAGAATACTGGAATGTGCTTGGGAAATTTCAACAACTCGTCGTTATTGTAAATATAAACAAAAATAGCCAAAATAAAGCAAGTGCAAATAAACATTTATTTTAAATAAACTAATATATTTACAACAGATTCCACAGAATTTTCTTTTTTGTTTTTATTTCGTTTATAAATTTCACGAACAACCTTATATACCACCAGCGGTGCTAAGTAAGTAAAGGGAAATTATATTCAAGTAAAAGGGAAATTAAATGTGAGTTGGTGTTCTTTTGTAACTCGGTTACAAAAGAATGCAGCTAATGCTGGGTAAACATTTGCAACAGCATCGTGCTTACAAGCGAAATTCGACGTTCACCGTTATAGCATAACAGAAATTCGCTAATTCTCTCAGAAAATCAATATTTATAAGCTCAATCCAGAATAACCGCGGACGACGGTAGAGCAGTAGATGGTTAATCACTGTTAAAACTGAAACACACACAGCCATATGGAATGTCACATAAGTCCGGCGGCAAAGGTTTTGCCACCGACGTTTTTCCACCATTTAAATTAATTTCTATTTTTGCGATTCAACGGCGACGGCACAGTTTTCATTGAATGTTAAATGAACTGTTGGTACTTAAATTAATTTTAGTTTTATATTTGAACAAGTTGACATTAGTGTCCAGCGCTAGTACGTAAAATATACTCATCTAATCATCGCTGAGTACGGTGCGGACGAATACATAATATATATTAACTGTAAATTTGGCATCGTCTTATGGGGGTCCACCTGTTTGAGCGCGGTATTTCGAACGCTTTTTCGGGAATTTTCGTTAGAAGAACTAATTCGATAATAAGAATAAGTTTTACCTTATTTTGAAGGTTTGTGCTTATATTTCAATTTTTCCAATAGTGTAATCCGAAGGCTTGTACTCATTAAGGGCGTTCAAAGTGACCCCTTCAAAATGAAATACCGAAATTGTGGGCAAGATTCCGCTCGAACCAGATATCTAAAACGCAAAAAGTAAAAAAAATCTTATTTCTGTTTATATCGTTGAGGTACTGACGTAGGATTTTGACGTAATTTTAAAAATTGAAGAAATGGCAGTTGTTTTTATAAAAATTATTCGTTTTCATGCTTTTTTTCTATATAAAAACTGCTGTAAAATTGAAAACAAAAATTTCGAAAAACCGCTACGTGGGTAGCTTCAGTTATCTGTATTAATGAGTCTGTCAAAATTTCAAGTCAATCGGTTAAGTAGATTTTTTTTAATCCTGCCCACAAAATTCAAAAATATGGTTTCGAGAAAAACGCTTTCAAAGTTTGGAAACATAACAAAACTTTGTATTATAGACTCACATTTAATCTGCAATACCAGGACCATAAACTTCCCCTTCCTCATCCTGTAGAAGCTCTCGTTAAAGATGCGAAAAATGTAAAAATAAAAAAAATTGATTTTTCGAAAATTTTGCACAGGTGGACTCCCTTATGAGACATCGTCAGGAAAAACGAATAATATCGTTTGGTGTTCATTGCTTATCCTCTTTTCCATATAAAAGTGGTTCTTCGATAATTTTAAATCATAAGTTTTGGTGTGGAAATATGGATTTTCACCTTGTTGAAATTAAGAGCGCAACAGCGCTACTAAAATAGTATTCGTGAATTTCGTTTGTAATTACCGACTAGATGAAAGTTTAAAAAATTGAAAACTTAATAAATAAAGCAAAAAATTAAACTTTTACTATTTGTTGTACCTATTATAATGTCCCGTGAGATTTAAAATTAATAAAAACAGATTACTTTGATTTATATATTTTTTAAATGCAAGTAATCAAAAAGAATAACTACGTACATGGTATATTCCACTTCACTAATCGAATAAAATGAAAAACCTCTGTGGCCAGGGGATCAATTCTCGTTCTGTGAAATGGTGCAACCAACTGTAAAAAATGTTCATATGTAAACTAATTATTCACAGGAAATTTAACGTGAAAGAAACATGGAGAAGGTAGTTACAGGAAAGCGAGCTAGCGAGAATCAGAAGGAGTATCTAGTAAATTATTGAAGAGAATCTTGACATTGCGCACGATAAGTAAGAAGTAAGAGTAAGTAGCAGACGGTGCCAAATTTCGTGAAGAAAAATGGAAAGAGATAGCGGCGAACCATAATGCTCTTGGGGTGACCCAAAAAGATGGTGCGAGATGGAGGAAGTATTGGAGTGACATAAGGTACTATATATTAATATTTTGTCTATTGAGATTTTTAATGAAATATTTCGTTTCTATATCCAAAATAAGACTCCATACGCGCACCAAATACAGTGCTATAAGGCAAGACGAACAGATTAGTGGCATAAATGGTTTGAGCCGAGACAAAGCACTGTCGCCACTGGAAGAGCGGATTGTGGTAGTGGTCACCTCAAAGGAATTTTGGTAATTGCGAAGTTTGCGTCTTAGTACTTTTAAATAATCTCTAGAATATATTAAATTGTATTTACTGTATTTAAAAATTTACACAACATCTTATTACCTTTGCTCATCTTGAATTCTTTGCGATAATTCTAATAATAATTGCGATAATTCTAATAAAATAATTCCCATATTTTTTTTTACTTATTTTTCTACTTCAACTCATTTGTTTCTGAAATTAAATAGCACAGTTGCAATAGTTTCACGACTACATTGGTAAAGGAACACGCTTCTCACACCACGAACCAGAATCACAAAATAAGTGTTTGTGAAAAGACAGAGTGAAAAGTAGTTCTGAAAACGAAAATGAAAACTTTTTTTTCACTTCACATTATCACAAAACGAGAATTGACCCCCAGATGTATTTTTTTTACTTAGATGTTTATTAAAAAATCGCCTAAAATTTCCTAAATGAAAATTTATGTATATGTACATATATACAAATGTGCTACGCTATGTTCATGCTCAACCGTAAATGTGCATTTCGATTTGGACATTGCATTTTTCGAAGAGCGTTCATCTTGCCATATTTACGTAAATGCACATTTACATACGATAATATGCATGTTTTTTGTTATAAAATATCGTTTCTCGCGGAACCAACAGAATGCGTGTTCTGAAATTTATATTATTTATGACGAAATTATGTGTAATTGAAGAAATAACTACATATATGCGAGAAACTAAAAAATAAAAATAAATAAATATGTGGAACTTAAAGGCCCGTTGGCCGAGCTTCTCTTCTATTACTGTTGTGCGTGTTAAATTTTGGACAGTACTAGAAGGAACCTACTTATTTTTGCCGGTCCCGAACGGCAGAATTCTTGCGACATCACCTTTTCTGAGCTTTCTCGCAGATTTCTTTTAGAAGCTTTTCCATGGCAACTTGTTACTTCCGGAAGAATTGCCAATTGCTTGCCAACAGGCGGGTACCGTGAAGCATGCAGAAAATTAGCATAAGGAAATTACCATTATATACAAAAGCAACCAAGTTGTGGTTTGGGATTACATCCACCTGATAGTTTTAACTAACTTTTTAACTTTTATTTGAAAACAATATATATATATATTTTAGGGATTAGCCGAATCAGACCACTTATATGGGTCCCTTTTCGTCCCTCAAATCGTGTGTTAATTATTTGTTCGGTTGCAGAGTTCTTCTACTTCCTTCCTCATAATAACATCACGAATTATTTCAAGCATGTCTTTGTGGGGTATGTTCCACATCATCATCAATAAATTAGCGACACAGTGTGGACATCCTCCTGCTTGCCAATGCAGATACTGGCACACTATGTGCGCCGCTGTCTCTGCCTCTTCCATGCATAATCTGCAAAAGTCAGCATCCTCCCCTCCAACAAGACCCATCTTGCTGAGGTGGTACCTGAAATTGCCATGCCCAGTTATTAATGCAGTCAACCAGCTTAGAGTCATTCGTCATAGACTGAGAACCCACCCCGATTCACTGCCCTTTGATAGCCTCAACGAAGCCTTTGCCTGTCTACAAGTAGATAAGTTCTCCCATCTTATGAGATGGAGTTTCTTTATCCACTCTTCGACCTTTGCCTTCACCGTCCCGCTGCTAATAGCAACTACTAGTTCCGGTCCATAAAATTCAGCTTCAGATCCTTGTCTAGCCAAGGCGTCTGCAGCTTCATTCTGTTCTATACCAATGTGTCCCTTCACCCACATAAGAGTAATCGCATCACTACGAGCACACCCATTAAGTTTCTGAACACATTCGAGGGCAAACTTGGAAGATACCGTAGGTTGTTGCAGCCGCCTGACCACCGCCTGGTTATCGAGTGCTATCAAGATTTTCTTACCTTGCACCTTTCCATCCAGTAGATGGTAGCGCATGCATTAGACCAAGCATTTCTGCTTGATAGACCGATACGTATCTTCCCAGATTCAGAGTGCATGCCAGTCCCAACTCTTTAGAAAAGATTCCACCACCCGCTCTGCCATCCTTTAATGAACCATCTGTAAAAATACTGATGTCATTTTCCTCACATACATCATGTGTGAGGCCGTCTACAATGAGTGTTCTGTGTGACTTTTCAATCATCTTCAGCCTACCCATTCCCTCCATTGGCATTTGCGCCTCCTTTACACTGCTATATAACAGTGACAGGATGCCCCTGTGTCCTATCTCCGTGCCAAATCCATACCAATTTTTGGTTGTCTTCAGATGTAATGCTGTTAATGTCGCTGGTAATCCCAATACAAGCCATTCTTTGCACCCTATCTAACTTGCTTTTCGCGGTCTTTTAGGCCAGACAATCGTTGTGTAGATCCAGTGCGCTGCTCTGGGAGTAATTCCCCACATGAGACCGAACACTCTCTTACACTGATGCAATACCCGCTTGCCCTTCTGAATCTTGTCATCGACGTGACTATTCCAAGTCAGCTTGTTATCCAGGATGACACCTAGATACTTTACTTCCTTGGATACGTTGATGTTCAATCCAAAAAGCCTAAGAGGGTCTATTGTTAGTCCAGTCCTCCTTTTAGTAAAGAGTACTGTTTCCGACTTACTAGCATTTACAGAGAGACCTTGTTCCGTGCACCATCCTTCAACCATTTTGAGTGCACCTCTCATGGTATCATAAATAGTGTCGAGGAACTTACCGCTCACCGTTACCGCTATGTCATCTGCATATCCGACGGTGTGTATGCCTTTTGAGTCCAGAAGCTGAAGTAGGGAATCGACCGTGATGTTCCAAAGGATGGGCGATAATACTCCCCCTTGTGGACACCCTTTGTCTACCCTACCTCTGAGTCTCCCATTTTGAAAGTTTATTGCTCTTACCTCAGCATGCTGTCCACCCATCTTATAATGGTTGGGCTGACTTCACGAGTAGCAAGAGCCATCCTTAGCTTATCGAAACCAATCTTATCGAAGGCACCTTCTATATCTATAAAAGTAGACAAAGATATCCCTCCACAAGACAGTTCCCTCTCCGCTACGCGAACGAGTTCGTGCAGGGCCGTTTCAGTGGATTTGCCAGCTCTGTACGCGTGCTGACACCTGCTCAGTGGTTTTGTCAGAAGCGTTGTCTTTTCCATGTAGTCCGTCAGTACTCCTTCCATACATTTAAGCAGAAAGGAGGTCAAGCTAACCGGCCGGAAAGATTTAGCCTCTGAGTAGTCCCTTTTTCCCGGTTTTGGAAGAAAGACAACCGACATGGTTAGTCTATCCACAACCCTCCAATTCAAAATCCGATCCAACATTTTGAGATTCGTCAGAGTAACAGCGGTTCTGTTCCCCTATTGGCAACTTGTAGACCAAATCTTTCTATTAATTCTAGTAGACACTCTCTATAGTTTTCATTGCTGCTGCCCCACACAGAACTGTGCGCATTGTCATCGCAGCCTAAGATCAGACCAACCCCCTTACCATCACAGAATCTCACTAGAGCTTCCACCTCTCTTGGAGGTGGTTCGTCTGGAGAATCGTATGGAAGGTATGCTGATGCGATCATAAATGATCCCGCACCCTCACCTATTCTCACTACTGTGAGATCCGGTGAGCACATGTTAGACATTAGAATCGCACGTATTCCATGACTAACTAAAATGTATGTCCTCAACTTCTCCTCTGTTTGTGGATAAAACAAAGTGATCTTTTGTGCAGATAGACCTTTGATACTACCATGAAGGATCCAGGGCTCCTGAACCAGCGCAATGTCAAGCTCATCCCCATCGAAGTTCCGCACCATCATTGCTGATGCTGCTTTGCTGTGGTGTATATTGAGTTGACACACATTTAGTGGTTCCTGGTGCGGGCCCACCTCCCGCTCTAATGGCTTCTTCCTTGCAGAATCTGCCACTAGCCCCACGCCAGGAGCCGCGTCGCACCCCTCATACTGCATCTTTCTGGAATTTAACGACGGTCTGTTCAAGACCGCAGTTGAGTCTCCCCCCTGCGATCCTGATGGCCTCCGCGTCCTCCTTGGGACACAGCACGGTGAGTACGACACATGCCCTTTCTGCCTCGCCAAACTCTTCTGTGTGGATAACACTCCATTTGGAAGTATCCTTCACACAGGCGTTCTGGCGCTGCAGCTTTCTGAGGATGATGTCGCTAGCCACAGCATTGCCATGAGCAACAATTTGACAAGGCGGTTAGGTGTCTTGCACAGCAATTGCACAGCAATTGCAGCCCGACGTTTAGGCGCTCTGCCGCTCGGCCCAGGTGCCGCATGCGAGGACTGTGAGTTCGCTGGGTTAGCAGAGCTACCCTACCAGTGTTAGGCTTGGGGTTCGAGCCTCTTTTGGAGCGACTGACTGCCTTTATAATTGACCGTCCATCTGTCCGAGCACTTGCCCCTTCTGGTGTCTGCGTGGAAGAATTATCAACCTTCTCAAGGAACGGTTGTCCATCCTTCCCACCATCCACCACAATTGGCCCCTCCGTCGTCTTCGGATGATGATCCTCAGGCGTTGAACTTTTCAAAGTGGTTTCGGAGCTATCGCCCCTGAACCTCTTCCCTGAGTTCTACACCTCCAAGGTCGACTCATCTTGCAGAAGTCCACTGAGTTGGCCCGAGAGCTGCTCAATGGTCTTCTTCGACGATTTCATGGCCTTTTTACGTTGTCTCTTTCGCTTCTGCTTCTCCCGTTTCTTCAACAGGATTCGCTCTGCTCTGGAGACACCGTCCTCTTCGTTCAACACCGTCGCAGCCGCCGGCTTAGGTCTTTCGAGACCCGTTCCGTCCGCTACGACAGATGCTGCCATTGATTTTGGGCTGGCTAAAAGCTCGGCTTCTATAGAAGCCTCATTTTCCGCCACCCCCTCCACTACTTTTCCCGCCGTGGCTATCCTCACTATTTTTTATGAGGCAGTGCTGTCCGCCATTGCAGGAATTTCGTTCTGAGTTCCAGAGGTGGGAACGAGTGGTGCAGCTAACAGCTCGGCCTCTGGTGAAGCCTTATTGTCCGCCGTTCGACCCGTTAGCACCTTTGCAACACCCAGATTTTTGGATCGAGTTTGAAAACAATAAATTAACTATCAAAATTACACCGAATCAACATGCACATTAATCCGTACCTAAACAAAATTTCGCCGTACACCTCCTAATATGAAGAAGTTTTGCAAGGCAATTCCGAAAAAATATTTTTTTTTGGCCGAACGTAGGGGTCTCTTTTTTACATTTTTCGTGGTAACTTCGGCATTTGCAGTCGGATTTTGAAGTGTTTTTATTTCAAGGAGACACATCTTTTTGTTTCAAAGAACATTGACCTCAGGTGCCCTATTCTAATACTTACTAACCAAATCTCAGTTCCTACTACCCTAATGCCAGTATATTACAGCTCGCAAAAAATCACTAAACCTTTTCAAAGGAAGTATTGCGATTATTACAGTAGAATTATTTTTAACTTATTTTTTAAATTTGGCCGATTAAAATTTCGGCTAAAATGCATCTTTTTACTTTATAGTGTTTTTGTCAAGGACCCAGAATTTAATATTTTTAATTGGGGCCGGCCACTAGTTTGGTCGCCAGAAGGCGCCAAACTTTTGATCCCCAATCATAAAAGTGTCCATAACTTCTGTATAAGTAGAAATTTTTTTAAATTTCAAAAACTAAAGTGAAGAGCCCGGTAAGCTTTATCGCTTTTTAAGCAGGGGCGCCAATTTTTTCCAGACCATTTTTTTTGCCCCCTCCCGGGCAAATTTTCTGAAATTTGAAAAAAAGTTGTTTTTCGGGTTTCTGAGCCTCAGAAATACATTTTGGAGCACTATGTGTTTTTTTGGGGGTAAACCACTCCCCCATTTTTTATACCCCTATTAAAAACTTGCAAAAAAAGCACCCTCTAATATATCCAACATTTCAAAGCTTACTACTTTCGTTCAATTTTCTAAATTTATTTTTCTTTTTACGTATAAAAATAATATTTTTTCGTATTCATTTGCATATAAAAAAGCCTATAAAATTTTTTTCCGTATTCATTTGCAAATAAAAATACGTATTAAAATAATTTTTTTCCCTATTTATTTGCAAATAAACATTCAATTAGAAAGGATGTCCGCCAACAAAATAATAACCAAAAGCATTTCATATGCTAGCCTTCAGGATTATAGGTTGGGGTTAGTTCGCAAATTGATGGAGCGGGGGCTAATCCCTAAGGAAGGGGATTATAAATGTCCCCGCAGCCATTCGTTAACTCTGAGGAGGGATGAGGATAATTTTAAGTGGCGTTGCGGCGCATATATTTAAAAAAAGGGTAGAAGATGCGACTGCAGCATTGGCTTACGTACTAAGACCTCTTTTTTATCGTAGCCACTTATCGCTGGTGCAAATCTGCCAATTTGTGGTTTATTGGGCTTACAATATAAGGCTAAACGTCATTGGCCCAATGACTGGCATTACCGCAAACCACACTTTGGTAGATTGGTCATCTCTTTACCAGAAAGCTGCTTTGCGGGAAACCCAATGTCACCTTAAAGGACGAGGGTTTTCAGCATCTCACTGTTAACCACTCACTGTCGTTTGTCGACCCTGACACTGGAGCATGTACTAACTCTATTGAGTCGACTTGCGAGCCGCCAAACGACATTATGAGTCGTCGAGTCGATGACAGCTCTTTTCCCCGGGGTATCTGGCGAAATATATGTTTTTAAGCAATGCCGCCTAAGAAAGTTATATTCCGTCGCAGAGTTTATGAAGACTGCGGCAGCCCTTTATGATCCCCTTACTTTGGAATTTAAGGATGAAGAAGAAGAAAGGGAAGAGGCGGAAGGAGATGAAGAGGAGCAAGAGGAAGAAATTTTAAAAAAGCAAAAAAAAAACAATAAATTTTCAAAAATATACAAAAAAATCAACAACAATTATAATAAAATCTAAAAAAAGGCCGTCGAAGGCATTTCGTGTTTTTTGGGGGGTAATCACCCCGCGAATTTTTGTACCCCTTTTATTAAAAACTTGTGTTTAATACTTTTTTTGGTTTCTTTTTAGTTCATATATCTTTGTTTGTTTTTTGGGGCGTAGCGGCGGCGATTTTTGAGCGAGAGGAGCTGGTGCGTGTCGAAGGCCGAATGCCGAATGGTCCAAAAGCATTTCCGAGATTCAGAAACCCGAAAAACAACTATTTTTTTTTTTTTTCAAATTTCAGTAAATTTGCCCAGTGGGGTTATTCACTAAAGAAAATTAGCGTCCCTGCTACAAAATCGATCAAGCTTATCATGCTCCTCATTTTTGTTTTTAAAATTTAAAAAAAAAAAAGTATATTTATACGGAAGTTATGCACACTTTTATGATTGGGGATCAAAAGTTTAACGTCCTCTAACGGCCGAACTAGTTGCCGGCGCCAATTAAAAATATCAAATTCGGGATCCTTGGTAAAAACGCTATTAAGTAATGAGCAAGGCGCTCTCCGGGTACTTTGGGCCCATAAAAAGTACTTTTTCCAAAATTTCCATTGCGAAAAAAATCATCATTTGATTTTACGTTTATTTTTGTAATCATATTGTAGAAGTCGAGATGATCTGGTTGGTAAGTACTAGTTCCTTTCGAGCGAAAAAATTGGTTCCCTCGAAACAAAAACATCTATATATTACACTTTAAGATCTGGCCATAAATACCGATGATATGACGAAAGATTAAAAAATTGTCACCTATATTAGGCGAAAAAAGTTTACAAAATAGCGGCTTCAAATAGTAGTAATTGTGTGAATTCAGTTCGATGGAAGGCTGTAGCAAAATTAAAAAATGAAAGCATATTCTTCACTTATGTTTATATTTGTATATGTATAAAAGTAGAAATCACTTATCATCACTGCACAGCAATCAGTTCAGTATTCAGACCAGTAACATCTAACAACTCTGACGAGTAGCCACAAATGGAGAGAGAGTAAAGCAATAAGAACAATTGGTGGTGAGCTCACGGATAGAATGCGTGTGGCCAAATACATATAGAAAATTAAAATTCTCTAAGCTTTCCGTGCTTTTGTACTCTTTAATGACACACGTCCATAAAAAGTTTACATTTTGAATTCAGTCCGTAATATATGTAGGGTTGAACAAAAGTAATACAATAGCTCAACTTAGTGGATTAAATTAATAAAATATTAAAATAACCGTAATTAAGATTCTTTTAATTCATTTAATTTATTGAAGCATTTCCGCTTCACAAATAAGTGAGTGCAGCTTGTCTGAAATAAAGCATTTGCACATAAAACACGATGTAATAAATAATGTTATATTTAACATTATTTGTTACATTGCTACATTATTTTTCAAAATAAACTACTACCCAAGTTCAAAACGAAAAAAGAAAAAATGTAAGGAAACTGTTTACTTTTGGAATAATTTTTTTCATTTTTTGTTTCATTAGATGACTAAACACAGAGATGTTATTAAGTTATTCAATAAAATAGCGACTCTATCTTCCCAGCGTATCTTCCTCTTGATTTTGATAGCTGCAGAGTAAGCACAAAATGACAAAGTCTTCAAAAATTTGCTGCACTAAATTCCATCCAATGCTGTTTTGTCGATTGCATGTATTCATGAATGAAAAACGATCATATTGTAACGCGTATCGATGGTTGGTTATTCATCACTAATTGTGAATGGCAACATTGAAACAAGCCAACGAGAAAGAAAGAGAAGAATCTCGACTACGAGAAAGGAATGCCAGCTGTTGACGAATGAAATCAATTGAATCTCGAAAGAGATAGCGCAAACATTGACACAGTGTCAGAGGCAAAAGTTGCAAGTACATTAAAGAGTGACTCTAATTACTTGATTAAATAAATTGTTGCTGTATATAATTGTTCAAAATAAGTGTTGCAATTATTATTGATAGAATCTAATGATCGAACAAGGTTGATTCGAGTAGAATTGAACGTTCACAAAATAGACGTAACAATATTATTAGGCATGCGTATAAATATTTTTCTCGTACGTAGTAAAAACAAAAACAGCTTGGTGGGAAGGAGTGAGTGCAGAGAACAGTGGTTGATTTTGTGATAGGCATTCATTAGACTCAATTATGAGTATGAAATATGAGTAATATAGCAGCCATCTTTCAACAGGAAGATTTAAATTTAATTCGAATAAAATATGGATATAAATAAATTTTTTGAGAACAGATTTATTCAAATATTATATATGATGAAATATCTCTATGTAAAAATAATTTATAATTATAATTCAATCTTCATCGTCGCATTCAAATATGGGTACATATGAAAGTATTTACATCATATATGGGACAATGCCGAGTCAAATCCATTGTGAGAGATGCGGTTAGTTTACGTATAAAAATGC